>JASPKZ010006624.1:0-40986 GCA_030220185.1 Diploptera punctata | reverse complement strand
CTCTAAAGATGGAACATATGTTTCGAAAGATCTCCAGAATAGTTGCAGCATTTTTATAGTTGTGGAAGACTGAGATATCAGGTACCAATTTGTTATTTTTAATATTTACATAGTGACCTAAACGATGTTTTGTAATTCATTTTAAAAGTATTGTCTTCTTCTTCTTCTTCTTCTGCTTCATGAAATTAGGTCTTTTGACCTGTTTTCACATCAAGTGGGATTTAATGAATCCTCTCATCTAGTAAATGGGCGTCCAACATTTCTATGTCCTATAGGTTTGTACTTTAGTAACAGCTGAGGGATTCTATCTATAGGCATTCTCTTGACATGTTCATACCAGTTGTTTCTCATGTTGTCAATTCAATTTGTTAAATTGAAAATATTTAAGTCATTTCTAATATCCTCACTTCTTTTCTTGTCCAAAATTGTCACACCTGCTACTGATAATTCTATTTAAATTTAATAAAAAAGATAAACGAAGGGAAGTTTGTAGATTTACAGGTCATGCGCTTGTTCGACCCCCAATGGGTGATAAAATATTCTCATATAATTTCGGCTAGTATAGACATGGGGATCACATGTCACCCCTATTCTGAGTGGAAGTTTATCCAATCTGAAAATATCACAAGTAAGGTGTGCTGCGCCACATTTTTTTTTTTTTTTTTGGTCTTCCTCTTTTCCTATTTTCCAAGACAATTCCTATGGATTCCATTCCAGAGATCTGTTTGACATACTGTCCAGTTCTCTCCTCAGAGTGTGTCTAATCATTCCCGCTTACGATATTTAATCTCCATAACATTTCATTTTGTGGTATTACCTTCTATAATTCTTCGTTTGATATCATCCTTTTTTATTATCCAAATAAATCTCAGGCATCTGAATACTTGCAAAGGGGAGAGATTAAACCAAGGAAAAGGAAGAAAAATAGGTCCACAGAGCACTCGAATAGAGGAAAAACTGAGTACAGTGAGATCTAAAAATTTTCGGTTGCTTACGATGAACTGCAATGAGCAAACTACAATGGTAGCGCTGTTTCGTAGTAACAGAATATGTAACTAAATAAAACAAATGCAAGACACACGGTGTTTTCACTCGGGATTTTGGGAAATAAGCCATTTTGTAAATTGAAATTTTTAACTGCTATCCTTTCGTTCTATGTAGACGTACTTTAAAAATTATAAATTATCGAAACTTAAAAATCGGTACTTAGATTTTATTTTACTCTAATTTGTAAGTAAATTGGAACTTGTTTACGTTTTTAATGTGAATCTATTTACAAAGACTATTTAACTCATGCCCCAAATGGGAGTCAATGACGAATCACGTTTCAATGATTTCTGTTTTACAACCAATCAGAGTCGTGTTTCACGAAATATTTATCAGTGTTAAATTTGCCATATTAAAGAAAACTCCTTTTTAATATTCTGAACTGGTCTGTCCATTATTTTGCAGTGACTGAGCCTGTAAGAAATACGGCTACCAGATTGTATATATAGTGCATAGATGTCAACACATAATGCTTGCAGCAGTTAATATAAAAACATATGTAACAATTTATTATACCACAAAAAAAAAAGAAACCACTGTTTGCACTTTCCTAAATGTATTTTTTCCCAGGTAATAATCCAGAAAAATATAATTGTCATATTTACATCATACGACATCAGAAATGAATTAATATACAGTTTGATGTGTTTCATTTTTTCTCCACTAGAAAGCATTCTTACAATATTGCGTTCCTCTGGCAATAAATAGTATGATCTGGTTGCAGTGATAAACAAAAGAAGCAGTTGAAGCGTACCTATCGTTTCTCATTTGTTTTCAAACATCGCCGTTTACATTAGATATATAAATATTTTAAAACAACTACAGTTAAATAATGATTTGTGAGTAAACAGCTTAATTTTATTCGTTAAATAGTCCTAACAAATGCCACTCTTGATTTCCAAATTCTCTAGATAAATTCACTCCTCACTTCGTGAGTCGTGGATTTATCGATAATTTGGAAATCACTCGTGGCATTACTTATGATAAACCTGCTAGAAATGATAGAATTTTAAGATATGTTAGGTTAGGAAGATTGATGTTAGTGTACAGCCATTTCTAATAAATATTTTTAAAAATGTAAGCGACTTTATAATGGATTTCAGACGTAGGACATGGCTAAGGTTCTTTAATAAATATAGTATATAATATGTATTTGAGAATAAGGGGGTAGATCAATTGCACATATTTATTAAAAGAGCTCATAATGCACGTTTTTAAATTTTAATAAACGAAAATAAACTAACATGTTTTATTTATTTCCATTCTTCCCTTCTGTTAAAATTTAAAGTCTTTAGGTCTGAGAGGCTGGGTACAAATAATTCCACAATTTAAGATAAATTAAAATGTAATTTACTATAAAAATTCAATTCCATGATTATTTACCAGATGGCGTTGTATAATTATAATTCATGGTTTTACCACCAGACGGTTCTGAATTTCATATTAGCGGGTAGCGTAGTGGTTAAGGCACTAAGCTACAAGCCGGAGGGTCGAGGGTTCAAGTCCCGTTGGGGTCAGGATTTTTAAATTGACCCAAACCCTCTGGCAGCACTATGGCCCTGGGGTCGACTCAGCCTCTAACGGAGATGAGTACCAGACGCTTGTTCTGGGAGTAAAGGCGGCCGTCACGCAGGGCTGACAACCCGGCTGACATAAAGTGCCGATTGTCTAGAAAAAGTGGGAGCCTTAACCTCCTACTACCCCAAGGGCCTCCTGAGGCCTGTTGTGGGATCACTTTACTTTACCATTAAAAAAAATTAGATTTCGTTAGTTGTTTTACACTAGCGCCGCTTGTGGCATATACGCAAAACTTGTCCACTTTCTCCTCTGGGTCCTCTGTGAATAGGTCATTTTAGATTTTCTATATCCTTCATACATAGTTAATAAGCCTACATCCCTGTTTCTTTTGGAAGATAATCATGAAACTTTATACCATATTCTGGTACAAAAAATGTTCAAATAAGAAATAATAAAGCTAATGGGATGATATTGATCAGAAGATCAAGATCAAAGGATTTCAGTCTCTCATACATAAGTTGTGGATATGATTGGTTGATTGGAGGCTATTCAAACAGATGAGATATCAAGGCTTTAAATATAGTTTGTATGGCATTACAGTATTATATCGAAACTCGATATCTGAAAGAGGGTTTGTCACGTAGGAGTCTATGATTTATTTGAATATTTTCCACTTCGATAAAAGTGACTGAATTCGAATACCCAGAAAAAATAATTGCAAGCAGGAATGAGGTATATAAAGGAATTAAACATAGGCTCATTTCTGGAAATTGATACTATTATGCATTACAGGGACTCTTTCGTTCCAAATTCTCTAAAAAAACATTAAATTAAATAATTTAAAAAACTATTGTTTTTCCAGTTATATTATATGGACACGAACCAAGATCTCGTATTTTAAGGTAGGAGAAAGGATTACGAGTGTTTGAGAATAAAGTTTTTTTTTGGAAATAACAGAAAGGCGAACGAAGAAGAATACTTAAAAGTGAGATATATTATCTTTATGGGAAACCAGATGGAATAGTAATAGATAAGGAAAGTCGATTGCGATGTGTAGGATATACAGTATTGCAAGAATTAGTAGTGAAAGAATGACATGGAAACACATTGTAGAAAAACCAGAGGTACAGCTGCCAGTAGGCAGGACAAGAATAAGATGGTAGAACATCATTAATCATGTTTTGAGGGAAATAATGATCTATTTACAGGTTTTAAATGTATACAACATATTCCTGTGCCCGATATTAAGTTATGATTCTCTTCCTTTATTCAACTCTATCCTTCCAGTCACCAACCTGTAGCCCCTCTATCCATGTCTTCTTAGGTCTACCTTTTCTATTCCTCCGTTTTGGAACCCACTCCAAACTCCTAACCAGCAATCTATTTTTATGTGTCCAAACCATTGTGATTGTTTATTTCTCACAAATTGTATAAATGTTTCGTTTTAGTTATTTTTTTTCTGTGATAATACTTTTTTTTCTGAACTTGTCTAATTTAGAACATCTTCTTAAAATCTATATCTGTAGATTGGAATTTTGACTTTAATTAGACATTTATGTCCACGTTTCTGCTTCACAGGTCATTAAACTTCTTGCTATTGATTTATAAATATGGATTTTAGTTTCTTTGAATATCTGTTTATCCCACAAAATTCCATTCAACATTGCTTTGCGGATTGACCTTTAACTGTTCTTTTTTGTTATTTCTACCATCATTGTTTCCACCTTCATTTATTTAAACTTCCAAATATTGAATTTTCTTGTAAAATTAATGGTACCTTTGGAATTCTCGAATACCAAATTGTTTGCACCATAACCATATTCCATATATTGAGTTTTAATTACTTTAAATTTTAATCCCCACTTTCACGTTTTTCCATTAATTTCCAGGCCATAATGTATGTGTCATCATAATCTTCAGACAATAAAATTTGATCATCTTCAATTTGTAATGCGTATATAATATTGTCATTCATCACTATTTCCATAGTACAACATTTCTTTTTCCATGTCTTTAATGCATGTAGAACATGCATTTTAAAAAGTGTACAGCCTGTCCCAAACCAGGTTGAAAAAGGTAGAGAGGGAGGAGTAACAACATCGTTAAAAATCTTGGTTCAATCAGTCCAGATGTTAATACCCAGTAAGGACTCATTATCTAGTGCTACAAATACTGCTGCCTTGAAGTAAGTCATTGGTTTAACAAAAGCTATGAAAGGAAACCTGAAAAATATCCATGGTCTTCCAGGTTGGGGGTTGATACAATAGGCCAGATCCCTGCTCATTGAAAAAAAAATGGGAAAAGGCCCAATTTAAGTAAGCCGGGAAGTAAATTGTACACTAGATTATCGGAAAATATTAGCTCACGATAGGCATGTCCGAGAGGCTATGATAATCTGTGTTCGGTTGTGCAGTTACATACATAACTAACAAATAATTATGCTAGTCAACATGATTATTGTCTCATGAGTACCAATAGTTGTGCGTAATGCAGTTTTTTTTTATCGTGTTTTCAAATATGTATTCGGAATTTCTCCATCACCCACAGTTTTATTTAAATTTCAATTAATGGATTTAAATAATTATTTTTAATAAACGTTTTTTCGTCCATTTCTCCATTGTAAAATACGAGTAAATCCAAATGAGCTAACTCAAATGGTTTTGAGCTATGGAAAGAAGATATCAAGGCAAATGGAATCCTAATATGCTGGCCGATTATTGTTGGACCATCAAGAGGGATGCTCCACAGGCGAAATATAGCAGAAAATCGTCATTTCTTACTTTCTAGGTTAGTCCGAATGTTCGAATATTGTGTAGTTACGAATGTAGAAAATATTAAAGTGGTTGAAATTATAAATGCCTATCTCTCGGAAACCTTGCGCCATGCAGAAAAACCGATATCATATTTGAATTTAGGAGAAAAAATACTATCAGAATCACATATTTTTCTTTCTGAGACAAAAGAAAAAAAATATTTTTTGTTGCTCAGTGTAATTATTGAAGCAAGTTAATTAAAATCAGATACGGTATGTATTTGTTATATCGAACCCTTTTAACTTTCTTCTAAAACTATTAGCATTGACTGATCCGTAGAGTGGAGAATGGTTAAATTTATGCAATGTTTCTCGTAAATTTGTTATCATCTTGTAAAATATCATCTCCTGTAGGAAACTGCATTACACCTGCGCAATTCTGTGGACTTGGTCGTCCTAAATAGTCTCGGAGAACCTGCCAGTCAATGTTTCCTTTCATTGTTGATAATGACAAAGAGAATGTTATACTGTTTCGTACGTTCCCTACATTAGCGAGGTAGAAACAAGTGCAGTGACATATCACACATACCCTTAAGTATAACAAGAAGACTGTGAAATATGTCTCGCTCTTATTGTTTCAGGTGTTCTCTCGTATATTTGAGAAACACTACTATTATATGTATTGATCTCCTTCTAGATGCAGATCATGGATGCTTCCCTATTGGGGAGATCCTTAACCAGACTAATTTAGTTACACTTATTTCCTAAGAGAAGTTAGGAAGTGACATGTGGTTACATTCAAGCCGTTATAATATCCCGTGTGGCCACACCTACCCGATTTTTTGCGGGGCCGCTGCCTGTGGTTTACAAAACAAAGGAGCGTTGTCAAGTGAGTACGGTGGACGAATCAGTTATAGTATTATTACAATGTGGTGTTGTCTGTAAATTAAAACGTCATAATGCCGCGTAGGGGTCAGAAGACTATCAATTCGCTAACCAGGGAAACATGTTTTTAAACGTTAGAGATTATTTGGACAAAGAGAGTAAGAACAGTGGTAGTAGTACAAGGGTAGACTTGTTAATCCTCTGTAAATGTGACGTGTGACTGTGGTCTGTAACCTTGACGACAACCACTGTTAGTAAAGCAACTAGTCAGCTGATCAAAAGCCGTCGTGTGATTCGCTACCGGTTTTTTACACCGCTCTACTTTATTATACCACCTCGAGGAGATATCTAGCAGCGATGTAAGATATTACTCGAATGGACGAAGGGTGGTTAAATTTTGCTCAGAGGTGTTTATATATTAAAAAAAAGATATCTCACTCATTCAAGCCGCTGAAATGAAATTTTTAAGATCCGTAAAAGGATGTACACGCATGGATAGAATACGCGATGAATCAATAAGAAATAAATTGGAGATATTTTCAATAGTCGATAAACTAGAAGAGCACTAATACCAATGGAAAGAACATTTAAACAGAATGGACAATACAGGATTACCCAAAATGATCAACCCGTACAAACCACATGGAAAAAGATCTTTGGGGCAGCCAAAGAAACGATGAACTTGAGACTGGAACAGGTAGCATTGACCCAATCCTGGAAAGGAAGAAGAAAGTGTTTTTATTTACACTTGAGATTGTCTTACGAGCTCGAAAATCTTCTGACTCGGGACCAACGGCTTAAAGTCCTTACCGGAGGATTTGTCCATTAGATTTTTCCATCCTAAAAATCCATCGAGCTCGGCCGGATTTGAAACTGGGACCCTCAGGACTAGAGACAATGTATTAACTGAAGTTTGCCGTTTAATTCATTATGTTATTATTATTATTATTATTATTATTATTATTATTATTATTATTATTATTATTATTATTATTATTATATTGTGTGTACATACAATTTACACTGAAATTTAATTTTTTTCCATCACCATAATTAGCACGTTTTATATAGGCATATAATTTATGTATCCTGTAAATATTTATTTGTATATTTGTGTTGGTTGTATGAAGGAGAAGGCATTTTAGTCTTAATTCTGCCAAAAAAATAAATTTTTATTATTATATACATATATGTCTGGGAGCATGACTTTGGAACGCCTCGAGAAATTTCCATCAAACTTAAAAACCTGCTGATCTATAAGTGGTTGCCATTCTAATCAGTCGTTCCAAGGTTCTCGGGTTCACTCTCGGCCGGTTTCAGTGGATTTTTCATGGTGTAAAAGTCCAGAGTATGGAATCCTTTGGAAGGGAACTGAAGCAGTGTCATAGTGTCGCGCGCTACAGGCGGGTGGTTCTCACCTCATTTTCTTTTGACTATTTAACTCATGCCCCAAATGGGAGTCAATGACCAATCACGTTACAATGATTCTTGATTTACAACCAATGACAGTCGTGTTTCACCTCGCTCTTTATCGATTTCGCTTTATCAGCTCCTGCTTTTGTGATAAAGAATGCTCCTCCTTTTTAATGTTCTGAACAGGTCAAAGAATTATTTTTCTCCAACAAATACATTGAATATAGCAAATAACGAAAAATTCCTTGATTTTACTGAGTTGTTTACTAAAAAAATAAATGAATAACCCGTAATGTTGATTATGATATATAATTTGATGTGTTTCATTATTTCTCCACTTGGGTGCACTCTTACAATATTGCGATCTTATTTGGCAATAAATAATATGATCAAGCAGCAGTGAATGAACATAACCTCACATTTCTGATTTGTTTTCAAACATCGCCGTTTACATTAAATATATAAATACTTTAAATAACTATAGTTAAGCAATGATTTGTGAGTAAACAGCTTCATTTTATTCGTTAATAATCCTAACAAATGCCACTCTTGATTTCCAAATTCTCTACATAAATTGGAAATCACTCAAGGCATTACTAATGATAAATACAACAGACGTTCACATAAAACTCAATAAATGTATTTGATTCACATAAATTTCAAGTGACACTCGCATGCAATTTGCTGCAATAATTAATAGTTTTGCAGTTTATTTATCGTACAGTTATTTCTAGTCACTGATGATTCCGTTTGCCACAGTTTATTCTGATCACAGTTCACTGTATCGCTCTCACAACAACACTGATTTACTCCCGAACCTGGCAACATTTTATATAAGCCAGGAAGGAAATTTGTTTGATTTTAATTGAGCAATTTCTAGTACGGAAGCTTCGGGAATTGAAGCCTCTGGAGAGGGTAAAGATGCGTACAAAACAATCCGGTCATGGAGGTCTGGACGCGTCGATCATTCTTCGCTTGTCTTTAAACTTGCGAGGCGTCAACTCGCGAATTTTCCATCCAGTAAACAATGCGATGTCCCTACTCACGTTGTCGCCCCCCGCAATTAAAACGCTACTATTACAATGCGTCACAATAGATTTACGGTACGTAAAAAATATCATGCCTGAAATAAGACCTTACTGAACAACACTTGTTGGCCCTTTTCGCTCAGATTTGAATTGTTATTTTATAGCCTGAAATATTAAAGAGCATTGTTAAATGGTTTAATAACTTCTTCATCAAATTACTTTACAAGGCAGTCAATCGGCGGTGGACTAGTGGTTACGTTTCTTGCCTCTGATTCCGAGGGTCGCGGGTTCAAACGCGGCCAGGCTCGATGAGTTTTTTTTTAGGATGGAAAAATCCAAGGACCAAGACCTCCGAGAGGGACTTTAATTCGTGGTCCCGAGTCTGCAGATTTTCAGGCTCCTAAAAGATCCTCAAGCCTGAATAAAAAGGCCCCTAAGAAAAATTCACCGACATCATCATCCTAGTAATATCTTAGGGGAGGAGGTACTTTGTATCTCCGCCATGTTAAATTTTCTAATTTTAATGTTCCTTTTCAGAAGAACAGTTAACATTAGAACATTAATTTTTTCTCACATATACATACACTATTTGGCAATAAAATTACATTTTTCTCCAGAAGACAGCATTAAAAATGAAACAATAAGATTTTTTAAATAAATGCTAATTTTGGGTGTATTTTGAAAAAGAAAATAATTTTGGTGCCCTTAATAATAACATTAAAATGTTAAAAAATACCAGATTATGCCTAAGTACCAGACAAATAGTCTGTAAAAACTTCATTTCTCTGAGATGAATAGTTTCAGAGAAGGAACATAAGGCTTGCAAAAACAAAAAAATAACGGGAAATTGAGTTTAAAATGTTACACTACTCACAGTCCTACCCTGCAGCATGTCCTTTAAACCCACACTTAGGACCTTTAAATAAGTTTGTGGTGCAAAACCAATTTATATTCATATAGAACACACTTCAAGGTATGAATATGGGCAAAAAAACAAATTCAAATTTTGCCCATTTATAAGGTATCTTCTCATAAGTAATGCCACGAGTGATTTCCAAATTATCGATAAATTCACGACTCACGAAGTGAGGAGTGAATTTATCTAGAGAATTTGGAAATCAAGAGTGGCATTTGTTAGGACTATTAAACGAATAAAATAAAGCTGTTTACTCACAAATCATTATTTAACTACAGTTATTTAAAATATTTTTATATTTAAAGTAAACGGTGATGTTTGAAAACTAATGAGAAACGATAGGTAGCCTACGCTTCTACTGCTTCTTTTGTTTATCACTGCAACCAGATCATACTATTTATTGCCAAAGGAACGCAATATTGTAAGAATGCTCTCTAGTGGAGAAAAATGAAACACATCAATCTGTATATTAATTCATTTTTGATGTCGTATACATTTAAGAAAGTGCAAACAGTGGTTTCTTTTTTTGGTGGTATAATCAATTGCTACAAATGTTGACATGTAAGCACTATTATATACAATCTGGTAGCCGTATTTGTTATAGGCTCAGTCACTGCAAAATAACGGTCAGACCTGTTCAGAATATTAAAAAGGAGGAGCTTTGCTTAATATATGATAATCCTAACGTTGATAATTATTTCGTGAAACACGTCTCTGATTGGTTGTAATACAGAAATCATTGAAACGTGATTGGTCATTGACTCCCATTTGGGGCATGAGTTAAATAGTCCCCTTAATTGCCTTCTACAGTATAGTCGTTCTTATATCCGGTAGCGAATCACACGGGAGTTTTTATTCAGCTGACTCTCTGCTTCGTTAACAGTGGTTGTCGTCAAGGATACGCGTCACAGACACATGTCACACTTGCGGAGGATGTTGTTGTATTGCTAGGTCTAACCTTATGCTGCGGGTTCTCACTCTCTATTTCGTAACAATCTCTGACTTTAAGAAATGTTTCTCTGGTATGCGAATTGATAGTCTTCGAATCCTCCGCGGTATTATGACTCTTAAAATTCACAAAAAACACCACATTGTAATAAAACTCTAACTCTGGGGTCACCAATTATATTTCATGGACCATTTTCAATGTAGTAAATTAAGTCGAGGCCCGGAACCAAAGTTGTTGATTAAACATACGATGCTTTTAAGTAATTAATATTATAAGGCAATTATTTTTTCTGTAAGTTATATCACATAACTGGAAGTGAAAATTGGATAATGAAATCAAGGGATAAAAGCAGGATACAGACTGCGGAAATGCTGTTTTTACGTAATGTGAAAGGATGCACAAGAGCGGACAGAATAAGGAATGAAACTATACGAGAAGAATTAAATATATATAAAATTGAAGATAAAATCAGCGAAAATAATAAGAAATGGACAGAACACTTAATGAGAATGAACAACGAAAGAATACCAAAAAGAACCTTCCTGTATAATCCCAGAGAACCAGAGATGTTGGCCGACCACGTAGAAGATGGACTCCACTTTTAACTTCGCGGGAACAGGCTGCATAGCCTAGACCTTGTAGTAGAAGCAGAAGAAGAAGAAGAAGGAAATTATTAAAATTATGTTATGGGTATGCATTTCACAATTAAAAAAAACACGTGGCAAATACTAAAAGCATACAGCACAGTAGTACACAGTTATTAATTCTAATAATTATTAATAAGTTTATGATAAACTTAACATATGGTCAGAATAATATTTAAATACCTCACTTCACAAATTTCGTGATTTTTCACATGATATCAGGTTTCAAACGGAATCCCGTTCATCTTCAGTCAATCTCCGACCATAAGTAGTACTGCCAACCGAGCCAACAATAATACTATTAATACATGACATTTATTACAACGGGTTGTATGCGAAGTTTAACCAGTTTTTAAAGATTCGTATTAATTCTATATTTAACCGGTCCGGAAACCAAAGCCCCACGGCTCGGATCACTACCGCAGTCCGCTAATTGGTGACTCCTGCTCTAACTGATTCGTCCACCACACAAGTCCGTACTATTGACTTTACAAAACCGCTTTAAACCACGTGCAGCGATCAATGATCGGACAAATCACGCCGAAATTAAGAACGGTTCGACTGTAGATGTTTCATTGGGCCGGTATATTGACCGCATATCATTCATGACATCTGTGGGCAAACAAGCATAACTAAATTAACTTAGTCTTGTAACTCCTAGCAAAGAAGAGGTTAAGGCTCCACGTTGGGCTGTTACTTCATTGTAGATGTAGATTTTACAAGGAAAGTAGTTAGTGAAAGGTTACAAAACTCAGGAAAAAGGAGAGAAAAGTATAAGTAAAGTTGGGAGTTGGAGTGGGTGTTGTTTAAACGAGATTAGAATTCTGCGGAGCGAAAGAAGCAAGACCGGCGTCATGATCAAAACAAGTGAGATGCCACTCTGTGGACTGGGAATGTCCGGCTGGGATGTGATTAAACTTTGTATGTATGTAAACAGAGAGAGAGAGAGAGAGAGAGCAGAAACCTGCGAGACTTCCCCAAGCCAATGTCACGCTATGATCACCGCAAAATCTACTCACTTTGAGAAAAGTCTTCTTGTATATCAATTATTTATCTTCTTATGGATAGAGGAACTAAAGTCCTCATAATTTCAAAGTAAATTTCTCTCACGTTTTAATTTAGTTTAACCAGTCCACAGCTGTGGTCCCGAGGTAGCGCGCTGCCTTGTCACGCAGCGGGCCAGGGTTTGATCTCCGGTCGGGTCATGTTTCCTGGGTGAGTTTATTTTTTCGGGAATTATGTCAAACAAAATTTTGAGAACAATAGAAAACATAAAATTAAGAGATCATATTAGAAGTGATAAGATAGAGAAATTTAGAAATAGAACAAATTTCAAATTGGATAAAGAATAGAAGGAAAGAACGGATTGAACATAAAATAGAATGTCAAACGAGAGGATAGTTAAAATACGAGCTGGTATACGTAGATTCCCAACTGGAAAAATAATTATTGGACACCCGAAGAAAAAATGGAAGGATCAATTGAGGAACTAAATTGAAGAGGAACGGACACCTTGTCTACATTGGATGAAAGAAAAATAAGTTTTTTTTTGGGTTTTTCCTCAATTGCAAGACAAATGTCAAGAAATTTAAGGCCCTAACGGAGCCCCGAAGATCATATGCCATAATTATCATCATCATTCATATTCGCCTTAGGTTAAGTTTAGGATTAAGGACTCTTCTGGCGCACCACTATCATCGTCAACCATCATATCATCGGGGCAACCGTAACCCCAGCTTCCAGGCGCCCCAAGCTCAGAAATGGGTTACAATTACGCCAATGCCACAAGAGAACACCAGATATGTCAAAATGACAATCTGGGCATTAAAAAAAATTAGTTTAGCCTCCGTCTTTATAGGTGCTTTTACATGCCCCAAGTCGCCTGGGTCTTACACTGCCACTCATCTGTTGGGAGTTATGTTTATAAATTTGGATCTCATGAATAATAATATACCAATTTACTTCGGCAGAACATACAAAATATTTACAAAGACAACACCATAAAGATTAAATTAAATAACAGATTTTCTGAAGAAGGAATTATAAATCGTGGTGTGAGACAAGGCTGCCCCCTATCCCCAACACTCTTTGCAATTTATATCAATGAAGTAATATGTTGCTGGAACAAAACATATAAATTGGAATAAGAATAATCAGAAATAGAAAATTAAACACCCTATTGTTTGCAGATGACCAAATAATAATAGCAATTCCGAAGATAATCTACAGAAAGGTCTATATGAACTTAACAAAATTACAGAAGAATATGGATTAAAGATATCTACAGAAAAAACAAAAATTATGGCATTTCAAGGTGTAGATCCTGTCAGAAGTAAAATTGTACTGGACAATAAATTTTGGAGCAGGTGAATAATTTTACATATCTAGGATGCAATATCTCATATGAAGAAGAAAAGGATGTAAATGCAAAAATATCTAATTTTTTAAGAATTTTAGGGTTAATAAATTCTATCTTCAAGCCACAGTTAGTCCAAAAGCATTCAAGACTGAAAGTGTATAAAACACTGGCTCTTCCAACTCTTTTGTATGGTAGCGAAGTATGGACGTTGAAACAGAAGGATATACAGAGACTTAGATCTGCTGAAATGAGATATCTTCGGAGGACTGCAGGATACACACTACTAGATCACAAAAAAAATGAAGACATCTTAGAAGAATTACACATGGAATCTTTAGAAAACAAAATTTCTGACTATAAGTCAAGATGGATACAACATGTTCATCGAATGGAAGATCACAGAATACCCAAACTAATGTTAAGATATCAACCTGCAGGAAGAAGAAGACCAGGACGTCCACTCAAAAGACTTCTGGATGGTGTTTCTCTTGAGGCCGAAACAGGTCAACAAATGGCCTAAATTCGTGAATGTACTATGATGATGATGATGATGAATAATATTCATATTGACGGTTGAGAAAACCAGCTCTAATTACCGGGGACGTGATATGCTGACCACATGTCACCCCTATACTTGTGGATAATCGTCTACCTCTGTGATTAACACAGATGGCCAAAATGAGGCAAAAAATAGGCTGGTAGGCCAAGGGCCTTTTAGGCCTGATGTGCCATAAAAAATACACAGCTTGTTTTCTCAGGTAATAGTGTGTGGGACTCATTTTGGAGAGGTTTCTGGATAAAATTCCGGTGCCGATCAACGTCACTGAGTTTTTTCCTTTGTTTTAAGGAAATGCTGGTTGGATATTATCTCCAGGACCCATTTCATCATGATCACCATTTTATAATATCATTAAAATTAAAATAACAAGAGAGTTATTGTTGTTATTTCCGATGGCCAGGATTTAGGTTAAGTTTTGGCTTAACGACTCTCCTGGCGCTTTATGATCATTTATCACCTATCATATATCGGGGCAACGTAACTCCATCTTCCTGGCGCCCTATCTTAAGAAGTATCTATTATATCAGAAGAGAAACCCAGACATATTATAAAGCAACCAGATGGCATTGGTAAAGAAAATTAATGACCTTGTCGAATGAGCCATCAGCTCAATCGTGGGCTTTCTCCAATACAACACGAATATTTTAAGACAAAACACACTTTTTACACACACATTCACACCAAACATGATGAATATGATAATAATGATTACGAAGGTCAGATAATTTTTAGGACCGTCTGAGTCTTAGAGTTTCCTGACTTTAGTGATACAGATGAAGAGAAATCAATATAAAAACTCATAATTTAAAGTTTGTATCTTGAATTATTTTAGAGTTATGAGGTGTATATCAGAGGCGGTTTTCTAGTGATTATGTTCTTGCCTCTATTCCCGAGGGACGCAGGTTCAAACCTGATCAAGTCCATGGATTTTTAGGATGATAAAAACCGAGTGACATGTCCTATGAAAGGATTTTGAGTTCCAACTTGAAAAAAGTCTCTAGGCTAAATTTAACCGATACCTCTTAATTTAAGTAATACCTTAGTTTTCTACTACAGCTAGACCGTTTAAATAAAAACCTCGGACTACGCACGCTCGGAGTCCTTGGCAATAAGAATGTCCCCCGCCATCATTGTGATTAATCAATCGCTGTCTTCCTAATGCATTACCGTCCGCTTTCCACTCTTTGCATTCCCTTGTTGTGAGTGAAGACAGCGAACCAGAAGAGTGTGTGAGTGACGTAATGAGAAGGAAAGATATAGTGACATTCACGTGTCCTTGTCCAGTGGTGGTGATGGACGGGAACATAGTAAGTACAGCTTACGCCTTTTAAGGTTTTCATTTATTCGGTCTATCTATAGGTGTCAACTCAGAGCGATGTACTAACCACATGTCATTCGCTAACATATGTAGGGAAATAAGCGTAACTGAATTAGTCTGGTGAAGAAACTCCTCACTACGGAAACACCGATGCCCCGAGCTGGACGAAGGGTGATCAATCAATCAATCAGTGCACTGTATGTTAATACAAATGGTCCTGTTTATGTATTTTTTTAAATTGTTAATCCATTATGTAGAGATACATCTAGACGATTTTTGCAATTGTTATTATTTCATTTATTGACGTTTTTTAATATATCAAGTCAAAGGCATCGCAAATAATATTAGCATAAAAGGCTCGAAAAAAGTCACACAGATTCTTTTACTTCGGTCTTGAGTTAATCTTACTTATTTACTTACTTACGTACTTACTTACTTACTTACTTACTTACTTACTTACTTACTTAATACAGGCTTTCCACTTTACAGCAGTTCGCCCTTGATTCCTGCTTTCCAGAGATTATTCCTATCTTCCCATTGTCCCTCTTCCATACTCCTTTTCATCGTGGCATCATATATTCCCTCATACCATATTCTTCTACTTCTCCCCCTCTTCCTTCTGCCTGGTACCGTCCAATCCAACACATGTTTAGACCACTGGTCTTCCGATATCCGTTGTACATGTCCATACCACTGTAAAGCTCTCTTTGTTATCCTATCGATAGCAGTTTCAAGTGCATTAATTTCTTGTCTGATATATGTATTTCGAATATGTTGTAGCCTGGATATTTTCATACTTCTCCGTAATCCATCCATTTCTGTCGCCAAGATTCTTTTCTGCATCCTTTCATTTATTGTCCAGCTTTCTGATCCATATGTAAGTATATTTTCTATTATTATCTGTATAATCTCTTTTTTGTTTTTCTGGTCAAATTTCAATTCCATAAAAGACCATTCAGGGATCTAATCGCTTTCCTTGCACAATTTACTCTGTTAATAATATATTTTTCACAAGTACCAGATTTATCTATTATAGATCCAAAATATTTAAATGCTTCAACACGTTTAATTATCATATTATTTAACATACGACACCTGCCCACATATTTAGTTGCCTTTATAAGGACATATGCTCAGAATTTTTAAGCAACAGTTAAACTTACAGTTGGAAAATATATGTACTTTTTCATTTAATAAGTTACTGTTATTTTTTTATAAGCATTGCTATTCTAATTTCTCTCAAAAAATCTTAAACTGAAAATATATTAAAGATGCAGGGAAAAACTATATACTTCACTTTTGAAAAACCAGGAAAACATATTTTTATTTGTACAACATACGTACTTCTTATCTATATCCAGCCAGAGTAGTGTGGCTAATTCCACGCTGTCGGCTTTCGGATTCTCTGCCTGTCCGATATTGTGGTTTATGATACCTTGCTCCAGAGAGGAAACACCTCATTTCATCAAAACGTTCCACATCCACGTCGGCTGAGCCACACAAGCGAGAGTCAAGTAGTTAAACCCAACATCGATAGCCACAAAGGAATTAGCCGCTAGGTAGTCGCAATCAGACGCAGTACACTTGGCGATGTTACAGAATTAGTTTATTGTTTCACACCTGTAAATTAACAGTGATTTCCATGGATAATCTATAACATCTCAAACTCCATTCCGACAATTGGGGCGAGAAAAGTCCCTATAATGCATAGCAGCATAATTTCCATAATTGAACTTATATTTAATTGAATTCTGCCAGTTTTTTTTCTTCAAAATTCCCCACATTTGACATTAACTGTCCATTTCCATTAGTGTGTATAATTGATTCTATCTTGTTCTTCACTTCACGGGCTAGGCAAATAGCCTGTTCCGCCTCACAGTTGTTCTGTCAAAAAATCGCCCCATTAATATTAATTTCATATACAATAAATTTTAACGGGTTTATTATTTTATCTTTTTATTCGCTTTCCTACATTCCTTGAACCTCTTGGCTTGTAGTTAAATGCTGATTTTGGTAATCTTGTTAAGATCATTCTTTCTACATGTCTAAACCATTTATCTCTATATTCTTTGATTTTATCATTCAATGGATATATATATTTAACTCTGCTCTTATATATTCATTCTTTATCCGATCCAATCTTGTGCAGCCTTTTGTTCTCCTAAGGCAGTTCATTTCTACGCTTTGCATTCTACTTTGTATTTTTTTTTCATTACCAAAGTTGCACTCCCATAAATTAATGTATTTCTGTATGTGACCATATATTTCGTTTTATTGATGTTTAATTCCAGTCCCAATTTCTTAGTGTTACTCAATAGATTATGTATAAGAGCCCTTAGTATATCCTCGCTATCGCCTGGTTCTTCTGCGTAACAAAATTTAATAAGGTATTGAATGTGTGTGTACAGGTATTTTTGTGAAAATGCTAGTACATTCCCCATTTTGAACGTAATACATAATAGATGTACGTATCTTACTCAAAATACTGAATAATACAAATTCATAAAGGGAATTGTAAAGGGCCAGGGTATAATACGAAATAACATAATAGTATGCTTACAAATGATAATGGCAATCCAATCCCCTGCTCCTAGGACATGCTGTTTGCATTATTGATTCTGTTGAGGACTCAAAATATGAAATGTACAGACGAAAGGGTAGAAACTTTACTACAGTTTTGCTCCTGGAAATGACTTGAAATTCTAAGCCTCTTACCAACATTACCGGCGTAGCTGATTTAACAAGCTTGGTAATTATTTGCTCTGAGAAATCCCGTGGAATGATCTACCAATTTCTCATTTGTTAAAGGATAATTTCAGAGTTGAATGAACAGTGGGAACATTGGTTTTAACAAGAAAGAAACTACAAATGGAAAAGCTTATGTATTGGCATTATTAAAGCTCACTCTTCCAGATTTTGATTAAAGCTTGCATAAGAGAGGAAGTGAGAGTTGATGTTCCAGAAATCCAGGCTGGACAAACAGATCCATCTTGTTTATAGATTAAAACTTTATAATTGAATTTGTGAATTCAAAACAGGTCATGTTAGACTTTGCAGCAGCTGACACTTCAAGTTTAGACCATTCTTCTTATTCAGCGTTAGCACAAATTTATTATCACCTTCACCATCAGATAACGTCATCTAGGTATTGTCAATTTGTGTATGACCACTAAATTGAGTAGATTACCAATGCCTAAACGATTACATAAGTTAAGCCCATACAATTTCTTCAGGGCAAGGATTGCATAGGGATGGCTCGATTAATTCTCACACGGGAAGTGAGTCCATGCGTTCATTTTTTTGGTAGGGGGAGAGGGGATTGTCAACGAAAAAAATGAATGTCATAAATCATAAAAGTATGTACAAAAGCAAAAAATTATCGTTGTAGGATTTAGTTACCGGTACCAAATATCTATACGCTAACCATTACATTAAAGTATTTTTATTAAGAATTTTCTCTACATTACAGTAATAATCCTTCAGCTCAAATGTATTTTGCAGATTTCTATCCTCAGTATCGTCTTCTTTGTAGTCTCTGCTGATCTGGGAGAGGGGATTGTCAGCGGGAAAAAATAATGCCGTACCATATAAAAATAACTCCAAAAGGTGCAAAATTATCGTTGTAGAATTTAGTTATCAAATGATTATATGCTAACCATTACATTAAAGTATTTTTTATTAAGAATTTGCTCTACATTACAGTATTTATCCTTCAGCTCAAATGTATTTTACTCCGCCACAAATTTCTATCCTCAGCATCTTCTTCTCTGAGGTCTCTGCTGTTCTGGGAGAGAGGATTATCAGCGAGAAAAAAGGAATATCACAACTTATAAAAATAACTCCAAAAGGGTCAAAATTATCGTTGTAGAATCCAGTTACCAAATGTTACATTAAATTATTTCTTATTAAGGATTTTCTCTATATTATATTAGTTATCCTTCAGCACACATGTATTTTGCTCCGCCACAGACTTCTATCTTCAGCATCTTCTATTTGAGGTCTCTACATGAAAGCAATAACAACAATAACGCAGGATGCGGCATAAGTCAGTTAACCATTGCACATGGTTTCAAAGGAAAAATCAGATTGGTTGAAACCGGGGTTCGAATTTGGGATCTTCAGAATATAATCTCAAACACACTGCTGTAGATAATTTGCTAACTAGGGAACAATGTCGATAGTTATTTTTTGTAGGACTTTATTAGACAAAAAGTAAGATATTTACAATATTATTTACAAATATGGGTCGCACGGGCAGTAAGCCGTACGTGCTGTTGACAGTCCGTTACAATAAAGTAATAATTGGTACTAGTGTAAAGAAAAAATAAACAACAAAAAAAGGCAATAACATTACAATTACATAAAGAAAACACAATAATAATATTACAATTAAATAATAACACAATAGCATTATACACTAAAAAATTAACATTACAATTACATAGATGTTGTAAGCTTTAGAAAATAATATATTTGCATTTTCGGTAAACTGACTTACAGTATATGTTGCACTCCGTATAATAAATGATACGGGATGCACCAATTACATTTACATTACACGTGAGGTAATGATCAAAATAAAATTAAAGAAAATATGAATTTAGATTTCATTGAAAATGACCGTCGTTAGTACCATAAAGTATAACGTCGCAATGGTCAAAATCCGGCATGACAAAGGTTTTAAACTAAAACTCTATTAAGATTCGTATGAAGAAAGTTCTTATGACGCTTTATGGAATGCACAATAGAGAAGATATTCTTAGATGTCTGTTTTATTTGGGTTTTACAATTTAGCTTACGTTATTATATTATTATTATTATTATTATTATTATTTTCACTGGCACTATCGAACCCGTAGGTTCATGGCCACGCGGACGTAACTCTCCATATATCCCTATCCTGGGCCAATGTTTTTCAATCATCTCATGTATAATCCACTTCCCTCAAATCATAGTCTCCGCAAAATTTTACCCCAGTTGAACCCATGTCCGCATTTCTTGATGGTTGTATTTTTACGGTGAAAGATCGTCATTCTTCGACCAAGGTACTTTTTTCATCTGGCTTATCACCTTGGACCAGTCCGGCGTGAGCAACCCTATCGGCAGCAATGCTACCGCCGGCATACAATTTAGCTTAGAATCGAGATAAATATATTATTACATAATATGAGAAAACTCTTTCTTAATATACATATGCAATGCCAAAAATTATTTTACTTCCAAACTAATTTAGATATAACCTTAAAATATCTGAGAAATACATACACATTTATGAAATTAGGGACAAGACCATAATTTTCCTTAAGAGCAAGAGCCTCCAACTCTCAAATAGGGCTACCTAATGATTTACCTTTGAGAACTAGCTATATTTTCTTGTCCAGATTGTTCCCCAGTTTAAGTAGAAATATAAATATTCACAAATATTTAAAATATTAAAACAGGTACCTGATACATCAGTCGTTCTCAATTAAAATGAATTTCTGTTAAAAAAAAACTTTGTCAATTAGGTAAGACTATGTAGGCTTTTCAGAAACATGTTCCATTTCGGCAAGTCATTTGGTACCAAATAACATGTCGAATGCGGAACATGTTTATGAAAGGCCTGCACAGTTTTTACTACTTGAAGCTTTTAAACATAAATTTGTTTCAGTTGAGGACGATTAATGGATCAGGTACTCTTTTAAAGTTTTAATATTTTATGGCATAACATTAACGGCGATTTACATTGAATTTTGTAAGTATTGATCACCCATATTTGTGAAGTATTCTCATTCAATCCTCGTTAATACTATTTCTGTCGACGATGAAGTTTATGCTTTAGGCCCTACTTGTTATAATGCCATTTGATTATAGGCAATTTTACATTGTATTTATAATTAGCATCACATATATGGTGTTTTGATTACATATTAATTTATCTATCTTCACAATCATCTCTTCTTCTTCCTTCCAAGTATTAGGCCAAGGTCTGTTACGATCCTATAGAAAATTTTCCCTCCAGCGTTTCATAGGACGGCCCAGTGATCTTCGTCCTCTTGGTATATAATTATAAACAGCTTGGCGATCCGATTTGAACTCATTCTTTCAAGATGGTGTTTCCAATTTAGTTGGTACTGTTTAATATATTCCAAAATTGGCGTAGTCTTCAATCTTTTAAGATATCGGTGTTCTTTTCCGATCCCATCTGGTGTAACCCGCTGTTCTGCGCATGAATCTCATTTCACAAGCCGTTATTCTGCTTTCATGTTATTTTTTTAGTGTCCATGCTTCACTACCATAGGTCAACACTGGTCTAGCCAAAGTGTTATATAAACGTAATCTGGTGTTTTTTGTACAAGGGATGGTTTCATAACTTGATTAATAATTCCTAAACTTTTATTATAACTAGTAACTTTTTCAGGGATATCCTTTTCATCCCAGATAGAGAGAGTAATATCCAAGATATTTAAATTGATTAGATCTCTCTAAAATTTTATTCTGGAGACAGATTTTACTTTGTATGGGGTCCTTTCCATGAAATGCCATAATTTTAGTTTTGTTAATTGATATTTCCATATTAAATTTGGCACCTATTTTTTGTAAATTATAAATTGATCGTTGAAAATCATTTTCGGAAAGTGCCAGAAGAGCTAAATCGTCTGCAAAAAGAATAGCATCGAGTTCTGAGGTTCCTATTGATCTCCTTGACTAAATAACTAACTAACTCACTCTTACTATCGAATCCGTAGATTTATGACGCTTGGACACAAGCTCACCATACATATATCCTCTGCCAATATATTTCAGTCATCACCTATATAATTTACTTTCCTCAAATCATGATTACTGCTATTCTCTGACCTCATTCTTGGTATATCTACTGGTCGCTTTCCCTCTGATTTTCCGTTTCAATGCCTCTCTTTCATTCACCATTCGTATCACATGTGCTGTCTATTGCATTCCAAGAGGCTTAAGTGTTCTTATTATATCTGGGTTTCCATAAATATCATATAGCTCATTGTTGTGTAGTCTTGGTTCAGCTCTCTCTGGTTTGAAAATGTCCTAAGAACTTTATTCACATATACTTGTAAAAGTTTGAGGTCCTTAAAGTAAGAATCAATGTTTCGCATCCATATAATATAACAGACAGAAGAACACAAGATTATGGCTTTATAAGGTTCTCGCAAGATCACTATTATAATATGGTAGTGAAGCATGGGCAATAAGAAGAAGAGATGAAAGCCGAATAACAGCAAATGAGATGCGATTTATGCGCCGTACAAAGTGGGACCATAAAAGAAATGAGGAAATTGTGGAATAGTTGCATGTTGAACCCATTCTTCACCATATACAAAACTACCAGAACAGTTGGAAAGCCCATCTTCAACGAATGCCGTCTCATAGAATTCCAAAAGCCATGCTTCGTTACTGCCCCCAAGGCAAAAGATCGCTGGGACGTCCAAAAAAGCGCTGGATGGAAAATTCCTCTTGGAGATCGTAACAGGCCACGCGGTCTAATACTTGCATGGATGATGATGATGATATAACAGAGAGCATAAACATATTATATATTTTCATTTCAACGTTTTCTGAGAGTAGTTGGTTGACAGATGTCTCTGTAAAGAGTAGTGGAATGGATTTCCATAAATGAGTTGAATGTTTAAGCTCCCCTAAGAAATGAAATATACAAGTGTGAGCGCATCATATTTTATTTTCAAATTCTAAAATACTACTTTTATATCTGTAAATTTTTTTATCTACATATATTATATTTAATATGAAGTTGAAAGTATGTTTGATTAAGTGAAGAGCACAAAAAAATCTTATCTCTCCGTCTAATAGGTTAATCAAATTGTCCTTCAACATTATAATTGTTGTAATGAAAACTTAGTGTGAGAGCACATCCATTCAGAGAACTTAGTCGCATTTCCCTCACATTTGTTATTCTCTTTCCCCCTTCCTCTTCTTTTCAACAAGGATTTTTTTGCTTTCATCCACCCAGATTTTGGCACGATTCCACCGTGCTGGTTTTTGGTTAGAGAAGCTACACCTTTTTTCCTTGAGTCCATAAAACTCTCGTTCTAGTCAGACTAGCAGATTGGTCTTTTCAAATTGATGGCTAAATGGTTTGGAGAAGAAAATTATGATGTAATTTGCTAAGAGACATTGTCATTAATTCCTTCTTCACCACTGTTTTTTTCTCATTATCCTCTTTCAATCTGTCCTTTTCTCATTCACAGATAATATTTTATTGAGCATTCTACAGGAATGTATCAATTGTGATTGTTTTGCGAGTCTAAAACATTTACACAATAATTCCAAACAAGAATATCATACATTTTTTTTGTCGAGGTGACTAATTTCTTATACTTACCAATATTGTTGTTACTGGAAGTAAGTCAACGTTCCCACATCTAACCTGGTTGCTATGCAAACAAAATAAATCGCAATCCTGACATGGACTCAAAAAGTACACGTTCGGTAAGTAAAGTAAATATTTCTTGAATGTTTTGTACACTAACTCGTACCTTTCTTTAGAATTATCCGGAATTAATGTAGAAAATCCCATCCACTCTCCAGGGTTCTTCAATTTCTCTATCATCTACCATGACTCCTTCCATAATAAAATTATAAAACAGATTCTAATCACGGTACTACATAAAAATGTCTCCACAGCCAACAATCCTTGCTTATAATAAAAC
Source organism: Diploptera punctata (assembly GCA_030220185.1). Taxonomy (NCBI): domain Eukaryota; kingdom Metazoa; phylum Arthropoda; class Insecta; order Blattodea; family Blaberidae; genus Diploptera; species Diploptera punctata. The sequence continues at coordinate 16,917 of JASPKZ010006624.1, read as the reverse complement.
AAATGAAAAGCTACATAGCAACGAACATCAAATGTTTCTTTCTCATAGAAGTCATTTACATCCAACCAATATTTTAATTCATTTATTACCATATTTAATAAAAATTAGTCACATCGACCAAAAATAGTATGCAATACAGATGAGGTAAGCACGTAACAAATCTCGAAAATTGAAAAAAACTCGGCGCAAGCCTCGTTTTTTTCAAACTTTTTCTCGATCAGTAAAAGTGCTTACCTCACTTGTACCGCAATATACTATAAACATAAGCCTAATTTTGGAAATGCATTTTATTGCATATTATAAGGATTCTTGTCTTCCCAAATTCTCTAAAAAGACGTTAAACTGAAATATAAGAAACTCATTTTTCCAGTTATATTATATGATTGCGGAACATGGACTTTTATTTAAGGGAGAAGAAAAGAGGGATGAAAAGACAGATGAATGGAGAAGACTAAATAACAGTAATGTATGTTATCTTTATGGAAACCAATAATAATAAGAATAGTCAATTCTCTTAGACTGCGATGGCAAGACATATGTTACGAATGGGGAATGAAAGAAGTGCAACAAAATTTCTTGTAGGAAACCAAGACGGAAAGCGCCCAGTAGGTAGGCCAAGATTGAGGTGGGACATTGAATTGTTAGAAGTAGATTATAGAAGAGACGATTGGAAAACATTAGCTCAGGATAGGAATGCATGAAGTGCATATATCCGCGCGGCCATGGACCTACGGGTTCGATAGTGCAGTGCATTAGTTGGTTAGTTATAAAACATGTGCCAAGTATTCTTATTCTACCATCATCATCATCTTCATTCGGGTTTGTTACAGATGCCGCGGTTTCCTGATTTCCTTATTCCATGTTTCACGTTCCTGCCTATTATTAACTTGTAGGTTTCTGTGCTGCATGGCTGAATAAACTCCATCACTACAACGCTTCTTGGACCTTCTTCCTCGTATCTACCTGGGGAACCCAATTCTATACATTTTTTTTTGGCCACCGATATTTCTTCATTCTTTCTAGATGGCCATGCCATTATAGCCTATTTACCTCAATTGTGTCTCTGACGGTTCCTTCAATTTTCATTATTTGTCGGATCACTTGATTGGATAGGCCTATGTGTTGTAGCTTACAAATTCAACAGCTTCTTCTCCAGAAGTCTATCTCTAGGGCCCGTAGACATTTTTCATTTATTCTCATAGTTCCCATACTTTAGAGCCATATATAGCAATTCTTTCAAAATTTATATACAGGGCTATTCAGAAAGAAGGAACAGACTTCAAACATTTATTTCTTCCAAACTACAAAAAATAGAAACAAATTCCAACGTTCCTCCAAAGAGAAAAGTTTAAATTTCACTATTTATGCATTCAATATGAGCACCATGTGTTATTACGACAGGTAAACAAACGGTGGCTCATTTGTTGCCACACACGAATTAACTGGTGTCTAGTTATCGAATTCACGGTTTCAACAAATCGATGTCGTAGATTTTCAAGAATGCCAGGCATAGCAGAATAAAAAAAACTGTCTTTACGTATATCCACAGATAAAAATCACACGGGATTAGGTCTGAAGGTCACCAGCGATGAAGTTGATCTTCTGCTCCTCCTCTTCCAATCCAACGTCCTGTTGTAAAGTCATTTAATACAAACAATCAACATGACAAACAACAGCGCCAATGCGGCCGTGATCAGAACTTCAAACTTTACTCTTTCCAGGAACGTTGGAATTGAGTTCGTATTTTTTGTAGTTTGGAAGAAATAAATGTTTGAAGTCTGTTCCACCTTTTAATAATCCTGTGTATATTTTTATTGTTAGATAGCCATTCCACGAAATTGGTTGTAAATATCTTAATGTCCACTTCACTTCTTGTATTTTATAATTTAAAATTACTAGCTAATACCGGCGTGTGCTGCTATGCCTAAATAAATAATAATTAATGTGTCTTTTTGTTCAATTGAATATGTAAAAGGAAAAAGAAATTATATATACAATATTAAATATATATAGGCCTATATATATTATATATATATATATATATATAATGTCATTATTTTAGATACACCGTACTTATTACCCGGCGTTGCTCGGGAATCTACTTGTCCTGATATCCTTGGCATAAATGAGTGAGAGACAAAATTCGTTATTGTGAGTTATCCGTAAAGAATACCAACCGTGAGCTGCTATGCTTGCCCAGGAATCTACTTGTCCAGATCTTTTTGGCATCAATGAAAGACAAATATGTATTATTGTGAGTTATCCGTAAAAGATAAACATATGCTGCTGTGGACTTTTTGTAGAGGTTTGAGATATAAATTTCTGTGTAGAATATTTTGGTGTATTTGCTATGGTTTAGGAAGCGGAAGCCTTTTAAGCGTCCAAAAAGCAACTTTTTTCATGTTTTTCACTACAATGATTGATTTTTAGGATTGAAGGGGTTCAGTATTCAACTCCCATAGCCTAAAACCTTTTCCGAGAAACTCCTGAATATTTTGCTAAAAGCCTCCAATTATTAAATATTCTGTGTTATCCATGTTAATTTCAAGGCCCTATATTCCAAATTATTATTTTTATTTTTCTAACATATACATCAAATCCTCTTCACGTCCTTGCCATTACAACTTGCTACTACACAGGTTATGTCTAATTTCTCCTTACAGAGTTTGAGAACTTATAGAGGAAGCCATGACAGTTTTAATATAACGTAGGAACTCATGTCGGAAACGTTACTGTTTTTCCGTTAACACACAAAATACCCACTGCAACACATGTTGCTCTTCTCCGACTTCTTCTGCTGTCGTTTCAAACCACTTACAAGAAGTGCTCGATGGTGGCTACCACAGACTTCAATACATATCCTGTACCTCTGTATAATGTTCTCGTTCACACGATTACCATCCCTAGTCCTCCAATACCCTTCGCAGCTAAATGGGATTACATCCTCTTCAAACTCGGGTCCTGAAGCACCGCAGTCGGTCCTGTTGGCGGTGAAAGGACCCGTCTCAATTGCCCGCTGGTTCACAATAGCAAACAGTGAGTGTGAAGATGTACGGCCGCATACAGCTGATGAGCAGACCTGACATTTCAACGAACTTCGCCTTCCAATAACATCATGTCTGCGAATTTTGCAAACGTGTATGCCATGGATAACAGCAACAACAGTATCAATGAAGTAAGTACACATTGTGCTGTAGTGAAGGATTACTACTGTACTGTGCAGATACAAACGTCTCTGGGAGGATCACAGACTCAACTCAATAGCACGTAAACAAACTTGCAGTGGACATGGATCATCAGGGGAGCGGGAATGACGTATGGGCTACTCTACACAAGATTATCCTATTGTATAGCTGGCTTAACTTGACAGAGAGAGAGAGAGAGAGAGAGAGAGAGAGAGAGAGAGAGAGAGAGAGAGAGAAGAGAGAGAGAGAGAGTTGGAGATACAAGGGTAGATCATTGACCAGTTTAGTCCAGATACAAAAGAAAGAAACCCATCCTGTTGTCAGTTTTCCTCTTCCCCCTTAGCCCTATTAACTCTGGTGAAGAAAGGCTGTCAACACTGGTGCGGGTGAGAGAGGTGAGTACAGTTGTCTCATTCTACAAATTTCTCGTAAAGTTAAACCAGGGAGACTATAGTGCGTGGCGTCGCAAAAGCGGGTGTGGTGATTTTGCGTGTAGCGGAAAGTTGGTACGTTTTCGGACACGAGTTCCTATGCTAAACTTAATTGTCTTGGTCCTACTATAAGTCCTTAAACTCTAAGGGGAATTTAGACTCATCCTATATATACTAAAATGTAGATAAGTGTAAAAATATTTATTCTATCTAATGTTTTACTTTTTAGTTGAAAATTTGAAAATGTACTGTATTTGTATTTATTTTGTCATTTTTTTTTGCAGGTATGTTAAATGTTTTGCCTCAACTGTCTGAATTCCTAGCGGTTGTACAAGATCATAAGTAAGTAAATTATAACATTTAATTCTTAATGCAGCAATCAGTTTTCAGATACTCTTGAAATTTACAATGATTTATAGCAGTGGCTCCCAAATTACGGCCCTCCGACACTTTCTATCCGATCTCTGTGGGCCTAAAGCATTCTGATAAATTGAAATTGCTAACGGTTAGGCCTATAATGTCAGTCTATCAGTAATGAAACAAGAACTTGTAAAATATGTTATAACGACATAAGATGGGTAGCAAATCAACACACGATCATAATAATAAGCAATAGTACTAATAATAATAATAATAATAAATAATAATAATAATAATAAATAGTAATAATAATTATTATTATTACTATTTATTTAGCAGATTTCACAATTGCACATCTTCCTATGCTCAATTAATATTTTCTCCTCCACATTTCTCTGTCATTCTAATCTCCATCGTCCAATCCTTTTTCTCTCATGCTGCTCAAAAACACCATCAATGCATGTTATTTTTGGTAGCCCACTTCCATTATCATGCAGCACCCAAATCTAGTACTCTTCATGGGAATCTCTCTGCTGTCATTCTTTTTTACATGGGCATAAAATTTAATTATTTGTTTTTATAAAATCCACAATTAAAGTTTGAAAACTCATATTTTCTTTTACACTATTTCTTATTGATATCTTCTAAAAATTCCAAATAAACGCCTTCAAAATCCATATGTGCAAAATTTAATTTATTCATTGTCATACGTTTTTAATTTCCTTGTTTCTCTACCTATGTAATTGTACTCAATATTGTATTAAAATTTTGGTTTTTGTTTTAGAACTTTATATTCTGATCCCTTAAAAAAGAATTTAATTATGATATTGCACATGTATTCTTATTTATCGTCTCATTAATTTCAGCATCAATATATTCATCTGCATTAATTTTTGTTCCCAATATGCATATTCGCCATATGCTTTTATTTGTCCAAGTCCTTATAAAAACAGATCTTTTCAATTATCTAAAAAAATATATATCGATTGTTTAATGTCTATGACATCGTCCGATACCTAATAGCCAATTTTGTCGGTCCATCCAATCTACAGGTTGTAGATATTTCTCCTTCATGTATAAATATATTCCCTGACTCAACAAAGTTTTAAGTGTTTCTCTGCCTCGTCTTCCCTCAGGTTTCAATTCCAAAACACATTTTGGTAGTGTCCACCGCTGTGGTCACGAGGTGGAGCGTGCTGCCTTGTCACGCAGCCGGCACGGGTTCGATCCCGGTCGGGGCAGTTTTTCTGGGTTGAGGTTTTTATCGGGGTTTTTCCTCACCTGTAAGACAAATGTCAGGAAAACTTTAAGGCCCAAAACGGTCTCCGAAATCATATGGCCATCATCCTTATCATTATCATCCTTACCATTATCATTATCATCATCCATCCTTCACCGGTGTGGAAAGCAACGGGAAGCTACCACACCTACACAATTCCCTAGTAAAGCTGCAAGCATAGCATAGAAATGCTATGATTGCAGTGAAGGACCTGCCTTCGGGCAGAATTACTATGGATGGATGGATTTTGGTAGTCGATCCTCTTCCATTCTCTGGACATATCCATACCATCTTAATTGCTGTTGTTTTAATATAATCTAAAATAGTGTCTTCAATCTGCATTTTGTCCCTTATAACACAATTTCAATTTTTTTCTTAAAAATTATAATATTAATAATAATTCTATGGCCCACGTCACCTAGCTGTTTCATCCATTTATCCCGCGAAACAAATAACACTGGTAAACATGATTTTTGTCTCATGAGTACCAATAGTGTACTAAATGCAGTTTTTTATCATGTTTTCAAATATGTATTTGGAATTTCTCCATCGCCCCCAGGTTTTCATTTCAATTTCAATTAATGAATTTAAATAATCATTTTTTTAATACACGCTTTTTCGTCCATTGGCGCAGTGAGCACGGGGAACACTTTCATCAGGCGATATCAGCTATGGAAAATATATATCAAGGCAAATGATAATCCTAATATGCTGGCCGATTATTGTTGGACCATCAAGAGGGATGCTCGACAGGTGAAATATAGCGAGAAAATCGTCATTTCGTACTTTCTAGGAGAGTCCGAATGTTCGAATATTGTGTAGTTACGAATGTAGAAAATATTAAAGTGTTTTAAATTATAAATTCCTGTCTCTCGGAAACCTTGCATGATGGATAAAAACCGATATAATATTTAAATTCAGGAGAAAACATACTATCAGAATCACATTTTTTCTTTCTGAGACAAAAAAAAAGTTTATTTTTTGTTGCTCAGTGTAATTTTCGGCGGCTCTGGTTTATAGCAATGAGATGCATTATCTCCTTACTGTTCAATTTCATACTAGAACATGCCATCAAATCATTATCGGATGAAGAAATCCTTTCAAATCAATGATATTAAAGAGCTTTTAGACCCCTCTAGTATCAGGACTTTTATCTTCAAGGGACATTGAAGATATATTTAATCTTTAATTATATTTTGTCCTTTAAAGAGAGCTTTTTGCATAAATTCAAATGGCAGGCACGCCACTGATTAAACTTGTACATAATATTGTGATATACAGATACATCTCGAAATTACCCTCGCCGTCACTGAATTGTTATCAGCAACCTACACTCTTGCCGAAAGACCAATTTTACCCAAATAGCGCAGTTCATGTTTAAAAAATATATGTTTACTATACTGTATATTATTTCGCGATGATGGTAACACTATTTAAAAAGACAAATGACGTGCACACGTTAGTTTAATAATAATGAGGTCTATGTACCTATATTATATTAAGGGAGTCGTGTAGTAACATAAATTTAAGTGGAGTCGGCCGTAAAGAGAAATAAAAACTAACTCATCTTTATATACATAATTTTCTGTACGTATGTTTGTTGCTGACTCCTTATAAATGACTGGACCGATCTTGATGACATTTTGTGCGTGTCTGATTGGGTCTCTCGATGGCTTAGATTCAAATTGGACCATCTAAAACCATTAGAGGTAGGAGTTCACCTGAAGTGAAAATTGAAAAAACGCTCTAGCGGTCACATTTTAAATGTTTTATATCGAATCTCAGTAAATCCTATCAAATATAACTCAGGTAGATATTATGCAAAAAATGAGCAAGATACGATAATTAGAAGTGGAGGGTTTACTTGAAATCAAAAATTAAAACTGCCTAAACGACAGGACCGATTTTGATGAACATTTCTTGTGTGTGTTTGAGTGGGTCCCTGGACGATTTAGATTCGCAACTGGACTCGATAGGCGACACTGCGATCGGGTTTATAGCTTTTTTATGCCAGATGTGTAGTCATCTGCATTATCGAACTATTCCACGCAATAAAAATGTGTCGTCATCATGCATGCTTCTTGAGCCACAACGGATGGCAGTGAGAAGTTTTCTTGCGAACTTATTTAATAATTACGTCTTAATCAGTGAATTTTATAAAAAAGTAGTCTGTCACACAATAACGAAACGAAAAAATTTAAATGTCAAACTCAACGTTAAATGTCATTTAGTATATGGTTTATCGATAATTCGAATATCGAGAAAACGTTTTCTGAACCCGCTAATAGCGTTCGAGCATGACGTATTCTTGTACGGATAAACCACAATAACCATTTTTATCTTTCAGCTTATTTATTTTAAGAAGATCGGGATTGATATACATACTTCGCGCGACACCATTGTGACGGCATTGTGAACCACTACAAATGGTTGTGAGAGGTTTTCTTGCGAACTTACTTAATAATACTTAGTTACGTCTTAATTAGTGAATTTTATGATAAAAAATTAACTTATATTTTTTTCGTCCGGCCATGACACGAGATTAGAACGTTCGTGCAGACAACGTCTGATGGGTACGCTTGTGTGTGTGTGTATATATATATATATATATATATATATATATATGATTCTAACAAAGGAACGTCGAAACCTTCTTCTAGAGAAGCATTTGCATCTGCTCCGAAGAGTGCGTTGCCATTGCTGGATTCTGGCTTCGATTCCTGTGCCTTATAATTAAAAACGGCATTTTTATATTTTTTTATACAGCCTTGGTACATGACAACGCTTCTCTGGGAGAAAATTAAAGGTAGGTTTCGGCATGCAATGGTTGACAGTTTCCTTGTAAGTAAGTAAAGTAAAGTGTTCCCACTTCAGACCTCGGGAGGCCTTTGAGGTAGTAGGATGTTAAGGCTCCCACTTTTTCTAGACAACCGACATTTGATATCAGCCGGGTTGTGAGCCCTGCGTGACGCCCGTCTTTACCCCCCCCAGAACAAGCATCTGGTACTCATTTCAGTAAGAGGCTGAGTCGAATCCAGGGCCATGGTGCCACCAGAAGGTTTGGGTCAGTTTAAAAATCCTGATCCCACCGGGACTTGAACCCTCGACCTTCCGGTTTGTGGCGCACTGCCTTAACCACTATGCTACGGTGTGCCCCCAGTAGTACTTGGATTGTACTATCAGTAGTAACATGAACTGCGGTCAAGAAGTAAAGCAGAGAATAGCAATGGCAAAAGAAGCTTTTAACAAGAAGAGAAACATTTTCTGCGGACCTTTGGTAAAATATTTACGGAAGAGGCTAGTGAAGTACTTTGGTGTGGAGTGTAGCATTGTATGGTGCAGAGACTTGGACATTACGATAGAATGAGGAAAAGCGACTGGAAGCTTTTGAGATGTGGATATGCATAAGGATGGAACGTATAAAATGGACAGACAAAATTAAAAATAAAGATGTGCTAGACAGAGTGGGTGAAGGAAGAACAATGCTGGAACTCATAAAGGAGAGGAAAATAAATTGTATTGGCCACTGGCTAAGAAGAAACTGCCTGCTGATGGATGCCCTAGAAGGAATGGTCAATGGAAAGAAAGTTAGAGGCAGAAAAATACATGAGATGATAGACACTATTAAAATAAATGGTTTGTGCGCAGATACAAAAGGTAGGCCGAATTAAGAAAAGAGTGGAGAATGTTGAGTTTTGCATTGAAAGACCTGCTCTTTGGCAGAACACTATGATTGATTGACTGATTGATTGATATATATGGTAACGCTCCTTTTTATCTTAATTAAACTTAGTATGTAGTAGTCAATTCATAATATGTAAGAACGAATTCGTTAACCAGCAATATCAGATTATTAGGCGTAGGGGTTTAATCTGAAACGAAAATTAAAAAATCGCTCTAGCTCTCTCAATTTTCTGTGTTTCGCTACGAAACGCAATATATACTATTAAGAGCAAGAAATTCACAAAAGAATCAGCTTATTCGGACCATTACAAGTGTGGTTTACCGGAAACAAAAAAATAAAAAATAGCTCTTTGTTTTCACTGCTGTCAATACTTTTAAATAAGCTGGCATCAGAAATTGAGTTTCTCGAATTTAATTAAATAAATAAGTATATGTTTAAGAAACTAACAAAATTGGACCGCAAATTCAACTTGATGAAGAATAACTTAACCTAAGCAGTTGCTGCGTGACAGACATTTTTCTAATAATATGGATTAACTAGTTAAGTCATTCATCCATGATAACGGTATCGTAAAGTAAACGATAAACAGTGAAAGGTTATCTGCATCTTGTAGATTTATTAACTTGTTTATTAAATCTCCAAGATTTGGAGTCCTATTTCACAAATGTACGTTAGGGCTGCAGTTTACAAATCAAAGAAAATTGAAATGCACTTAATTACAAAGTAACATATAAATCGTATAATATGAAACAAACAAAATAACAAATGAACGAAACAAGAACAAATAAAATTAAACTTATAAAATAAGTAGTAATAAGATTAATTAAAATGTGGTGAAATATCGTTTACGAATGTTTTAAAAGCTGTGTAACAACATTTCGTTTTAAAATATAAATTATTTGATTACGTAATACTTGATTACATTCAGTTAAATGAATGTCTAGAATGTATCTCTTATATCCACGAGATGGACATCTAAATCAATCAGATATTCGTCCTGTAGATTGACATTTGAGTTATAAGACAAATTCATGGAACCATGTAGTCGTTTAGAGCAGGTCGTGAAATTTCATTACACCACAGATACCTGAGCTTGACATTTTCAAGACTTGAAATATCACGCCACCTCAAGTTTTCTAGGATACCAGCAATTTCTCCATTGATATATGTTTTTCTCACTATTTTTGCATTTCCTCTTAAACATAATGCTTACCTATACGGCATTCAGGCTAAAAATATCAACAGACATAACCATCAATATATATATATATATATATATATATATATATATATATATATTTATATGTGTAGTTATTCAGGATATTGAGGGTTGTGGTCGCCTTCCTGTTCCTGATCTCTATTTTTTGAAGATGAGCAACCTCTTTTTCAAGTTTCTACGAAAATAATTTTTTTAACTTGTTGGTTTTTGGTCATCCCCGAATAATTTTATCTTTATACTTGCTTCCATTCAGTATCTTAAACACATGTTCGAAAGAAAATTTAACTCTAGCTATACCTCCACGTCCAACATCTCACTATTCTTCTTTCCTCCTTGTTTCAGCTACCTAACTCTGGAATTCCTTCCCCTCTTATATCAAAGACTGATCTTCTAAATCACAGTTAAAAAAAAGAACTCACTAAATATCTAGGTATATTTTTATAATTCTTCTACATTTTACAATTTCATTATTAAGCCAATTATTTCATCACGTTGTAGGTTTTATTAGTATTATTATTAATATTTTATTATTTTAATGTGTTTTGTTCTTCTTGCCATATGTGTATTGTTTTGCCTATACATATGTATTAATCAAATTATAGATTATTCATAATTGTTAATATCTGTGTAATTTAAGCTTGGTGACATGAAACAGAAGACCTTAAGTTCTTAAATCCCTTCGTTAAATAAACCATTATTATTAGTATTATTATTATTATTATAATAATTATTATTATTATTATAATTATTATTATTATTATATTATTATTATTATTATTTATTATTATTATTATGTTCCTTTCGACAATAATCGTTTAACTATTTGTATAACCTCTTGTACATAAATTATAAATCGTCAACAGCTTAGCAGAAACATTTTGTTCATCTGCAAAATGTTTTCAAACATATTTTCATGAGAACAACCTCAATAGCGTAGGAAATAAGGAACTTGCTTCAGAAGAATAAATCACACATTTGTTAGTCTTGGAACCGGGGACACTACGGAGATACTGGGAACGAAAGAGTAGACAGTTTGGCAAAGTCAGCAGCCAGCTAAAATTGATATATTAGCTATGATTTATGTCCTCTTTCTTAAATAAACTGGGAACTCAAATAATACATTATTCTTTAAATGGGTACATAATGCTAAAATACTGTTTAGGGTATGATAATTTGAGGACTGTTTTCCCAAACAGTCTATGACCAAATATAGTTTCCAATTTAACATTAATTCAATTTTTAACTAGATGTGTGAAAATTTCAGACACATTTATACAAATTTAATGTATCATCACATGCATCATGTAAATGTGGAGAAGAAATCCAAACAGTCAAACATGTTTTTATTTGATTGTCTAATATGTATGTTTTAACGTTGCAAATTAGTGCCATATCTGAATGCATTTTGATAAAGATTATTCCAGTCCTCTTCATTAAAGTGCTCACCAATGAAAAAACTTATAATTACTTCACATCTTCTCTAAATAGTGTTTATTTCAAACTGAAAGCTAATTTTACTTTCGCCTTACATTGTTCTACTTTCTTATAATAATTTTTACTTTCTTTACATTGTTCTAACGACTTACTAATTGTTTTATGAACTTTTATTTTGTTCTGCCTTTTCACGTTATCTTACTTCATCATTTAAAAAGAATATATATATATATATATATATATATATATATATCTATATATGTGCTACAAGTACTACAAGTTCCGGCCACGGCATATACTGTGGCTAAGGTATACGTTAAAAAATATAAATTAAGTGGCTGTTCTTTCAGCCAGATTACGTAAAACTAATACACACCGAAATTAATAATATTGAAATAAAATAAACACTGAACACACTTAAATTATGAATAATCATATTTGTAATTCAATTGAAATTCCGCGGTTGCAACAAAAAGCACAGCCATCTGGAATCTCTCTTTGTTAAATAATAAACCAATTATCTTACCAAATTACCTTACATCCGCCATCTGTTAGAATCGTAAGGAACTCACACATAATACTACACCGTCATCTGTTAGAATTCGTATGGAACTCACAGATAATTATAACTCTTTATTAAATAAGATAAAATAATTTTGCAATAAAAAAATAAATAATGCGACTATACATTTAGTTATAAATTCCCCTAAGTCTCAAGTTAGATCAAACTGCACGCATTGTGCAAAATTTTATTAAAATCGGTTTCAGTAGTTTAGTGATTCCATCCCGGACAAACAACGTGTCCCACGAAATTTTTATATAATATAATATATATATATATAACATAACCCTTATATAACTTTAAGGTACGCTATATACATAGAAATATATTATATAATGATAATTGACAGTTAATACCAACATGTGAAAAATCTTGAAGAAGTGGCAATTCAAATACAAAAAGTAAAGTAAAAATAAAGTTATCCCACTACAGGTCTCAGGAGGCACTTGGGGGTTAAGGCCCCCCACTTTTTTCTAAGACAATTCGGCCACTTGAGTGTCAGCCGGGTTGTCAGCCCAGCGTGAACGGCCGCCTTTACCCCAGAACAAGCGTCTGGTACTCATTTTCGTTAGAGGGTGAGTCCGACCCCAGGGCAATGCCGCCAGAAAGATTTGGGTCAGTTTAAAAACCCTGACCCACAGGGACTCGAACCCTCGACATTCCGGCTTGTAGCGCAGTGTCTTAACCAATACGCTACGGTGTGCCCCGAACAGGAACACTACATTACAAACAAGAAATGAGGCGCAGAAGGAAATTTAAACATAGGCCTCAATTCTGGAAATGCGTGCTCTTTCTGCATTGCAGGCACTCTTCTTGCCCCAACTCCTTAAAAAAATATATAAATTGAAAATATATAAAACTGTTATTTTTCCCAGTTCTCATTAGGCTATATGGAAGTGAAACAATGGCTCTTACATTAAGGGAGAAGAAAAGATTACGAGAATGTGAGAATAAGTTCATAGGAGTAATTTTTGGACCAAAGATAGATGAACAGACAGGCGAATGGAGAAGAATACTTATTAATGATCCTTTTTGTTATTTATATAAAACTAGATATAATAAGAACAGTTAAGTCTCTTAGACTGCAGTTGACAGGACATGTAGCATGAATGGGGTATGAAAGAGGGGCATAGATACCCCTTATAGGAAAACCAGAGGGCAAGCCCACAGTAGTAGGCCAAGAATAAGCGGGGAGAATAAAATTAACATGATTTGAAGGAAGTGAGTTATACACCGGATGTTTGGAAAATGTTACATCAGGATAGGAATGTATAGAGAGGTTTCTTCATCCGAGCGGCAATGAACTTACGGTTCGTTAGTGCTAGAGGGAGTTAGTTTTATATACCGCAAATTTAAACAAAAGTTTCTAATGTATTATGCATAATAATAAATAATGATGTCGTCATGAATTTAATCCCTGTTCTGGCGCATCATTACCAATATCGCCACTCGTAATAGTCATTGGGACAAGCGTAACCCCGCCATCTAGGTGCTCCAACCTCAGAAGTGAGTTGTAATACGCCAATGCCAGGAGTGAATACAAGAAATGTCTACATGACAAACTGGTGGCATTGAACGGAAGATATCTTCATTCCTTCGGAATTTTGTTAAACAACATCATTTTATTTATTCAAATAATAAGTACCAAAACACACAAAAGCTGATTAAATAATACACTGACTCAAAAAAAATAGGGGATATTGTAGAAAAACCTATGAAGACTATGTTTTTTGGAATAGTATTAGATGCAATCACTTATATATTACTCCAAGATAATGTAAATAAGAGTTTGAAGTTGTTACGTAAACTCGGTACCACACCAGAGGGGCAGAGTCGTCTGTACTGTTGATGTGAAAGGGTTGTGTGGGGGTGAATGTTTTGTTGGCTGTTTTTTAAATCCAGTCCAGTTTTCAGTTAGTGAATGACTTGCCTTAGGGACAGTGATGGCCTCGACAACGTGATTTACCTAAACTAATGGTTTGGAGGGCCATAGGAAGGATGGAAGCTGGACAGACACAACAAGAGGTGGCACAAACCATTGGGGTGTCTCAAAGCGTGATTTCCAGACTTTGGAATCATTTTCAAAGAACATACTGTTCACAGAAGAGCCGGATAAACGTCGACCAGGGGCAACATCAGCAAGGGATGACCGTTCACCTCTATGTTAACAGCCCCGTACGAATAGACAACAAAATGCAACTCAACTGCGAAATACACTTCAAACAGCAACAGGGACGCAGGGTGTCAACTCAAACTGTCCCTAATCGACTGCATGGAAGTGGTCTCTATGCCCATAGGCCCATGGTGAGTACCAGGTTAACTCCACAACAACCGTAGAGATCGCAGAAAAACTGGGCGGAGGAACATCGTGTGGTGGAGGCATGCTGAATGGAGATCAGTTCTTTTTTTCTGATGAGTCGCGATTCAACATGGAATGTGATAGTCGGCGTGTATTCTATCTGGAGAGAAAAAGGGACACGAAACAATCCAGCTTTTGTACGTGAAAGATCCCCATATGGTGGCGGTGGATTGATGGTGTAGGCAAGGAGTCAGTAAGTGGTGGACGTACGGACCTCCTACATTATCCAAGGTGGTACTTTGACTGCGGTAAAGTATAGAGATGAGATTCTCCGACCTTTAGTCGTGCCTTATGCTGATGCCATAGGTGATTCTTTTCTTTTTATGGACGATAATGCACGACCCCACAGAGCTGGCTTGGTGGACGACATGCTGGAAGTGGAGGGTATCGAGCGTATGCAATGGCCAGCTTCCTCCCCGGACTTAAATCCGATTGAGCAGATGTTGGGATGCATTAGGCAGGTGCATTTCAGGCAGACTAGCACCTCCCACAACTGTTTCCAGAGCTGCACATTGCTCTTATGGAAGAGTGGCCACGTATCCCCCAAAGAACTCATTGCTAACCTCTTTGCATCAATGGCCATAGAGGTGTAAGTTAAGACGTGCTGCCCGTTCGAGGAGACCCATACACCAAACTAAGGAAACATTTTCAACCCATGTTAATGTTGCTTTGTTTGTTTGCCATATTCCTAATCAGGATCTCTTTGACATCTGGTGTGGTACAGAGGTTACGTAATGACTTCAAAAACTCTTGTTGACATTCTTTAGGAGTAATAGAAAGTGATCGCATCTAATACTGTTCCTAAAAACATAGTCTTAATAGGTTATTCCATAATATCCCCTAATTTTTTTTGAGGCAGTGTATAATATAAACCTGTTAAATATCTCTCCGCCACAAAATACGGTTGAATAGCCGCAGCGGATCGGAATGCAAGCTTGTGTATAAGGTCAAAGTTGAAACGCTGGTAACCAGTATAAAAAGAATTGATTATACGAATGGAATGCCCGTCATGCAAAGAGATGACGTTTTGTTAAATCCTCAATACAACAGTCCATGTAACTTCAAGTATTTATCTGTAATTTCCACATTTAAACATCATACATCATGTCCATCAGTTAGAAAGTATGTTTTTGAATTGAGTATTAACTAAGTCGTCGAAACTTTCTAATTTGGAGGTCCATGGTCCCATGCCCGCGCAGATATAAGCCTTCAATACATCCCTGTTCTTAGAAACTATTTTCCACTCATTTCCTGTATGATATAGCCTCCCTAAAAGCATGATTACTTATTCTCCCACATTTCATTCTTCTTCTTCTTCACTTCCCTGCGTTAAGGCATTAGTAGCCTGTTCGGTCTTCACATAATAGATCTAAGACCATCTCTTCCGAGGACGTCCGACATCCTCTTCTTTCTCTCGGAAAATAATGTAAGATTTTATTTGGTGATCTACTTTCTTCCATTCTCTTCTACATGTTGCCTTTCCACTGTACTCTTGTGTGTTAAATATATATTTTCTCTTATGGAGTAGATCTGCAGTTGTATTAACGATATCCTCCGGTTATTATCTGGTCGATTATAGTGCATCCGTTTACTCTTCTTAAAAATTGCATCTCGGCTGCTTGTATTTTGACTTTCCTTTCGTGTTTGGTAGTGATAAACCAAGATTCGCTCCCATACAAAAGGACAAGGGACACGCCATTGTTTTATAAATATTTTAAATTGCTGTTTGGTTTATGGGCTTTATTAATCGATGTTCTATTTATTGTGCCACAAATTGCTTGAAACCGATGAGTTTTATGTTCAATACTTCTTTATCATATCCATAGCCGATATCACATCCTAAATATTTAAAATGGGATACTTGTTCAATAATTTCGTCTCTAATTATTATTTTGCACGCAGAGTGTTTCTCATACTTATTATTGGCCTAAATATTAGGTTGCTCTCCCTCTTTTTTTCCTACAAGTTATTTCCAATAATGGTAATTGGAGGAAATCCGAAGACCAACAAATAAATAAATGATAATAAATGTGTTGAAAATGTAAAATATTGTTTTCTATATAGATAAATATGGTACTTGTGTGAAAAAGAATTATTACAGTAAAATGTGCAAGGAAGGCAATATATCCCGGAATTGTCTTCATGAATAAAATTGACCAAAAAAGAAGAGATTATAAACAATAATAGAAAGTATCTTACATATGATCAGAAAGCTGGACAATAAATGAAAGAATGCAGAAAAGATATTGGCGACAGGAATGTATGGATTATGAGAAGTATGAAAATATCTAGACTACAACTATTAGAATTAAGGGCCTACATTAGACGAGAAAGGATGCACAAGAAACTGTTATGAGAACAAAGAGAAGCTTACAGTCTACGGACATGTACAAAGGAGTCGAA
>JASPKZ010006623.1:0-37725 GCA_030220185.1 Diploptera punctata | reverse complement strand
GGCAGACAGTAAACAAACAGAGGCTGCAGAAATGAAGATGTTGAGAGCAATAGCAGGATACCAAAAGATCGATAAAAAGAAAAACGAAGATATAAGAACAGAACTTAATATATTTAATCTCTGTGAAAGAATAAAATACTATCAAAATGCTTACCTGCAGCACATATTACGAATGAGTGAAGAGCGCATACCAAGAAGAATATATAATTATAAACCAAAAGGGAGAAAATTGTTGGGAAGACCATTGAAGAGATGGAAGGACTAATTCGACCTATAATGAGATTGGAACAGGCCATTGGGCTTAATCCTTGTTGATGATGAAGATTTTTAGTATTGAGAGTGAAGTTTCTTCTCAACTTCTTGAAGAGTGCATTCCATACCATCAGAAATCCGTTGCAGGGCATCGTTTGTGCAGTACTAGTTCTCACGACATCTAGTAATAATGGAGAGTATAATACATATATAAGAAAAATAAGTGTTTGAATTGGATTCGCCTGGTAGTGTAATGGATATCACGCTGAGGTACAGACTCAGAGATCCGGGTTCGAATCCCGTCCAGGCATTTATTATTCTTATCATTCCATATTAAGCTTGCATTGCTCAATGTTAAACATTTAATTATAACATATATATATATATATATACCACAACCACAAACAAGAGAGAACGTTTGGACTTATACTCGCAGCGCAGGGTCTGCAGGTCGGCGAATATAGACTGTACTGCGCATGCGCGTGTCCTTAGGACATGATGCAGTCGGTTTCCATTTTCTGTGACACAAGTTGTGGCACATATTGACCGCCGCAGTCGCTTAGCACATTTCTGTCCCCGGCACTTGTGCCGCAACATGGTGCATACTGTTTCTACTTAAAACGAATTTCGGGCACATGACGCTCACCATGTTGCGGGACAAATTTGTACTAATGGAAACGAGCCTTTAACATTATTTACAGTTCGACCCACTATGTCAACGTCATCGGCATAGGCATTTTGCTCCTAATTTGATTTCTGTCTTGAAGTGTTTACGGTATAACAATATTGTAGTAGAACATACGATTTTAGAACAAGTAAATTGGCTATAACATTTATCACAGTTTAATATAAAGTGATCCCACTACAGGCCTCAGGAGGCCCTTGGGGTAGTAGGAGGTTAAGGCTCCCACTTTTTCTTGACAATCGGCACTTGATGTCAGCCGGGTTGTCAGCCCTGCGTGACACAGTTTAATATACCTGAAACAATTTTACAATTTTACAATATCATCCAATAGATAGACGACGTGCTAGATGAATACAAAGAACGATTCCTACCCACTGTTAGACAGGACAATTATTTGACCTAAATTCGTGAATGCGGTGGGCTAGTGGTTATGTTCCTTGATTCTGGTCCCGAGAATCGCAGATTCAAACTCGTCCGGGGGCGACGGATTTTTTAGATGGAAAATCCAAGAAGCGAGTCCTCCGGGAGGTACTTTAAGCCGTGGGTCCCGAGTCTGAAGATTTTCAGGCTCGTAAAAGAACCTTAAGCTGAATGAAGAGGCCTTTAAGCAAAATCTACCGACCTTCATTATCCTTGCAATAATTTAGTTGCCTACAGATGTCTAATTGGGTCGGTATGTTGACCGCATACCATTCATGACATTTGTAGAGAAATAAGCGTAATTAAATTAACTTGGTCTAGTAACTCCTAAAAAAAGAAAGGTTAAAGCCAATCATTGGGCTGTTGAGCCATTTTAGTTAGATAGAAATTCGTTAGTCAGGGTTTTTATGTATTAAAAAGTAAGCCAGCAACATAGTATAATGAGAAGTTAAACTTATGACTGCATTTTGTTTTGGTTTCACACACGAACAGTTGAAAAATATGTTCCACCTGTATTGCAATATTATATTTTTTGCGCGATAGTGTGTTTTGTCGTACTTACCAGCAATGGCGATCATTATTGAAAGTTCAACTGCCTACATTTCGGGGTTGCCAACCTAAATAACCATGCTGTAATATTACATTTACACCCACGTGCGGGAAGTAAAACCACTGCCCTCTATGTATACTACGTATAATGTCCATCCATCCATAGTAATTCTGCCCGAAGGCAGGTCCTTCACTGAAATCATAACATTTTCATGCTATGCTTGCAGCTTTACTAGGGAATAGTAGGTGTGGTAGCTTCCCGTTGCTTTCCACACCGGTGAAGGTTGATGATGATGATGATAATTATAAGGATGATGATGATGGCCATATGATTTCGGGGACCGTTTGGGCCTTAAAGTTTTCCTGACATTTGTCTTACAGGTGAGGAAAAAACCCGATAAAAACCCCACCCAGAAAAACTGCCCCGACCGGGGATCGAACTCGGGCCCGCTGCGTGACAAGGCAGCACGCTACCTCGAGAACACAGCGGTGGACATACATATAATGTAATATACAGAAAAATATCCAGTGTTAATATACATTATACGAAACAAATCACTGCATTTTAAATGAACTGAACTTTATTTGAAAGAACATAAAACAATAAATACGTACTAGCGGCCATGTTATCATTAATTGTTCTCAAGGCCTGCTATTGTTTCAACTAATAAGCATTGCCCACACTGTTAAGGTGACATGGTAGGCCCTATCCCATCAATGTTAAAACATATTAATTTGAGACCCATTTTCTCAAGAACTGCTAGGTGGATTGTAATGAAATTTTTACAGCATATTAAATGAGGTTTGTAAAGACCACTAAACCTCAGTCAAACTTTTATCTAAATATTCATGTTCTATATAGTTTCTTGCCACTAGTCTCTTTTGTTTTATTTAATGATAACTTCTAAAAAATCATAAGTGAGTATCTATAAAAGAGATCATATGACTGTGGTTCCATAGCTTTAGTACAACGTGGTTTACTGCCTGTAAAAATTCCAAGTAAATATCTCTAATAGTTCCTGAGATAATGGGGCAAATGTTCAAAAATTTTCAGTTTCGAGAAAACAAGGTTTAAAGTATAATGATATTACAGGCTGACAGCTGTTACTTTTTAAAACTGTTCAATGCCATCCGTTTGTCATTCGACATTTCAGGTATTCTCTCCTAGCATTGGCGTATTGTAACTCATTTCTGCGGTTGGGGCGCCTGGTGATGATGCGCCAGGAGAGGCCTTAAACCTAAACTTAATCTAATGAGGTGAACATGAAATTGATGATAATGATGGCCAGATGACGTTCGGGGACCGTTCGGCCTTAAAGTATCCTGACATTTGTCTTACAGGTGAGGAAAAACCCCGAAAACAATCTCACCCAGGAAACTTGTCCCGAGCGGGGGTTGAACCCGGGCCTCTGCGTGACAAGGCTACCTCGAGACCACAGCGGTGGACATTTTTTTTAAAAACATTGATTAACGCACTTATAATTAGTGTTCAGTAAAAAAATAATATACAGAAATGTTCAGAAAAGAACAGACTATTAATTATGAAAAAAATTGATTTTTTTAAATTTTGGCCTACCGTCCTACCTTAACGTTAGTCAATTGTTTATAATGAACGCAAATATTTACAACAAATATATTATTTATTATTTTGAAAACATGAACGCGAAAAAAAAATTATGTACAACGCACGTTTGTGAAGTGTTTTACAGAATCTCGGCAATTAAAAACCTCGCTATCGCTCGGTTTTTAAACATTTTTCTCGATTCTGTAAAAACCACTTACCAACCTTGCATCGTAATATACTATTATTACCTACATAAAAATCCTGACTCTGATTATGATAACGCAAGAGTATAGCTAAAGTCTATATGAGAAGTAAAAATTAATTTCATTGGGCCTTACGAGTGTAAAAGTCCACCGCTGTGGTCTCGAGGTAGCGTGCTGCCTTGTCACGCAGCGGGCCCGGGTTCGATCCCCGGTCGGGGTGGTTTTTCTGGGTGAGGTTTTTATCGGGGTTTTTCCTCACCTGTAAGACAAATGTCAGGGAAACTTTATGGCCCAAAAGGTCCCCGAAATCATATGGCCATCATCATCCTTATCATTATCATCATCATCCTTCACCGGTGTGGAAAGCAACGGGAAGCTACCGCACCTACAATTCCCTAGTAAAGCTGCAAGCATAGCATGAAAATGCTATGATTGCAGTAAAGGACCTGCCTTCGGGCAGAATTACTATGGATGGATGGATGGATGGGTGTAAAAAGTTTAATCTAGTTATTCTCTCATTGGATTATCGAACCCGTAGGTTCATGACCGCGTGGACGTAAGCTCTCCATACATCCCTATCCTGGCCTACCGTTTTTCAATCATTGCCTATTTAATCGACTTCCCTCAAATCATGGTTATTCCCCTACCTCATTCTTGGTCTACCAACAGTGGCGTTTTCCCTCTGGTTTTCTTACAAAAAGCTTTCATGTCTCTCTTTCATTCTCCATTCGTGTCAATGTCCTGCACATCGCAGTCTACAAGACTTAACTGTTTCCTGTAATTAAGTTATTACAAAATGTATTTTCAGCATGTCTGTAATTATTACCTGTGTGGCCGTTTAAAATAGAAGATTCATGTTTTTAAAGAGACTGGATGCTGTTGAATTCCGATCAGAATAATGGTTCGACAAGACTCATACCGCGTGCCGCATAAATATGCGTTGTCACTGACACCGGGTGCTTAAGAGAAACCTGTTCTCAAAGTAGATTTAAATGAACTGGGCAGAGATAAGAAAAATATTTATACGTTACGTTAACAACGTTTTAAATGTGAAACTGAAATGTAACCTTTTTTAATATATTCGCAAAACAGAGCATTTTTAATCTTATGATAACAGACGTAATCAGCTGCAGAAGATTTCATTTCGTGAATAAAATAAGAATACAAATTATATAAGATATCCAGATTAAAGCAAAAAATAGTTTTGGTTAGCAATGTTCGTTGAACTCCTTGTAAAGGAATTTAAAAAATATATATAGGCCTACTTCCAGCACTGTAAACTGGTAAATGGGGATCGTTACTTATTTTACGTCTTACTTACTCACTGACACTATCGAACCCGTAGGTTCATGGCCGCGCGGACATAAGCTCTCAATACATCCCTATCCTGAGCTAGTACTTTCCAATCATTCCCTGTATAATCTACTTCCTTCAAATCACAGTTAATGTTAATCTCCCACCTCATTCTTGGTCTACCTACTGGGCGTTTTCCTCTGACTTCCTACAAGAAGCTTCCATGTACGTCATCATTACACTGAGCAACTTTTGTTTTGTCTCAGAAAGAAAAATGTGTGATTCTGATAGTATTTTTTCTCCTGAATTCAAATACGATATCGGTTTTTTTTTTTTTTTTTTCCATCACGCAAGGTTTCCGAGAGACAGGCATTTATAATTTCAAACACTTTAATATTTTCTACATTCGTAACTACACAATATTCGAACATTCGAACTCGCCTAGAAAGTAAGAAATGACGATTTTATGCTTATTTCGCCTGTGGAGCATCCTCTTGATGGTCCAACAATAATCGGCCTGCATATTAGGATTCCATTTGCCTTGATATCTCTTTCCATAGCTGAAATCTCCTGAGTTCGCTCATTTGATTTTAGTTTACAATGGACAAATGGACGAAAAAACGTTTATTAAAAAAACAATTATTTAAATCCATTAATTGAAATAAAAAGACTGTTGGTGATGGAGAAATTCTGAATACATGTTTGAAAACACGATAAAAACTGCATAAGTACAACTATTGGTACTCATGAGACAAAAATCATATTGACCAGTGTTATTTGTCGTCTTAAGCTATTATTTATTATACAGCGAATATCGCCCGACGCATATCGTCGGCGATTAACGCTCGGTGTTGTTCGTACGATACTGGTTTCACATTGAGTCAATATCGTCCATCTTGCAAGTTTATGGAATTGTAGCCAGATGGCATCACTTATATCGGAAATCGGAATTACTACTTCCGCAATAAATTCCCAAACGTGTTTATAATAAATGGATGTAGGCTACACAAACCTGCCCTTGCATAACATGATGAAATAAATTGCATACATACAGAGTGGGGCAGAAATAGTTAGACTATTTAAATTTCGTACCACAGGCGTTTCCCGATAGGTAGCGACACAATTCTTGCATCATTTTATAGACAAATTCATATTCTTAAGTCGCCATGGAGCTTTGGAGCAGTGGCCGTAGAGCATTCGCAATGGAATGTTATTTTTAAAAAAGTACTCTGCCACTCTAAAGCAACGTGGAGTTCAGACGCCATTTCAGTACAGGGAGAAATGGAAAACTTCCGACACGTCAAACAATTCTCAATTGGGTGAAGAATTTCAGAACTACTGCATCGGCCAAAAGCAAGACAAGCCCGGGACGCCCACCTGGGAACATCGAGAGCATACGAGATGCATTGTTGCGTAGTCCAAAGCGCTCTGCCCTCGGAATTCCGTATCGCTGGACATTTCTAACAGAAGTGTGAGACGAATGTTACATTTAGACCTGCATTTCTACCCATTTAAAATGCAGCTTGTAGACGAGTTACGTCCTCTGGATTTGAATCAACGCTCAGAATTTTGTCACAGATTGTTGGAAATGATGAACGAACAACCAACCTTCCTTCAGAGCTTAATCATGTCGGAAGAGGCGCACTTCCACCCCAATGGCCATGTTAATAAGCATAACTGCAGGTACTGGGCACCAACGGACCCACGAATGTTGCATGAATCACCTCTTCACAGTCTTAAAGTTACAGTATGGTGTGGCATTTGTTGGTATGGAATTCTTGGGCCATACTTATTTGAAAATGACAATGGACGTACCGTAATTGTGAATGCTGCTCGATATGTGTCCATGCTAAATAACTTCCTTCGACCAGAACTGCATAGGAAGTGTCTAAATGGTTTCTGGTTCCAGCAAGATCGAGCTACAGCCCATACGGCGAGTGCATCGATGGAACACTTTCTGAAATTTTTCTAGGAAGGGTTATGTCTCGTCGAGGAAATTTCACATGGCCTGCACGTTCTCCGGACCTATCTGCGTGTGATTTATTTCTGTGGGGCTTTTTAAAAGAACAAGTCTACAAAACTCCACAGCATACTCTGCAACAGTTTCAATACAAGAGATTCCGCTGCGGATGCTACGCAGGGTTATGACTGGTTGCATTATAGATCGTAATATAATAGATATTATCTTTTTGATCAATTTTTTATTTAGTATTTAATATTAGAATTAATTGAGATTGTTATATTCTGATGTAATATATGTTTGTCCTGGTGAGTGGAAGAGAAGGCCACATGGCCTTAACTCCACCAGGCTAAATAAATCTAAATCTAAATCTACTGTACGGCAACGTGCAGAACTTTGCTTGAATGACAATGGCGGTCATCTGACTGGCCTCATCATCAAGACATATACATTACATTGCAGGCTTTTGAATGTAGTTTCTTACGGTGTACGTCAATAATAATGATCTATATAATATATATACTAGCTAATGCCCGGCGTACGCTGCTACGCCTAAATAAATGATAATGTATTTCTACGTTTAGTTGAATAAGTAAAAGGAAATTTATTATTATATTATTATTTATTATTATTATTATTATTATTATTTTTAGATACCCGTGCTGATTACCCGGCATTGTCCGGGAATCTACATGTCTCGATGTATTTGGCATAAATGAGCTGAAAAACAAAATTCATTATTTCGAGTTATTCGTGCTGCTGCTCTGCTTGCCCGGGAATCAGCTTATTCCGATCTTCTTGGCATAAATGAAAGACAGAAATGGTTATTGTGAGTTATCCGTAAAAGATAAACATATGCTGTCGCGGACTTTTTTGTAGAGTTTTTTTTGAGATATTCAATTCCGTGTACAATAATTTGGTGTATTTGTTATGGTTTAGGCAGCGTAAGCCATTTAAGCGTCAAAATAGGGACTTTATTTCACGATTTTCACTACAAAAAGTGATTTTTAGGGGTGAAAGGGTTGAGTATTAAATTCTCTTATATCATATGTTCATCCCCGGAAACTCCTGATTTTTTTTCAATAAGCCTCATCACAATCGGATGAACGGTATGGCAGAGCACGCTTGCCCGGGAATCTACTTATCCCGATCTTCTTGGAATCAATGAAAGACAAAAATGATTATTGTGAGTTATCCGTAAAAGGTAAACATATGCTGTCGCGGACTTTTTTGTAGAGTTTTTTTTTCAGATATTAAATTCTGTGTACATTAATTTGTTGTATTGGTTATGGTTTAGGCAGCGTGAGTCAGCAATGAATTCTGATGTCTGCGATCAACATTGTAGAGAAACCATAATTCAAAAACAAGGGGCGATTACAACGACGATGTGCGCTGGCGAAATTTGACGTAGATAAACCATACTTTTATCTAAGAATATAAAAATGAATGTTTATTTGTTTGTTTGTTCGTACTTTATGATCCGATTGTGATGGGGCTTTTTGCAAAATGTTCAGTAGATTCCCGGGATGAACATAGGCTATAAGAGTGGTGATAGTCAACTCCTACACCCTTAAAAATCGCCCTTTGTAGTGGAAAACGTGAGAAATGTAGCTTTTTGGACGCTTAAATGGCTTACGCTGCCTAAACCATAACAAATACACAAAATTGATGTACACAGAATTGAATATCTCAAAAAGCTCTACAAAAAAGTCCGCAACAGCATATGTTTGTCTTACGAATAACTCACAATAACTATTTTTGTATTTCATTGATGCCAAGAAGATCGAGACAAGTACATAGATTCCTGCGCAAGCATAGCAGCACATGGCGAGTATTTTTTACGGACAACTCACAATAACGAATTTTGTCTTTTAGCTCATTTATGTCAAGAAAATCGAGATAAGTAGATTCCCGGGCAATACCGGGTAATCATTACGGGGAATATTAAAATAATTACGATATACTCGTACATGTATAATTATTTTTCATTTTACTTATTCAACTAATCATAAGAAATACATTAATTTTTGTCTTTCAGCTCATTTATGTCAAGAATTATCGGGATGAGTAGATTCCGGGCAACGCTGGGCAATCAATATGGGGTATCTAAAAAAATATAAATTTATAATTGTTTTCCTTTTATTTATTCAAGTAAACATAAAAGCACATTAATTTTCATATCGTATATTTAAGCGGGTATTAGTATGTATATGTTTGTGTTCGCAAAACTCCGAATGTTCTTCACCAATCTTCGTGAAAATTTGTACATACGATTTTTACGATACGATGAGTGTTTGGCCGCTCTTTGTTATTTTCTAGAACCCATTAGGTGTAGTATTTCACCTGAAACGAAAATTCGCTCTAGCGGTCGCAATTTTCAATGTATCATAACGAAACACAATATATGCAATTGAAATAAATTGAGGTATGTTTTATTAAAAAAAAAGTCAGTAAATCCTACCATTAAAAGTGGAGGTTTACCTGAAATCTGAAATTAAATATTTACTCTAGCAGCCGCCATTTTTAGATGCATAATATAAATTTTATAATTGTATTATTAAATTCATTTAAGCGTAGCATCGCACGCCGGATATTAACTAGTGTGTATATGTGTATATAAGTATATAGTATTGCTCAATGTCAAAAATAATTATAACATCGATAAAGCGTCACTGCTATAAAGTAAAAATACTCTCTTTAATTTGCTTACTTGTTATAGATGGCAGTGAAGACCGAGTTCTCGCTACATCTAGTAATAATGAAAAATATTATATATAAAGAAAGATAAATGTTTGTATTAGATATGCACGGTGGTGTAATGGATAGCACGCTGGGGTATCATCCCAGAGGCCCGGTTCAAATCCCGTCCAGACATTTACTTTTCTTATCATGATATTTTTTTCTGGATTATTATATGGGAAAAGGTCTCACATACCATCATTAACCATTTTTCAGATAAATATTTGACAATTGTTACATTAGAAGCTCACTAGATGTTATTAAGGAAATTTTGTTATCTTTGTAATAATTCTTATTGTTCTTTATAACAAAGTTTTGTTAGAGAGAAAACGCATGCACATAAAATAGAAATTCCAACTTTATTACAATTTGCAATCTTCATAATGTTTTATTGTTTTCAAGAGAAGTGACGATGTGTCTGGAAGAAATAGTTTCAACTTATAATTACACTAGCACTAATGGCACTAATGGCATATACACTAGAAAAGTTTAACAACCTAGGAACTTTATTAGGTCATTATTCTTGTAACACGTGACAATAACTTCGTTTTATAGAAAACAATAGAACAAGTAAACAAATGCTAGATGCTCTCTTGTTGACCCTGAAACACTCTGCAGTGGACAATTGAACAGACCACGAAGTAAAACCCAGGGCTGTACAGCATTATTATCATAATTTTCTAATGAAAAATACTATCATTATCTAAGCTCACGATCTTTCTCGGATATAAAATCGTGTATAACAAAGAAAATATTTAATTAAACGATCCAAGAACATTCAACAATGCTAGAAAAGAGATTAAAATATAAAATTGAAATATTTACCTAAAAGGTCCGTCTACTCAACTTTTATTAGGTATTTGTTTGTAGCAATTTCGGGACTAGTCCCATCATCAGCAGGATTCAAAACTGCTGATGATGGGACTGGTCCCGAAAGCGCTACAGATAAACAACTAATAAAGTTGAGGAGACGGACATATTAGGTAAATATTTAATAATTCTATATTTTATTTCTGAATAATGCCTCAACGGAACTTCATCATGAATCTTATTAATGTAGAAAAGAGATGTGCAATTGGATTAGAACATCATCTGGCTTTGGTCGATTTAGAAAATTATATCCAGAAATAATTTATGGCAGATCATGATTGAAAGCAAAATAAATACTGAAATTCAATTCTATTTTATAGTGTTCTGCCCAAGGGCAAGTCTTTCACTGAAATCATAGCATTTTCATGTCATGCTTGCAGCTTTACTAGGGAATTATAGGTGTGGTAGCTTCCCGTTATTTTCCACACCGGTGAAGGATGATGATGATGGCCAGATGATGTTCGGGGACTGTTTGGGCTTTAAAGCTTCCTTTTATTTGTCTTACAGGTGAGGAAAAACCAGAAGCTTGTCCCGACCGGGGATCGAACCCGGGCCCGCTGCATGACAATGCAATAATAATAATAATAATAATAATAATAATAATAATAATAATAATGAAATAATAATAATGAAATAATAACACTGGTAACATGATTTTTGTCTCATGAGTACCAATAGTTGTACTTAATGCAGTTTTTTATCGTGTTTTCAAATATGTAGGCCTATTCGGAATTTCTCCATCACCCACAGTTTTTTTTATTTCAATTTCAAGTAATGGATTTAAATAATTAATTTTTAATAAACGTTTTATCGTCCATTTGTCCAATTAAAATAAAACCAAATGAGCTAACTCAGGAGATTTCAGCTATGGAAAAGAGATATCAAGGCAAATGGAATCCTAGTATGCTGGCCAATTATTATTGGACCATCAAGAGGGATGCTCCATAGGCAAAATATAGCAGAAAATCGTCATTTCTTACTTTCTAGGCGAGTCCGAACGTTCGAATATATGTGCAGTACGAATGTAGAAAATATTAAAGTGTTTGAAATTATAAATTCCTGTCTCTCGGAAACCTTGCGTGATGAAGAAAAACTGATATCATATCTGAATTCTGGAGAAAAAAATACTATCAGAATCACATATTTTTCTTTCCGAGACAAAAAAGAAAGTTTATTTTTTGTTGCTCGGTGTAATGTTAATTGAAGAACTATTTGATGTTCATAACTATATCCTATTTTAAAGTTGGAAATGGGTTATCGAATGGAATTATCGAAAAATTTAAGGCAAGCTTGTAGCAAATCCTCTACACTTAATATTTACATTTAGAGTTGTACGAGAGTCCAGCTCTGTTGTCTTTTCCTGGTTGATGGTTTTTCGGGGTTTTTCCGTCACAAGTAGGATAAATGTCAGGAACATTTAAGGCCTAAACTGTCCCCAAACGTCATCTGGCCCATTATCGTATTCGCAATGTTTTAATATGAATATGCGTGTGAAAGGTGTGATGTTATTGTTGTGATGTCTCGGAGGACGCCCTGACATTGAGCTAATGATTCATTCGGTGAAGCCTTTCACGTCCTTGTGCGGTTAAAACAAAGTAGGCCTAAAACTACTGAGAGGTTAAACTGAAATGAGAAAGAAGAGTTTACGAGAATGGAAAAATCGATTTAGAGGAATGGGGATTTTAATAACAACGATAAAATAATTTTATCTTCTTCTTCACTTCACGGGCTAGGCAAATTGATTGTTCCGCCTCCGTCTAGCCCCCCACGGGGGCCCAAGATGAAACTAACTGGACCTCACTGGCACTATCGAACCCATAGGTTCATGGCCGCGCGGACATAAGCTCTCCATTGTGATTACAATGAATTTTAGAAATTTTAGAAATATTGTCAAGTATATTTAGACCAGGCTTAGTGAAACCAGGCATTAGAGTTGTAAATAAGTTTTATGCTACATAAAGTATTACCGGCAAGTGTTATTTTAAATGTGTGATTTAAGTACTAAAACCACGATTTCTAGTTACTTGCTAAATTGCTGTATGAAAGTGAATGGATCATTATTACGTGGAAGTCACAACCCGGCGGTGTCCCACACTCAATACAATTGCATTTCTCGTGATAACCCAGTAATAAATTCTACTTTATTATTACTACTATTACTATAAGCAGCACGGATGGAAGAGAACGGTCGGTGAATTGCAAATTTTAATCCTGATATATGTTCCATAAAATTAAAATCTAGACAAATGCTTTGAAAAATTATGTTGTAAAACTATAAGCAAGCATTTCATAATACACTTCTGCGTGTGTTACAAGATGATGTTCCAAGAATTACATTAATTTATTATTCTTTATTAATAGGGCCTATTGTCTTCAAGCGTCTCTATATCTCTCTCTACCTTAATGTTAATAAACTTCTCCCTGTATTGGTACTTTTGTCATAAGTAATGCCACGAGTGATTTCCAAATTGTCGATAAATTCACGACTCACGAAGTGTGGAGTGAATTTATCTAGAGAATTTGGAAATCAAGAGTGGCATTTGTTAGACTATTTAACGAATAAAATTAAGCTGTTTACTCACAAATCATTATTTAACTATAGCTATTTTTAAATATTCATAAATTTAATATAAACGGCGATGTTTGAAAACAAATGAGAAACGATTGGTACGCTTCATTTCCTTCTTTTGTTCATCACTTCAACCAGATCATATTATTTATTACCAAAGAATCGCAATGTTGTAAGAATGCACCCTAGTGGAGAATTTATAACCAACGTTAGAGGCATTAACTAATTTCTGATGTCCTATTGTAAATATGTCAATTACATTTTCTGGAAACTCATTTCCTGGAAAATAATTCGTTTAAGAAAGTGCAAACAGTGTTTTCTTTTTTTGTGGTATAATCAATTGTTACAAATGTTTTTATATTATCTATCGCATGCGCTTTCTGCTAACATTCATGCACTATAATATACAATCTGGTAGCCGTATTTCTTTGTGAGTCAGTCACTCCAAAATAATGCTATGACCTATTCAGAATGTTAAAAGGGAGATGCTTTCTTTATTATGATAAACTTTAGTTGGTAAAATTTAGGCGAAACACGACAGTGATTGGTTGTAAATAAAAATCATTGAAATGTGATTGGTCATTGACTCCCATTTGGGGCATGAGTTAAATAGTCCAATAATTACATTAATTTGTTATTCTTTATTAATAGGGCCTATTGTCTTCAAGCGTCTCTCTATCTCTCTCTACCTTAATGTTAATAAACTTCTCCCTGTATTGGCACATTTGTCATAAGTAATGCTACGAGTGATTTCCAAATTGTCGATAAATTCACGATTCACGAAGTGAGGAGTAAATTTATCTAGAGAATTTGGAAAACAAGAGTGGCATTTGTTAGGACTATTTAACGAATAAAATTAATCTGTTTACTCATAAATCATTATTTAAATATAGTTATTTAAAAATATTTATATATTTAATGTAAACGGCGATATTTGAAAACAAATGAGAAACATTTGTTATGCTTCATTTGTTCATCACTACATCCAGATCATATTATTTATTGCCAAAGGATCACATTATTGTAGGAATACACCCTAGTGGAGAAAAAATGGAATACATCAAACTGTTTATAACCAACATATTAATTAATTACTCATGTCCTATGATGTAAATTATATTTTTCTGGAATATAAATTCCTGGGAAATAATATGATGAAGAAAGTGCAAACAGTGGTTTCTTTTTATTGTGGTATAATCAATTACTACCAATGTTTTCCTATTATATCACCGCAAGCAGCATCTGTTTAAATTCGTGCACTATATATATATGGAATGATAAGAAAAATAAATGCCTGGACGGGATTCGAACCCGGATCTCTGAGTCTGTACCTCAGCGTGATATCCATTACACTACCAGACGAATCCAATTCAAACACTTTTTTTTTTCTTATATAGTATTATATTCTCCATTATTACTAGAAAAATAAGTGTTTGAATTGGATTCGCCTGGTAGTGTAATGGATATCACGCTGAGGTACAGATTCAGAGATCCGGGTTCGAAATCCCGTCCAGGCATTTATTTTTCTTATCATACCATATTAAGCTTGCATTGCTCAATGTTAAACATTTAATTATAACATATATATATATATATACACACAATCTGGTAGCCGTATTTCTTAGTCAGTCACTGCAAAATAATGCTCTGACCTATTCAGAATATTAAAAAGGAGGACCTTGATTTTAAAGTGATAAAATTAAACTGATAAAATCGAGGTGAAAAAGACTGATTGGTTGTAAATCAAAATTCATTGAGATGCGATTGGTCATTGACTCCCATTTGGGTTATGAGTTAAATAGTTGTAAGTAATGCCACGAGTGATTTCCAAATTATCGATAAATTCACGACTTACCAAGTGAGGAGTGAATTTATCTAAAGAATTTGTATATCAAGAGTGGCATTTGTTAGGACCATTTAACGAATAAAATTAAGCTGTTTACTCACAATCATTATTTATATATATAGTTATTTTAAAATATTTATATATATTTATGTAAACGGCGATATTTTAAAACAAATGAGAAACGTATATTATTTGACTTGTGCATCACAACAACCAGATCATATAATTTATTGCCAAAGCGTGACTAAATTAGTCAGGTTAAGAAATGTCCACTAGAAAAACATCCATGTCCCCACAGAGTTGATATATAAAACTTTTATTCTCCAGTTATCAATACTAATAAAATTCATTGTTAAAACCGTTGAGGTGGAAAGTCATAAAATAAGTTAAATATACCTTCTTAGGTATATTTTAACTTATTTTATTTTATGACATCTCCCAGTTATATTATATGGATGTGAAACAGGGACTCTTACTTTAAGGGAGGAGCAAATATTACGAGTATTTGAGAATAAAGTTCGTAGGAAAATGTTTGGATCAAAGAGAGATGAACAAACAGACGAATACAGAAGACTGCAAAACTTTGAGCTACGTGATCTTTAAGGGAAACCAGATGTAATAAGAATTGATAGTGCTTGAGGGAGATAATATAAAAACATTTGTAGCGATTGATTAAAAAAAAAAACACTGTTTGCACTTTCTTAAGAGCTTTATTCTCAAATACTCTTAATATTTTCTCCTCTCATAAAGTAAGATTTTACTTTTTTACATTCATATAATATAACTGGGAGAACAATAGTTTTAAATATTTTCAGTGCAATGTTTTTTTTTTTTTTTTTGGAGAAGTTGAGGCGAGAAGAGTCCGTGTGATACATCTAGTAAACAAATTAAGGTATAAAATTATAATATAAAACTATATCAATTGAATGTCTGTAAGGTTCAATTTCCTCAATCTTGTTAAAACTTTTTAAAATTATATAGACCTTCGGAACCAATGGTGATATCAGATATGTAAGGGATGCAAGAATTCATTAAAGCGGTTCTTTCCTAAATAACTTCATCGTAGTCCGTTTTCATATGCCTTAAACCGTGACACTCACTATGGGACACGTTAATCGCTATTTTCATAGTTTGACTACTTCGTCTTCGGAGAATAATCTGATGTTCGCATTTGTGTGTCGAATTGTGCCGTCAAGCGTCTACACGCAACGAAAATGAATGAAATTACAAGTTTGCTAGGATAATAAGATTTACAGTGAGTGTAAAAAGTGATAATAGAGTGGGTGATTAGATCAATGTTTTTTTTATATTTTAATGACAAGGTCTTTCCTTTGGACCACTCTTCCATAGTAATAATTTTCTCTTAAGAACTTAAGAACTGTGGAATCACTTTTGATATTTATGATACTGATTTGCATTTATTATACAACCGAATAATTATTCCAGGTTGTATCTTTCTTCTACTGTACCTTTTCTTTTCCTTTCGAACTTATTTAAGGGGGGACCTACACTTTTAGCCATTAAAAATATGTCATATTTCAATATTTTTTCCCCTCAGCAACAATGCTGGTTACAGAAATGAAATTTGATATGTTATATCTATATTACAATGTAAGCATGTTTGTATACCCAAGTACAATCTAACTTCAGTCGTTATAGTTAATTAAATATTCAAAATGTCAGTTGAAAATGTTGCATTGTCTTGCCGTTTCCCTGATAATTTTCCTAAATTTCAATATATGTTAACGATTCTTGTTTTATTTTACTCATTAATACAATATACAATTGTTTATTCATATAGGGTGTAAATATTTATTTTTCATCTTAACTAGATGCATTTTCATTTTTGTTAAAATTTGCATTAAAAATATACATTTTTAAATAAAATATAATAGGTACATTACATTTGTAGTATATTTTGTTCATGTCTGTAAACTGCATATACATGCAAAATTTCATCTCAGTATCTTGAAAAGTTTGGGAGTTATCAGGGAAACCGTTTTGAAAAAAGTAAGTTACGGAAAACAAGCAACAAACTTACCGAACTTACCTTCTAAATTAAAGGGCTCACTCGAGTGACAGCATTGCACATTTTTAAACATAACTCGAAAAGTAATAGAGATACTAATGAAAATCTTTCACTAATTTAAAGATGAAGTTTCAATCTATATAAAAATTAAAATGAATTTTTTAACCCTCTGACAAGACAGCACGCTAACTCGAGACCACAGCGGTGGACTAAGATATATATATTCGTCAGGTCACTTTCGGTGATATGTAAAAATGTTCAATAATATTTTATGAGAACAAACTCAATAGCTTCATTCCTTCGGAATTCGTTAATAAGTTGATTATATATATATATATATATATATATATATATATATATGTGTGTGTGTGTGTGTGTGTGTGCGTGGTGCGTGCGTGCGTTCGTTCGCGTGTGCGTGTGTGCGCGCGCATCAACGTATTTCCTGTTTCCTCCCTCTTCAATTTCTCAATAAAATTATATCAGTGAAGACCGAGTTCTCGCGACATCTAGTAATAATGGAGAATATAATACATATATAAGAAAAATAAGTGTTTGAATTGGATTCGCCTGGTAGTGTAATGGATATCACGCTGAGGTACAGACTCAGAGATCCGGGTTCGAATCCCGTCCAGGCATTTATTTTCTTATCATAACATATATATATATATATATATATATATAACACACACACACACCACATACGTAATGTTCTGCCCAAAACCAGGTCTTTCACTGCAAACTCAGTATTCTCCACTTTTTCCTTAACTCAGCCTTACTTTTTGTATCCGCATACAAACCATTTTAATACGGCTCTCTCTCTCTATCTGTCTCTCTCTGTCTGTCTCTCTCTCTCTCTCTCTCTCTCTCTCTCTCTCTCTCTGTCTCTCTCTCTCTCTCTCTCTCTCTCTCTCTCTATATATATATATATATATATGTATGTATGTATGTATGTATGTATATATAAAAATAATTGCAAATATAAAACAGTGACACAATACATTTTGTGTCCCATGAATCTGATATAGTAAATTAACTAATTGACATCATTCTATAAATATAAAAAGCAAATGTATTTTACATACCTGGGTAAAAAAAATAACAATGCGGAAAGCAGGAGGAGGAATTCGAGAGGAAGATTAAAAACATTAAATGCATCTTGTTGACTGTCAGTGATGGCAAATTTACCAAGAGTCAGATAATTACGTGTCTCTGAACCTCTTATCCTGTTGCTTTCAAGTGACCGCTCTCGCTACCCGAAGAATTCTTTAGCGTCCGGACTCTATTTACACTCTAGAAAAAAAAACCCACAATGCATGCATGATTTCCTCGACATCATTTGAAAATTGATAAAATAAATCTAGTAGAATACTTCCTTGACTTAATACTTATTTAGTTATATGACTCCAAAATGAGATTCTAATGTGGAGAAATCTACAACTAATTCAAATTGCCTCAAATGCTACCTCAAGCCAGAAGTAAGAGGTCTCTGATAATTTTTTACGGCCCTCTAAAGCCCAGCTTTGAATTATGACACTAATGAATTGAGATTTTAAATAGTGCAGTTAAATAAAATATTATATATTATCTGTCCTGAAAAATAATGCACAGGCGCGGAGCGCGATATACTTCTTGACAAAACCTACGCTCTGCTGCAATTTTGTGTCACTTGGCCTATAGACAATTTACTCATATGTTTAGTTACACTTATAGTAGCGTCCAGATCATAGCTGTCAGTGCTATTTATAATTCTTTGCCCGGGCCTATCAGAGGCAAGATTGATTCATCTTTCCTATATAGATTCATTAACATATATTAATTAACAATAATTCCTTAACACACTGTAGTAATTTATGATTCCTCTTTATACTCAATATATTATTTTCAACACATGAAAGCTAGACGGGAAGGGGGGGGGGCTGATGAAACCTTGAGAAATCTCGTAGACAGGAAACGTACAAGAAAACAGTAGCATGACTAGCAAATACAATAATTAGACATTCTTATTTACTTAAAATAAGATTTAATATATATCAATTGTAAGTCTGAATTTGAAATATAAAAAATATTAAAACATAAGTTATACCTGATCATTCTAAAGTTTAAAGAAAATAATAATAATAATAATAATAATAATAATAATAATAATAATAATAATAATAATAATAATAATAATAATAATAATAATAATAATAATAATAATAATAATAATAATAATAATAACAAAAGCAATAATCTTTACACACTCAAACACCAATGCATACCTTTTTTTTAGTCCAGCATAGGGTACCCTATCCTGGCTTACCGAACCAAATTCAAAACAACACAGCTCTCCTTGAGCTCACGTCCTTCAGACGATAACCAAACTGAATTAATTGAAAGAATGAATGAATGATACACTGCTTTCTTATAGCATATTCGCACGTATTATTCTAGTAACCCAGTGGGTTCTAATTTTAAAGGATGGGTGAATTACGGTGGCATTTTGAAGCCAAATAAGAGTTAATATTTTAGTGAAAAATGCTTCTTAACAAGCGTTAGGAAACGAGTTGCAATCACTTTGAATAAATTATGCAAAAACTAATCTCATCACGTCCAGAACTAATTGTTCACACTTGCATTCAATGAAGGACGCGGAAACGTGAAAATAATTACAGCGAGACGAGAATATTCATTTTGTGTATCTGATTTAATTCCAAGTCCCGTTATATGTAATTCTGTAAAAAATAACCGTTTTCACCTCAATCCAAAAGTTAATGTACATGCATCAACAAAAATATTTCATAAGTAATGCCACGAGTGATTTCCAAATTATCGATAAATTCACGACTCACGAAGTGAGGAGTGAATTTATCTAGAGAATTTGGAAATCAAGAGTGGCATTTGTTAGGACTATTTAACTAATAAAATTAAGCTGTTTACTCACAAATCATTGTTTAACTATAGTTATTTTAAAATATTATATATTTAATGTAAACGGCGATGTTTGAAAACAAATGAGAAATGATTGGTACGCTTCATCTGCTTCTTTTGTTTATCACTGCAACCAGATCATACTATTTATTGCCAAAGGAACGCAATATTGTAAGAATGCTCTCTAGTGGAGAAAAAATGAAACATTTCAAACTGTATATTAATTCATTTCTGATGTCGTATGATGTAAATATGACAATTACATTTTTCTGGATTGTTACCTGGGAAAAAATACATTTAAGAAAGTGCAAACAGTGGTTTCTTTTTTTTGGTGGTATAATCAATTGCTACAAATGTTTTTATATTAACCCCCGCATGCGGCATGTGTTGACATTCATGCACTTTATATACAATCCGGTGGTAGCCGTACTTCTCGCGGGCTCAGTCACTGCAAAATAATGGTCAGACCTGTTCAGAATGTTAAAAAAGAGGAGCTTTCTTTCATATGGTAATTATAACACTGATAAATATTTCGTGAAACACGACTCTGATTGGTTGTAAAACAGAAATCATTGAAACGTGATTGGTCATTGACTCCCATTTGGGGCATGAGTTAAATAGTCAAAAATATTACACATCGCAAATAGTAACATTAAACTCCTGCACTGAACGGCGGTATCAGTGTTTCCAAATATTAAACGAATAACACAAAAGTAGGCATGTAGCAAGATTACCGGGTGTCCGTCATGAAGAGGGGTAAAAAATAACTTTTTGCGCGATAGTGCGTTTCGTACTTACCAGCAATACTTACTTACTTACTTACTCACTGGCACTATCGAACCCGTAGGTTCATGGCCGCACGGACATAAGCTCTCCATACATCCCTATCCTGAGCTAATGCTTTCCAATCATTCCCTGTATAATCTACTTCCCTCAAATCATAGTTAATGTTGTTCTCCCACCTCATTCTTGGTCTACCAACTGGGCGTTTTCCTTCTGGCTTTCCTACAAGAAGTTTCCATGCACGTCTTTCATTCCCCATACGCGCAACATGTCCTGCCCATCGCAGTCTACGGGACTTAACTGTTCTTATTATATCTGGCTTCCTATAAAGACCATGTAGTTCATTGTTATGTAGTCTTCTCCATTCACCTGTCTGTTCATCTCTCTTTGGTCCAAAAATTTTCCTAAGAACTTTATTCTCAAATACTCGTAATCTCCTTTCCTCCCTTAAAGTAAGAGTCCATGTTTCGCACCCATATAATATAACTGGTAGAATAATAGTTTTATATATTTTCAGCTTAACGTTTTTTGAAAGGAGTTGGGACATCAAAAGTCTCTGCAATGCATAATAGCATGCATTTCCAGAATTGAGCCTATGTTTAATTTCTTTGTGCATCTCATTCCTATTTGTGATTATTGTTCCTAGGTATTTGAATTCAGCCAATTCCTCAAAATTTCCCTCATTTGTCATTAGCTGTCCATTTCCATTATATATGTATTTCTACGTGTGACCATATATTTAGTTTTACTGATATTTACTTCCAGTCCTAATTTCTTAGTGTTACTCAATAGTGTGTGCGTGTTGGCCTTTAGTATCTCCTCGCTATCGGCCAGTAGTACTACATCATCAGCATAAACTAACAGCTTATTAATACCATTCAGTTGTAAGCCTTCCTCATTCTCTAAAGATTTAATGGCATGCTCTAGTACAAAATTAAATAGTAGAGGAGATAGTGCATCTCCTTGCTTCAACCCATTCTGGATTTCAAAAGTGTCTGAAAACTGTTTGCCTACACGCACCCTACTCGTTGAGCCATTTAGACACATTCGTATAAGTCTAACTAACTTTTTAGGAATTCCGAACTCCAGCAGGATACTATATAACTTCTCCCTCTTAATTGAATCATATGCTTTTTTGAAGTCTACATATAGTTGATGTACAGTACCATTATATTCCCATTTCTTTTCTAAAATCTGTCTTATACTAAAAATCTGATCTGTTGTAGACCTGTTTCTTCTAAATGCACATTGATGATCTCCTAGAATGTCATCAATATAGGGAGTAAGTCTGCTTACTAATATATTTGTTAGAATTTTGTACGAAGTTGAAAGTAATGAGATGCCCCTATAGTTGTTGCAATCAGTTTTATCTCCTTTCTTATAAATTGGTACGATAATTGATTCCTTCCATTCATCTGGAAGAGCTTCTTTTTCCCAAATCATACTAAGCAACCAGCGTATCTTGTCCATCAATTTTTCTCCCCCTGATTTTATCAGTTCTGCTGGGATCTCATCTGAACCTGATGCTTTATACATCTTCAATTTTTCAATTGCCATTTCAACCTCTAATGCACTTGGCTCTGTGACTAGCATTTCTGCTGTCTGTAACTTATCCTCCTCAATGTCCTGTTCTATTTGTACATTTAATAGCTGATTAAAATAACTTTTCCATCTATTTAATATACTCTTGGAATCTGCAATCATATCCCCATTTTCATTCCGAATTATGTTTGTTCTAGCCTGAAACCCTTTCGTCTCTATACTAATTCCCTGATATAATTCTCTAATGTTCCTATTTTTGCATTCATTTCAAGATCATTAATCTTCTC
Source organism: Diploptera punctata (assembly GCA_030220185.1). Taxonomy (NCBI): domain Eukaryota; kingdom Metazoa; phylum Arthropoda; class Insecta; order Blattodea; family Blaberidae; genus Diploptera; species Diploptera punctata. The sequence goes on along the minus strand of JASPKZ010006623.1, from coordinate 15,224 downwards.
TCTCAAATATTCCCTCTTCTTACTCTTTAGTAACTTGGTGGTTTCCCGTCTAACACTACCCAATTGCTCTAAATTTACCTCATTTGGCTCGTGTAACCATTTCATTTTTGCTACCTTTCTTTTCTTTACAATGTCGGCACATTCCTCATCAAACCATTTCTTGTTTTGCCTCTTTTTTAAACAACCAATGCTTTCTGATGCTGACAATTTAATAGTATCTCTTATAGCCTCCCATTCTTTATTTACATCGAGTTTCTTCTTCGTTTGCCACATTGTCATCTGAAGATTCCAGTACTTCAAATCTATTAGCAATTTTGATTTGGTATACTTGCCGCATTTCATCATTTTTCAAGTTTTTTAATTCATATTTTACAGAATCATCTTTAGCGTTTGTTCCTCTCATAAGCGATAGCCGTTGTCTGATTTTCACCTTGACCAGATGATGATCTGAATTGCAGTCTGTCCCTCTAACTGATCTAATATCAATGATGCTGCTGTGCCAGCGTTTATCCACTAATACATGATCTATCTGGTTCCGAGTTTCTCTATCTGGGGACGTCCAGGTGTATTTATGAATATCCTTATGCTGAAATGTTGTGCTCTTAACAATGAGATTCTTTGATGTGGCAAATGTGACTAATCTAACCCCGTTGTCGTTACTATCTTCATGAAGACTGAATTTGCCTATTGTTGGTTTGAATATATGAATATATCTTCCCGCCCCACTTTTGCATTTAAATCTCCTAAGACAATTTTCATATGATATCGTGAAAGGCTATCAAATAAGCATTCTAATTCTTCATAGAACTCATCCTTGATCTTGTCATCTTTATCTTCTGTGGGGGCATGTACATTTACAATTATAAAATCGTGTTGTTTACCCTTTAGAATTATGTATGATATCCTATCACTAACAAACTTTATATCTCGGATAGCGGATAGGATCCTCCTTCTGACTAAAAAACCTGTTCCAAATGCAGGTCTTTCTGCACCCCCATAGTATAATGCAAAGCTTCCTGATTCCTGACTACCTTCTCCTGGCCACCTAACTTCCTGTAAAGCGACTATATCCAAGGGCGATTTATCCAATTCCCGCGTTAATATCTCTAGTGCCCCGCTATTGTATAAAGTCCTAACATTCCATGTTCCTAGGAACATGTCCCTGTGTTTGAGCCTTTGGCATGGGTTCCCTGAAGTAGTCCCCGCCCGGAGAACCGAATGGGGGACTATTTGACCTCCGGAAAATTTTACCCCAGTAGAACCCATGTCCGCATTTCTTGACGGTTGTATTTTTACGGTGAAAGATCGTCACTCTTTCGACCAAGGTACTTATTTCGTCTGGCTTATCACCTTCGACCAGTCCGGCATGGGTAACCCTATCGGCAGCAATGCTACCGCCGGCATAGCTCTCAGGATCATTTAAGCACACAAGCCACTCCACCACGACAAGGTAAAGATACCATGGAGGGACTTACCAGCAATGGCGACCAGCAATGGCGACCATTATTGAAACTTCAACTTCCTACATTTCGGGGTTGCCAACCTAAATAACTATACTGTAAACATTACATTTACACCCATGTGCGGGAAGTGAAACCACTGCCCTCTATGTAGGGACTACGTACAATGTATATACAGGAAATATCCGAAAGATAGTGTTAATATACATTATACGAAACAAATCACTGCATTTTAAATGAACTGAACTTTATCTGAAACAATATAAAACAATAAATACGAACTTGCGGCCATGTTATCAATAATTGTTCTCAAGGCCTCCTGTTGTTTCAACTAATAAACATTGGCCACACTGTTAACGTTAGTCAATTGGTTATAACGAACGCAAACATTTCCAACAAATATATGATTTTAATATGCGCAAAAAATAATGTACAACGCACATTTGTGAAGTGTTTTGTAGAACTCGGAAATTAAAAACCTCGCTATCGCTCGGTTTTTAAACATTTTCCTCGATTCGGTAAAAACCACTTCCCAACCTCGCATCGTAATATACCATTAATAAAAAATTGTATCTCTGATACTAATTAACTCATTTTTTTTTTGTGTTACTACGGGTACATTTTGCTTTGAAACTGTACATACATTTTCAAGTATACACCACTGTGATCTCGATCCCGTCGAGCTAGTTTTCTGGGTAATTTTTTTTTCGGTGTTTTTTCCTCAACTTTAAGACAAATGTCAGGAAAATTTAAGGCCCACGCTGTTTCTGAACATAATCTGGTAATCATAATTATCACATGCGTCACGTTAGTATGAATGAGTGAGTGAATGTGTTTCTGTTTTAAATATAGACCTACCTGTTGTCTTGGAGAAGGCTTTGCACTGAGCCTGTTACTCATTCAGGAAGCCCCTCCATCTCCTTGTATGGTCAAAAGTATGTGTTTGATGATCCGAAGTTTAGATCTCTTGCTATTTCCATTAGTTTGAAGTTTCTTTTTTTAGCTGCAGTCTTTAGATTACAGCATCAATTAAAGGGCAAAAACTTGTTTGAAACTAAAGGTATCATATATGATAGGGCCTACCTTGAATAAAACCACCTTAAGGTAAGATGGTAGGCCAAACTTTTAAAAAATGATTTTGTTTATGATGATCTTGAAGAGATTTCCGGGCTGTAGACCGTGGTCGTGAGGCTTGTAGTTCCCCAACGTTTCGCCAGAGACTGCGTCTGGCATCCTCAAGGTCAGTCTCAAGACAACCCTTGAGGATAGTTGAATGCAGGCTTTCACGGCCGGTAATCATGATGTTGAGTGATTCCGGGTTCTGTGGCCGTGGTCCATAGTTGGTGTTGATACCAGACGTTTCGCCCTCAACTGCGGAGGGCATCTTCAGTGGCGAGTGCTTCTAGGCGTGTTTCCTGGTCGGAAGCTCTACTTAGAGTGAAGTACTCTAAGTACTCTAAGTAGAGCTTCCGACCAGGAAACACGCCTAGAAGCACTCGCCACTGAAGATGCCCTCCGCAGTTGAGGGCGAAACGTCTGGTATCAACACCAACTATGGACCACGGCCACAGAACCCGGAATCACTCAACATCAACCCTTGAGGATGCCAGACGCAGTCTCTGGCGAAACGTCGGGGAACTACAAGCCTCACGACCACGGCCTACAGCCCGAAAATCTTCTTCAAGATCATCATAGCAACTCCGGCCGTGAAAGTTCTACGTGAATAAATTTTGTTTATAATTCGTCTGTTTTTTTCTGAAACCATTTCGGGTATACGATTTTTTTACTAAACGCCAATTATAAGTGCGTTAATTTTTTTAACAATTGACAGTTGTCAGTATGTAATAGCATTATACTTTAAACCTTGTTTTCTCGAAAGTAAAAATTTTCGAAAATTTGTCCCATTATCTCAGGAACCATTAGAGGTATTTACATGAAAATTTTACAGGCGGTAAATCTAGTTATACTAAAGCTGTGGAATCACAATTATGATAATCTCTTGTAAAGATCCTCACTTATGATTTTAGAAGTATTTTTTTTAAAATAAAAAGAGACTAGAAACCTGGACATTAAAAAAGGCAGATAGTAAACAAATAGAGGCTGCTGAAATGAAGATGCTGAGAGCAATAGCAGGATACCAAAGAACCGATAAAAAGAAAAACGAAGATATAAGAACAGAACTTAATATATTTAATCTCTGTGAAAGAATAAAATATTATCAAAATGCTCATCTTCAGCACGTATTACGAATGAATGAACAGCGCATACCAAGAAGAATGTATAATTATAAACCAAAAGGGAGAGAAGAATGTTGGGAAGACCATTGAAGAGAGGAAGGGCAAATTCGACCTATAATGGGATCGGAACAGGCCATTGGGGCTTAATCCTTGTTGTTGTTGATGACGTTGATGATGATGAAAAAGAGACTAGTGGCAATATATATATATATATATATATATATAATATAGGACATCAATATTTAGATACAAGTTTGACTGAGGTTCAGTGATATTTTACAGGCCTCGTTTAATATGCTGTAAAAATGTCATTACAATCCATCTAATAGTTCCTGAAATAATGGATTCTCAAATTCATGTTTTAACATTGATGGGATAGGACCTACCGTCTCACCTTAAATGTCCCTTCTGCTAAAAAAAATCTAATTTGTTTTTTGTTTCTTGACAATTTGTTATTTTGACCCCTATTAACCCAATAAAATGAAAATAAAACAATAATTGACAAAACCTCATTTTAGGACTCCCATAAAACTCCTCAAAATGTTTAACCCTCCCCGAATTTTTATTTGGCTCCCTACGAACCTATTAAGCATAAAAATGAGTATTTATCTTGTAAAACTTATTTTCGAACGCAAGAGGATAGCAATAAGTGAGAGGTTAAAATACCATGGAGAAGAAGAAATTTTAATAGAAATTAAATATAAACAACATTCTAAATTCCGAAGGAAAAAATACTTGAGAGGAGGGTCAACGGTTGTAAAAGAAATATGGACTATTATCTCAAAGTCACACAAGCAGAGTTGCGTGTGTTGTACATAAAATCGTATGTAAATGTAAGAGCTAAGCTATAACATAAATGGTTAATTCTCACACGGTGTAACTTTCATCTCAAGAATAAGAACAAGTTTTGAAGGGTTCGATTTTCCCCTCGCTGTTAGCCTATTATAATTATTCATTCCATCGCCCAGGGCGCGTATACTTCCCTCTCGTTTTTTTTTTTTTTTTTTTTTTTTTTAATATGCATTAAGTCTACTTTATCCAGGGTCTTGCTATTCGTTATAGCATCATAACTTAGTATATAACTCTTAGCTTTAAATTATTTTCCTCAGTTCACTCAAAACGCATCTTAGACTGTGTTAATATACATTTATATATATTATATTCAATTGAAAAAGCATTCGACACAGTCAAGAGATCAAAACTCTTAAATATATTGGAAGACAGAAATATACCAAATTTACTTCGGCAGAACATACAAAATATTTACAAAGACAACACCATGAAGATTAAATTAAATAACAGATTTTCTGAAGAAGGAATTATAAATCGTGGTGTGAGACAAGGCTGCCCCCTAATTAAATAACAGATTTTCTGAAGAAGGAATTATAAATCGTGGTGTGAGACAAGGCTGCCCCCTATCCCCAACACTTTTTGCAATTTATATCAATGAAGTAATATGTTGCTGGAACAAAACACAATAAATTTGGAATAAGAATATCAGAAAATAGAAAATTAAACACCCTATTGTTTTCAGATGACCAAATAATAATAGCAAATTCCGAAGATAATCTACAGAAAGGTCTGTATGAACTTAACAAAATTACAGAAGAATATGGATTAAAGATATCTACAGAAAAAACAAAAATTATGGCATTTCAAGGTGTAGATCCTGTCAGAAGTAAAATTGTACTGGACAATAACATTTTGGAGCAGGTGAATAATTTTACATATCTAGGATGCAATATCTCATATGAAGAAGAAACGGATCTAAATGCAAAAATATCTAAATTTTTAAGAATTTTAGGGTTAATAAATTCTATCTTCAAGCCACAGTTAGTCCAAAAGCAATCAAGACTGAAAGTGTATAAAACACTGGCTCTTCCAACTCTTTTGTATGGTAGCGAAGTATGGACGTTGAAACAGAACGATATACAGAGACTTAGATCTGCTGAAATGAGATATCTTCGGAGGACTGCAGGATACACACTACTAGATCACAAAAAAAAATGAAGACATCTTAGAAGAATTACACATGGAATCTTTAGAAAACAAAATTTCTGATTATAAGTCAAGATGGATACAACATGTTCATCGAATGGAAGATCACAGAATACCCAAACTAATGTTAAGATATCAACCTGCAGGAAGAAGAAGACCAGGACGTCCACTCAAAAGACTTCTGGATGGTGTTTCTCTTGAGGCCGAACGGGTCAACGAATGGCCTGAATTCGTGAATGTACTATGATGATGATGATGATGATATTCAATAGGTTCACCGGTGTGGTCTCAAGGTAGCGTGCTACCTTGTCACGCAGCGGGCCCGGGTTCTATCCCCGGTCGGGGCAGTTTTTCTGGGTTAGGTTTTTATGGGGGATTTTCCTCGCCTGTAAGGAAAACTTTAAGGCCCAAACGGTCCCAGAAATCACATGGCCATCATCATCCTTATTATTATCATCATCCTTCACCGGTGTGGAAAGCAACGGGAAGCTACCACATCTACAATTCCCTAGTAAAGATGTAAGCATAGCATGAAAATGCTATGATTGCAGTGAAGGACCTGCCTTCGGGCAGAATTACTATGGATGGGATATTCAATAGTGCCAGTGAGTTAAGTTGTATATTAAATTGCGGTTCTTGCTGTACAAATAATTTATTTTTATTCAATGGCCCCAGGTTGTCATTTCGACATTTCTGGTGTTCTCTCCTGGCATTGGTGTAATTGTAACCCACTTCTGAAGTTGGGGCACCTAGAAGGCGGAGCTACGCTGCCCCGATTATGCGTATGGGTGATAATGATAGTGGTGCGCCAGAAGAGTCCTTAATCCTAAACTTAACCTAAATTCCAGACCATGGGCAACCACAGGAAAAATTCCTATGGTTTGGACCGGGAATCGAACCCGGGATATTTTATGGCATTTTATTTTAAGAATTTGTGGTACTATATTATGAAACGGGTAAAAGTAGATTTCCTGAAATGGTACTTGTAAGAAGGTGTTGTCTCATACTGTACCGATTATTTCATCTTAAAAAGTTGAAAGTATTAAATTTCAATGAATTGTTTAATTGATTCTACAAAATTTTACTTAGTATAAATATATACTACAAATTTTGATAGCGTATGCTAATAAAAAAAAATGTTCCGCCCGGGATCGAACCGGGGACCTTCTGCGTGTAAAGCAGACGTGATAACCACTACACCACGGAACCCGACAGCAAAGTTTGCCTCAGAATATTACTTCCATTCTCCTTGCGTTCATGTCGCAATATTTTGATATTGATTTCCTTTATGTTTATTTTTCTTACTCTATAAAATACATGATCATAATTAATATCTAAAAAAATATTTAAATTTCAATTACCCATTATTTAAATATGATTGATTTACTTTAATATAGAATGATCATACAATTGTATAGAACTGCATATAAACTAACAATGTTTATTTCACGTACAGTATTTTAAATAATAAATCAACTACCGATCGATCTGGCATAAGCAGTAGCGTTTGACGGTCGTATTTGTGAAGATTCGGTTTCAAATCCCGGTACCGAGCAACCTGATTATTTTTCCCCCCTGGGTTTCCTCAATCGTGTAAAATCAAATGCTAGGTTGGAACTTGGTTACCATTATAGGGCGCATTTCAACATATTGCTGTTTTGCTTTGATAGCGGCACAAGTGAAATTATGCTATTTTTTCAGAAGCCATCATCATCACCATCATCTGGAGCATACTGAATAAAGCCAATTAAAAATATCATCATCAGCGTCGTCGTCGTCATCGCCACCATTATCATCATAATCATCATCATCATAAGCATAAGCATCATCATAAGCATAAACATCATCATCATCATAAGCATCATCATTAGCATCATCATCATTATTATTATTATTAAATAATAGTTTCTCAATCTAGGATATGTGAATTTGTTAAAGATTTCGGAATGGGAAAGAAAGAAAACAGATTTTTTTACGATTACATTACTATTGTTATAGGGCCCCATATATCATACTATGTAATATATTATTATTCGATTTCATTATAATGTTAAAATTGTTGTGTGAACACATTGACTATCATATATTTTGAAGATTTCAGGAAAAAGAAAATGATTATTTTTACAATTGCATGCTATATGTAGGGGTCTGTATTTTTTATACTATGTGCCACATTATTAGACAATTATATTATAATATATTACAATTATATTATAAACTTATTTTACAGGCTGTAATTTGAATATTAAAATCCAACCAAATTCGTAATCTAAAATCCAGAGAACCCAGATGTTTCTCCCCAATAGTCGTATATGTGGTTATAAAACTCGGGATTGAGTTAAGAAGTAGAGGAGCAAATAATAGCAGAGATGCCAAAATATGTTTTAAATAAAAACAATGATAAAATAATCTTGACATAAAAACTCTATTATAGGTAAACACAGATACACTAATAGGCTAACAAGTACCCTAATCAATTTATTGTTGCTATCACCTGGTGATCGATTTCACATGCCCCAATCGGTTTCTCGCCGATTATGAAAATTACATTAAATTATTGAAATAATAGCATTAATCCCAAACGATTACACTCCTTGCCCATTTCGTCTTACAGGGGATTACTTTTCCTATAACCGGTGACACCACCTTTTTTAGTTTACCCATAAAATTCAACTTTATATTATTAGTTTGTAGTGCAGTATTTCTTTTTTTTATTTTGAGTTTATTATTTCGTTGTATTAAGAAGTGGAAAAAGGGGAGTGCAAGTCTTCCTGTTATATTACACATTGTTGAACCATGGTCACCCCTGGCGCGTGACGACCTGACTGACCTCTTCGGAACCTTCGTGCTGTTAGCGCCTCGGGAAGAGGAGATTCAACATTTTTCGTTTTTCCATCCCATGGCTTCACTCTCTCGTCTTACAGGGGATTACTTTTCCTATAACCGTTACACCAGAGTTACATGGACACCGCAGTGATGTCCTGTTTTTCACGTTTAGAGTTCAAAAACTACACTATCAGCTTAATTGAAAAATTGTCTTCTACCTTTCTGCAAAATATTATCTGCAATTCTAGGATGCAAGGGAAGAAAAATGTAAGTTAAACAACATTTTACAGCAGAGACAATTTATTGATTGTATATGAGGTGCATAAATAAATGAACATAGGCCCAATTCTGGAAATGCACGGCATCTTTCAAAAGAAATCTAAATCTATATTTGCTCTAAACTCGACTTCATTATTATCCAGTGTAAGATATATATATTAATTGGTGTTTCCCGTATAATGTATCATATTTATATTTATTATTATTATTATTATTATTATTATTATTATTATTAATTTATTATTATTATTTATCGTATCATTATTGTTATACCCTATAAAAATGTTGTTTGTACATGACATTTACATTGCTACATTTATTGTATCTTTAACTGTTTATAATTAGTATAGTGTATATCTATTATTTGTCGAATATTTATTTGTATTTGTGCTGGTTGAGTGGAAGAGAAGGCCTTATGGCCTTAACTCTGCCAGAATAAATAAAAGTATTATTATTATTATTATATTATTATATTATTATTATATTATTATTACTATTATGCAGTAACAGGGCTCTTATCATCCCAACTTATCTAAAAAAAACGTTAAACTTAAAATATATGAAACTGTTATTCTCCCAGATTATGTAGATGCGAAACATGGACTCTTACTTTAAGGGGAGGAGAAAATATTACTAGTATTTGAGAATAAAGTCTTAGGAACATTTTTGGACCAAAGAGATGAACAGACAGGTGAATGGAGAAGACTATTTAATATTGAGCTACATGGTCTTTATATGGAACCTAATATAATAAAACATTTAAGTCTCATAGACTGAGAGGACAGCATATATGGCACGAAAAGGGAATGAAAGAGGGACATGGAAGCTTCTTGTAGGAAAACCAGATGGAAAACGCCCAATTGGTTATACCTAGAATGAGTTGGGAAAATAACATTAACCATGATTTGAGGGAAGTAGATTATACAGGGATGATTGAAAAACATTAGCTCATGAAGGGATGTTTGGAAAAAATGATGTCATGATGTCCTCTCGGCCATGACCTATGGGTCGACGTGCCAGTGAGTAAGTAGCCTATTTTGATTGTTTTTTATGAGGAGAGTTTTTCAAGGTGCACATTAGCTAATTGTAAGACTATAAAATTATAATCAAAATTTATAAAACCCCTTCCCAGCACTAAGGCAGCACACTTATCTCATTTTGGACATTTTTGGCTTATACTCTTTTCCCTAGCAGCCTAGAATATCCCATTCCACGGACATGGATGCTTCCCTAATAGGAAAGTTCTTAACCAGATGAATTTAGTTACGCTTGTTTCTCTACAGATGTCATGAATGACATGTGGTTACGCACACCGACTCAATGAGACATCTTGCCTTTTGGCAACTAAAGTATTAAGATGTGATGATGGTCAGTAAATAGAGGCATTTTTATTCAGGCTTTAGGATTTTTTTTACGAGGCTGAAAATCTTCAGGCACGGACCCACGGTTTAAAGTCCATCCCGGAGGACTTGCTCCCTGGATTTTTTCTATCCTAAAAAAAAATGAATTGAATCCCGGCCGGGTTTGAACCCGCGACCCTCGGGACCAGAGCAAGGAACAGTAACCACTATTACTCCATAGCCGACATACACAAATATTGGCTGTTTTAAATATGCTTGTATTGAATCTGTCCATAGCTGTGGTCTCAAGGTAGCGTGATGCTTTTGTCACGCAGCGGGCCCGGGTTAAATTCCCGGTCGGGACAGGCTCCCGGATGAGGTTTTTGCGGGGTTTTTCCTCCCTGTAAGACAAATGTCAGGAAGTTTAGACCCAACGGTCCCCGAAAATCATCCGACCATCATCATTATCCTTATCATTATCATCGTCATCCTTCACCGGTGTGGAAAGCAACGGGGAGCTACCACACTACAATTCCCTAGTAAAGCTGCAAAGCTTACCATGAAAATGCTATGATTGCAGTGAAAAACCTGCCTCGGGCAGAATACTATGGATGGATATTGAATCTCCCGTCTGAGGTCGATGTATTTTTTAGGATGGAATAATCCAAGGGACAAATCCTCCGGAGTGAATTTTAAACGTGAAGATTTTCAGGTTCGTAAAAGAAGCGCAACTCTGATAAAAAAGGCTCTATGAAAATTTAACCGACCCGTTATTCACCCAAGGAAATACTTAGTTGGCCTACTATTCTCATTGAGGCGATGTGCTAACCACATGTCACTCATTGAACAAATATATATATATATATATATATAGATATATATAAAATAAGAGTAACAAATTAGCTTGGTTGAGAAACTCCCGTTAGGAAATACCCGTGTCCCCATGCGGACGTAAGACTATCTACAACACACACACACACACAACACACACATATATATCTATATTCTATATATATATATATTGAACCAAAACTGCCTATCAGTGCAACAAAGACTATATCCCCTGAAAATGATTGTGCTATATCAGCTATATTTTGGGGCTTTAATGCTTGTCCTGGAAATAATGACTTCTTACATCAACATAGTTTTCTTAAATATGTAAAGCTTAAAAACCTCCATGGCGCGACATTCTAGAAGCCAACCACCGCCGATGCCTCACATCCACATGTTTTAATCACAGAGTTGGACATTAATCCACCCATAACAATGGGGGGGGCGGAGGAATGTGGTCCCCATGTGAATCCACCGTCGTTATAAGCGCTTTCTCAACAGAGTATATACATAATGGTCTGCTCAAGAGCAGGTCTTTACTGCAACTCAGCATTCTCCACGCTTTCTTACTCAGCAATATCTTTTTTGTATCCACTCCAACCAATTATTAATACTGTCTCAATCATATATGTATTTTTTCTGCTCTAACCTCGTTTCCGTACCATGCCTTCTAGGGCGCCTCACCAGGCATTTTCTTCTTAGCCAGTGACCAATTCAAATGACTTTTTTCGAAGTCCAGCATTGTTTCTTCTTCACCCTCTGTCCCAGCACATCGTTTATAACCGTGGAAGACTCATCATGCCATGTTTTTGTAGCTTTTTCTAGGGATATATAGGTGCGGTAAAAATCGTCCCCGTTTCTTTCCACTCTCTCTTTTGCATCTAAAATCAATAAGAAGTCCCGGGGGGGGGTCCGCTAGGAGGTATGAAGAGTGGATTTGCTAAGTTAGACCCACTCCGGACTTCACCGAACTTCACCCACGTTAAGTACCATTTCCATCAGGGTTTTTGAGCAGATCAGGTCCGAATCTCTCCAGTTTGCGTCCCTAGATATTATAATATTGTAGCTACCATAATTCCTCACGATGCTGGTGTGAATCGTTCCATATTAACCGACATTTCCCATGAGAAAAATGCCTTGTCCATTGGACTCGAACAATGCAGTCAAGGCTCTTGCACCGAGACATCGGCTTTAAACATTATGGCGCAGGGCAGTCTTACAGCTTTACATAAAAAATATTGTAAATATTATGTATTCGAAGATATTTGTACGTAAGGGTAACCGTGACATTCAAGGGGCCGTCCTACCAAATTTGCCAGTCTATAGGAGAGTGCGGTTATCGCGCATGAGGCAAATGAATCATTTATTCATTTACACTAAAGCCGTCGCAGCATTTTCCTTATCCTCATTTTGTTGTACACATCCTTTGTTCCGCAGGTAAGGAGCTATACGCCAACCTCCTTTGAACACATGTGAGGAGTCCCTCTCGTGACCGTTAATTGCGGTCTGCTCCATGCCAATGAGTGCACAATAGTAACCGTAGTATTTCATACTATTCGACGACGAGATCAAGTGCACCCACTGGGGAGGTTGTCGACTCACGCCTTGCCTCTCCCTCGTATTCATTACAATAATAATGGTGCAAGGTTTTGCAATGATAGCACACATGCCCAAGGCATTCCAAACCCACGCAACGACCTCATTTTTTTTTGCACAGTTACCTTCAATAGTTCAAAGAAAATAGTTGATTCCAAGCTCATTGGAATGTGAAAAACTAGGAGGGTTGTTGAGCGACACATGAAGGAGGATACGTTTTGAATATTATTAAAATGTAGTAGCCTCTGCATTACAAATAAGGCAACGCTGTGACTCACCTATAGAATTAACAAAACATAATTACATAAATTACGGTTGCCCGCGGCTGGAACTAGTGGGGTCTATGCTCTTGCATCCTAGTCCCGCTGAGGGTCCGCGAGGTTAAACCCAGCCGCGGATCCGCTGGGAGATATATTTTCTGCATGACATGCAAAAATCCAGGAGCCCACGCGTGGTTCCCGAGTCTGAAGATTTTCAGGCTCGTAATATCCTTAACCTAATAAAGCTGGCCCTCTAAGCAAACTTTACCGATCACAAATAGCCTAGTATTACCTTAGTTTCCTGCTAGATTTCTCATTGAGCCAGTGAGTTGGACCGCATGCCACGCTTGACACTTTGGGGCAAATAGGTAAACTAAAATGACTTGGTCTATTGAAAAAGGAGAAGTAATGACTCAATAATGGGGTTACGCAATTAATCATCAATACATATTTACAGTAAATATTAGTAAACAATAAAGTTAGATCCTACTTAATCATATACTAACGAGGGTTTCAGAGCTCAAAACGCGCCAAGACTTAAGTGAAAATCCTAGTTATATTGAATTTGGCTAAAAAAATAGCAAATAATTTTCAGAGGCAATAGTGAATCCGATTGAGGGTCTTTCCACTTTTCATGCGGTTTGCCCTTTTACCAGCCGGCTGCTGCCCTCACATCCACATGTTTGTCCAAATCACAGAGGTAGATGATCAACAGCCAGTTTAGGTGTGACATTGGTTAGCATGTCGAGTCCCCCAGCCGTTATAGCTGGTTCCTCACCTGGAGCCGCTACTTATTGTAGCTCCCAATTCCTCACGATGCTGGGTGGGCACCGGTCATACTGGGCCGACATACCATGAGAGAAATTTCTTCCCCCATGGAGACTCGAACCAGCGCAAAGTCCCGTAGCTCTGCGCAGGCTTCTACCTTAACCGCTCGCTACGCGCGGGAGCAATAGTGAATCACAGTACTGTAATAATAGTTTACTTTTTCTCTTTACAAAAAGTGTTGAATTCTTCATGCTGCATTATTAAATGTAAAATGGGTAGTAAAAGCTCTTTATTCGTGGGGGATATGTTCCGCAAATTTGTCGGAATATGGTCTGATAATTTGTATGGGTTTTATGGGGGTACTGTCCAATATTGGCAGATAAAATAAAAATTATCAAATAAAATCATAATAATGGAGATTTTGTCATTTATATTAATTATTATTGTTCAGGTTTGGGCAAGGACTTAAAATTACTTAATAAAATTTTTTTCCTGTTTTGCCGCTTTTTAAAAAGTCCTTTAATTTAAGATTGATATTCAGCTGTGAATTCAAACATGCGATAGTACTTCCTTATTTTTGTTCGGATTATCTTGATTGAAATTAACATTTAAACAGCGTGATATAGACGCAAACGACTCGCACTACGCGTTGAACGGTCAAGCATTTCTATTTTTTAACTCTTGTAAGCCGTCCACACCTGCTCTTTTGTTTTTGTTTTTTTTTTCCGCTCTTCGGTACTAATTTTTTCTTTCTTTTTACTCGACAGTTTATAAACTGGGAACAAACACAAGAGAATGTGTTTTTTCATCAAAATTATGTAACGAATGACAATTGAACCGATTCATTGGCGATGGAGGCGATTTATCGAAATACATATCTTAGGGCACCTCTAAATACCGATAACACTTTACCAATGCACTTATTATTATTATTGATTTCGTACAGCTCATGATGGACTAACATCATTTTGAAGAGGAAAACATTATACGCTCAAGTACCGGGACTTGAACCCGGGACCCTTAGTTCTCTAGACCAAGGCTTCTCTACCAAATGAGGCTACCATGAGCAAGTACCGAGCCAACCGCAAATCCCTCTCTATATACATTGTTTCCCGTCCACAAATGCTTCATGAAAGCCATGCTTCTATCTTGCAAATGGCGGCTCCTTTATTAAGAAGACTATTTGGGAATTATACATTACGCCAATACGGCTTTTTTCCATGTTATGTATTTTTATTCTGTACATCTTCAATGATGGATAAATCATATTGAAGAGAAAAATATACGCTCAGACGCGGACTTGAGCCCGGGCCCTTGGGTTTCTCTAACCAAGTGCTCCTACCACTGAGCTACCTGCGCAAGTATAATCCCAAATATGTCCTAATAAAAGAGCCGCCATTTGCAAGATAGAAGAATGGCCCTTCATAGCATTTGGTGGACGGGATTAAACAGTTATATGAGAGGGATTTGCGTTTGGTGTACTGCTTCGGTAGCTCAGTTGGTAGAGCATGTTCTAAGAAACCAAGGGTCCCGGTTCAAGTCCGGTTCTGAGCGTATAATTTTTCTCTTCACATATAAATGAACTTTATGGTTAGTGACAGTAAGGTTTTTTTGTGGTTTTGACATTAT
>JASPKZ010006622.1:32500-64920 GCA_030220185.1 Diploptera punctata | reverse complement strand
CCTATTGGTTTGTACTTTAGTAACAGCTCAGGGATTCTATCTGTAGGCATTCTCTTGACATGTTCATACCAATTGTTTCTCATGTTGTCAATTCTATTTGTTAAATTGAAAATATTAAGTCATTCCTAATATCCTCACTTCTTTTCTTGTCCAAAATTGTCACACCTGCTACTGAACGTAGGAACTTCATTTCTGCAGTTTCTATTTTCCTTTTGTCTGAACGGTTAAGAGTCCAATTTTCACTTGCATATGTTAAGACAGGCACTGGCATAATTTTGTAAAATTTTAGTTGTGTGCTCCTCAAAGTTTTATTTTTCAGTGTCCGTCTTATAGTGCCACACATTCTGTAAAATCTATTTAATTTAATATTAATATCTTCCTTCTGGCAGTAAGATACATTGCATCCTAAATAATTAAAATTGTTCACCTGTTGTATTATACTGTTATTAAGCAATAACTCAAAAGTCATTAAATGAAAAATCAAATCTCATCCTCGTCAATTCGTCAGTGTTGAAGAGGAACCACGAAATGAAATACATAGTGACGTTGCAGATGACGTCAGTCTATAACCAATAAACATCATAACCTGAAGCTGTCTTTATGTAATGTTTGGTTGACCAAACCTCAAGGTTTCTTAATTAGATATTGTCCTCTTACACCTTCATGACACGCGAATTCCTAGACCAGCGGGGTCCGAAATGTGCACTGTGAAGAAATTGGAAGGTCAAGACCTACGTTCTAAATCCTGAATGTTTAGTTTCTATCCTCAAACAGTATACTCGTGTAAGTACTAGGTAAATACGGTATCAGAACTCTGTAATGAAGTTTTCTACTGAAAAGTTTTGAGAACCCGGAATATTCCGAATATGAGTCTCAAAGCCGTCGTCTCAGTCAACTATAGTCCAGTTCTGATAACTGTAGCCGTCTTGGTGAATCCTAAGACATGTGGCAGGAGGTAACATTGCCGAGTGAGGAGGGAAGTAGTAGCCATGCAAAAAACATTTTATTATTAATGATGATGATAAAATTAATTGTTATAAAACCACACTGTTCTATAATAAACACTCCAAATATATGAGAAAACATAAATTTTGGTAAAACTGCACTTAAATTAGTGTGAAATATTTTCGAAGTCCTATAGAACAACAGTGCGCATGCGCCATAGTTTATAGAGCCAGCGATAACCCACAATCGAACCACGTATCGATTATCATCCTCGATTACTATCCGTCGATATGAAATTTAAATGACCAATATATACAATAAATCCCCAAATCTATGTTTAAAAAACAAATTAATAATATTAAAATTGCCAGACGTTTATTAAAAATGGGTGTGCACTTACTTATCACTCCCTAACGCTGATCCAACCACCGATAACCCAAAACAGCGATAGAAAAATCATAGACTAAGTAATATACTCTGTGGAGAAAATAGCAGTTAGCATCACAATATTGTTTAACAGTGTCATGATATTGTGATTTACATATTTAAATAAATACTTGAAAATTGTCTAATAATGTTATAAAAATTGTTTGAAAAGTTTAAAATATTAAATAATGTTAGTAAATACAGAAGAAGAGCTATAGTTTACAACAATATAACTGAAAAATCAAGCGCTAGTACAAGTGCAGTTGAGCCTAAATTTTCACTAACACAGGACTAGAAGATAAAAAAAATTCAACGTGCAGTAACTATTATGTTTTCAAAACTGAGTGTAGTTTCTGGCAGTACCTGCAACTCAACCTCCCCTCTTACCCCACCATACAACATAGATCCTTCAAGTAAGGCTACAGAGGCCAAAACTGAACTATATCAGTTTAATGATACGGGGATTGTATGCCAACATGCCACCAACATTAAATCAAAATAAAAAAAACGGAAAACATACAATGTATTCTTGCAGTATGTAAATAATTGCCAGAGAGAAATATGTATATTGATTTTTTTCTCAAAAAAATGTGAAAAATGTCAGAAGTCAAGCTCAAACTAACCTAAAATCAACTTATTTGCAAAGTAAAATGAGTATTAACCATAGCTCAGACAGTGTAGCCAACTTATAAAAAATAGCTAACAACCAAAAAACGCTAAACTAATATCGTGTACTAACTAGCCCATTTTCTCACCCTAGCTTACCCAAACTAACACTAACATGCCAATTTTCTCATCCTAACTAGCCCAAATTAACATTAACATGTCAATTTTCTCATCCTAACTAGCCCAAACTAACATTAATGTGCCCATTTTCTCATCCTAACTTGCCCACTAATGTATGTCGACTTTTTGGAATATAATTCCCTTATATGAGAGGAAACATGTTGGCAACTGGCTCTAGCGGGAACATATGTTATCACATTGGCCAACATGAGACTAAAAGTCACTTGTTCTCCGATCGAATGTTCACTGGTGATACGGTGGCATAGAATAGCCAATGATACTCGTACTAATCGACCGAGTTGGCTTATGCGATAGCGTTCAAGACTATCGAGTTCAAATCCAGGGACTCGCTGAAATTAATCATAATTTCATAAAAGGGCAACATTAAAATTAAATCAATAAATTTTGCAAAAAATACATTAAACGCACGTTAATATATATATGCATAAACACACACGCGCGCGCGCAGAAAATTCTAGACACGATATGACAGATTCCAAAAGTCTGTAAGAATGTAATAAAAATAGATTTACTGCAAGTTTTAAAATGTATGGTAATAAACTGAAATTCCTAATAGGCCTTGGAATGCCGTAGAATAATTTAACATAGCCTATATTCTATATTATTTTGTGTATTATTGTATTTTTATTGTAGTTTTGGCCGCGGTGGCCTAGTGGTTATGTTCCTTACCTCTGGTCCCAGGGGTGCAGGTTCAAACCCGGCCGGGGTCGATGGATTTTTTTAGGATGAAAAAATCCAAGGTACAAGTCTTCCGGAAGGGACTTTAAGCCGTGGGTCACCAGTCTGAAGATTTTCAGGTTCCTAAAAGATCCTTAAGACTGAATAAAGAAACTTCTAAGCAAAATTTATTGACTGTTTCAGTTGCCTACTAGATGTCTCATTAATTCGGTATGTTTACCGCATACCATTCATGACATCTTTGGGAAATAAGCGTAACTAAATTAACTTGGTCTAGTAACTCTTAACAAAGGCTCAACATTGGGATGTTACAACATTGTAGATGTAAATAATTAAACAAATATTATGAACAATACATAGATAGGCCTATGTGTACCGTACACTGGTGATGAATGAAAATTATAAACTAACAATTCAATTAATTCATTAAATGAATAAAATTAATCATTTGAATATTTCAAAATAAGTATGACGATCCATTTTTGCTTATATTATTATAAATAAATATATTACTTTGGTCGTCATTAGTTCGATTCTTCCGGGAAATTCTCGTATAAGACTTGAAAGCATAATAATAGTCCCTTCGATTGGTTGCTGGCCAAAGGAAGGCAAGACCAGTGATGGGGCTGCCATCTTATAGCCTCTGGTCAGGCTTTTCTGGAGAAGAAAAGAAAATAAAGGAAAGAAGAAATGGAAGAAAGGAAAAACTCCCTAGCCCTCGGATGCCCTAATAGCGTCGGGGTCGAAAAAACAAGAGTTAACCAAGAGAGGTTAGATAGTAAAGATGGATTCTTTACTCTAAAACTACTATTAGAAAAGCACAAGGAATTCAATATAATTCATATCGCCTTCGTTGACTTCATAAAGGCTTTTGACAAAGTAGACAGAAATATATTACTACAAATTTTAGCTGATGATAACGTTCCACAACAATATATTACTAATATCTTCAACATCTATAAAGATAATGAAATCTCTGTTAAACAAGATGGCAAATTATCTTCTTGGGAAAAGATCAAACACTGGAGTAAGACAGGGATGTGGACTTTCACCGGTGCTTTTCATTATATACATGAATAAATTAATAAATGAATGGAGGAAAACACAACGAGGATATATACCCATCAATAGGAACCTCAAACTCGATGCTATTCTTTTTGCAGACGATTTAGCTCTCCTGGCACTTTCCGAAAATGATTTGCAACGATCAATTATAATTTACAAAAAATTGGTGCCAAATTTAATATGGAAATATCAATTAACAAAACTAAAATTATGGCATTTCATGGGAAGGACCCCATACAAAGTAAAATCTGTCTCCAGAATAAAATTTTAGAGAGATCTAATCAATTTAAATATCTTGGATATTATCTCTCTATCTGGGATGAAAAGGATATCCCTGAAAAAGTTACTAGTTATAATAAAAGTTTAGGAATTATTAATCAAGTTATGAAACCATCCCTTGTCCAAAAAACACCAGATTACGTTTATATAACACTTTGGCTAGACCAGTGTTGACCTATGGTAGTGAAGCATGGACACTAAAAAAACAACATGAAAGCAGAATAACGGCTTGTGAAATGAGATTCATGCGCAGAACTGCGGGTTACACCAGATGGGATCGGAAAAGGAACACCGATATCTTAAAAGAATTGAAGACTACGCCAATTTTGGAATATATTAAACAGTACCAACTAAATTGGAAACACCATCTTGAAAGAATGAGTTCAAATCGGATCCCCAAAGCTGTTTATAATTATATACCAAGAGGACGAAGATCACTGGGCCGTCCTATGAAACGCTGGAGGGAAAATTTTCTATAGGATCGTAACAGGCCTTGACCTAATACTTGGAAGGAAGAAGAAGATAAATATATTACTAATTACTTTCTTCTGTATTATAGGTTTTAATCCATCATATTATATGGTTTATATTATTTTATGTATATCATTCTCCATTGCGATATTTTTTTGTTAGAATAAGTCTTATTCCCAATACATTATAATTTTTATTTGTATGTGTCATAATTTACTGGAAGTAAATATCAGTAAAACTAAATATATGGTCACACGTAGAAATACATTATATAATGGAAATGGACAGCTAATGACAAATGAGGGAAATTTTGAGGAATTGGCTGAATTCAAATACCTAGGAACAATAATCACAAATAGGAATGAGATGCACAAAGAAATTAAACATAGGCTCAATTCTGGAAATGCATGCTATTATGCATTGCAGAGACTTTTGATGTCCCAACTGCTTTCAAAAAACGTTAAGCTGAAAATATATAAAACTATTGTTCTACCAGTTATATTATATGGGTGCGAAACATGGACTCTTACTTTAAGGGAGGAAAGGAGATTACGAGTATTTGAGAATAAAGTTCTTAGGAAAATTTTTGGACCAAAGAGAGATGAACAGACAGGTGAATGGAGAAGACTACATAACAATGAACTACATGGTCTTTATAGGAAGCCAGATATAATAAGAACAGTTAAGTCCCGTAGACTGCGATGGGCAGGACATGTTGCGCGTATGGGGAATGAAAGACGTGCATGGAAACTTCTTGTAGGAAAGCCAGAAGGAAAACGCCCAGTTGGTAGACCAAAAATGAGGTGGGAGAACAACATTAACTATGATTTGAGGGAAGTAGATTATACAGGGAATGATTGGAAAGCATTAGCTCAGGATAGGGATGTATGGAGAGCTTATGTCCGTGCGGCCATGAACCTACGGGTTCGATAGTGCCAGTGAGTAAGTAAGTAAGTAAGTATGTGTCATAATTTATGTAAAAATGAAACTGGCCCCTAACTTTAAATGTATATATTCTAATTTGTACTATTCGTGTAACTGAACTGCACCCGAGTACGAGCACTTGTTCATTCGGGTGTCAATACTGCATATAACATGTATTTGTAAATAAAATTTATTCTATTCTTAACTAGCTTTTTGTTATACAGCAAGTAAGCCATTCAAGAAAAACTGAGTGGACATTTAAAGATGCAAGATAACATTTTGTGTTATCATAATTGATGTGTTTTCTGTTTGCCCTGTTGAACTCAGCGTCCTGTTTATTCATGTAATATTCTCATTTCAATGTAAGAGCATATAATATAAAGATGAATGTATGTTTGTATGTGCCGGCGTAAGTCTCGAACGCCTGGAAGAATTTAAGGGGGGTGATGGGTGAAAAATGGACCATTTCAGATCAAAATTGGCATTTTTTGTTTTTTGTACAAAAAAATAGCCTGTACTCTAATGTATATGTAGGCAAAGTTTCAGAAGCCTATGACACTTCTAAGTGCCTTAAAGTGCTGATTAGGCCTGTATGTTACATATTGTATTTAAACTGCATGCAAATCTTTAAACTTGTTTTTCCACACTTTTATTTTCACTGCATTTTTGTGCATTCAAAATTGAATGGAATTCACAAATTTTGTCCTAGAAGGTTCAAATGTTTACTGCATATCCTAAAAACAATGAGTAACAAATTAGTGCATGGCTTTCATGATTCAAGTAGTATTTTATGAAATAAAAAATAAAAGGCATGCAATTATTATTTTTTTTTTGTAAATTCACGCATGAGGTACAACTTTATTTTTTTTTCTCCCTTTGTATTCACATTATAAGAATTCTAATGCATGATGTTTTTCTAAATATTTGAGAGATCTTGTAAAAAAAATCAGACATTTTACTAAAACAATGTGGAACCCATTTAATTATAATATATGCATTTTTTTAAATATAATATTTAATAACTCATAAAATAAATATCTCACAAGAATGAAACTTAAACTCATCAGTATGTATCATACAGTGAATTTTTGTACAAAAATAAAGTCTGTAGCTCGAAAAATGTAGAAAATAGAAATTTCACCCATCACCCCCCCTTAAACTAAATTTGTTTGTTAAACACTAATTACGAACTGGAAAAGCGGCTATAGAATATATAACGGGCTTCCAATATAAAACCGGACCGGCCTCACGGAGTTTCGCCCGGCACGCAGTGCTGTCTCTTCCTCCCGCAATTCACCCTGCCTGCCACCCGTCCTTGAACTGTTCCTTACCTTATATAAAATCAACTTTTATAAGATTCATGATGTGTTCCGTTGAGGTTTATTCAAAATTAATATAAAACTATAGAAAATGCTGGAAATGTTGTCCTCCCGCACACGTGCTATGGGATCACCTTGGTTTAGACAATGAACACGTGTACACTTGTAAGGTTTGAGTTCTAAAAACTTTATTGCTGTATGTGCAGAAGATACTGAAATCCCAACTTGTTGTGCTAATTTCGGTAATGATTTTTGTGGTGAACGTTCCAAATTTTCGCCAATTTCGTCTAATTTTTCTTCGGTGAGAACCGTACGCCTTCGCATGTGTTTCTTATTTTGTACTGAACCAGTGGTCTCAAATTTAGTCACAAGATCGTTTGTCGATCTGGAAGGACGTAATTGTCCAGGGAAGTTCCGAATAAATTCCTCGCGAACGCGACGAGCTGATTCGTATTTATAATAACATTTACACACATAAATGCGCTGCTCTAATGTCAGCTGACGTCTCATCTTGTCGAACGATAGTAAACTGACTAGTTCAAGGACGAGCGGCTGGCAGAGTGAAATGCGGACGAGGAGAGAGCGCTGCCTGACGGGCGAAACCCCGTGAGGCCGGTCCGGGTTTATATTGGAAGCCCGGTATATATATATATATATATATAATTTATCTTTCAACGTGGTTGAAAATGAAGCATGACTGCTGTATTCTATGGTATCTCATCCATTGTACATGGCTCGTTCACTTGTTCTAATAATAATTATTCTGTATGAAATGAAACACAGATCTAATGCTACTACTTCGAAGCATTTTGATCCTTTCGTATACAGGCGGTTTCAAACATTATGGTTCAAACAGCGTGTCCCATACAAACTCTCACATTTTAATTAATCATAACTAACAAAGGTATGCGGAATTATGAAATGAGGTCGGTATAAGAAGATCGTGATAAGTAGATTCCCGGGAAACGTAGGGTATTCAGCACGGGGAATCTTAAAATAATAATATACATTTATAATTATTTTTCATTTTACTTATTCAACTAATCATAAGAAGTACATTAATTTTTGTCTTTCAGCTCATTTATGCCAAGAAGATCGGGATGAGTAGATTACCAAAGTGTGACTACTTTTTCATGTTTTCTTTTTAAGGGTGTAGGAGTTGAGTATCACAACTTTCTTATAGCCTATGTTCATCTTGGAAATCTCCTGAACATTTTGCAAAAAGCCCTATCACAATCGGATCAATGGTATGGCCGCGCATTAAAGTACAAACAAACAAACATTTATTTTTATATATTGGACTTTATTCAACGATGCTCTATAACGATGCGTCACAATTCAAATTTGAGCGCGAAGAGGTTGAGTAATTTTGGTCAGAGCCCTCTTTTTTTTAGACTTGAGGTTTTTAACTTTCTGTAAATCTACGACTTGGTGCCACGGCTTGAGTTTCATTCTATAAACATGCTACCTTATAATCCTATTTTTCTATAATACGAAAGATGTCATTAACCTCTTTCTTATCTCCACAGTCACGAATCAACATAATCTGTAAAACACGATTTATTTGACTTGTCCTATATTCGAAAGACAACGATTCCGGTTAAACTTACTTTAAATGATAGTGAGACTTCCCTCTCAATCCAATTTTTTTAATCTCGCTTTTAAAAAACAAAGTTAATAGATGAACGACGATTAAAATTAACATTAATGTACTGGAAAGAAGGGATTAAATAAGCTGAACTTGGAAACAAATGGCCTTGAAATAGACCGGCCTTGGCCCACTGTGGACTGATTATCGCCATGATATGGAAATCAAAGTTGAACGCCTGGGACCTGAATAATTAGCGGATGTCTAGACCAGGGCAGGTGCAAAGATGAACACTTACTCATTGAGTGATGTTTTAAGTTACAATCGTATGTTGAACATTGATCTCTTCTCCAACAAGCATCTTATCGATAGCTTCGTTTCTTCCGATAAGCTTTTTACAACCGGAAGTTACCACACATTACAAAAGCATCACATTGTTTTATTGTTTTCAAGTCACGTATGATTCACTATAGGTGTAAAGGTAGTAATCCCACAAAGGCCTTAGGAGGCCTTTGGGGTTGTCGGAGATTAAGTCCTCGCTTTTCTGGAGAATCGGCACTTTATGTCAGCCCTAAGTGAGCCGAGAACAAGCGTCTGGTAACACGGAGCAACAAAAAATAAACTTTTTTTTGTCTCAGAAAGAAAAATATGTGATTATGATAGTATTTTTTCTCCTGAATATTCAAATATGACATCGGTTTTTCTCCATCATGCAAGGTTTCCGAAACATTACATACTATTAGCCGGGAACCAAGCATTTCAGACTGGTTTTTGGATAACTTTAAATATCGTATGAGATCGTTAAGAGGCTCAGATGAACAGCTTTGTTCAAAAGTTGTATCACCAAAATTTGTTTCTCCTTCTTCTTCCTTACTTCCATCAGAATCTGAGTTCTCTTCATCTAATGTCACATGTTCTGGAGGCTTTGGTATGGGTAATTCTACGCAGTGTGGAACTGGTCTCATTGCAGATTGCAAGTCAGTGTACACCACTGTATGTTTTGATTTTGACGTAATCCCTTTAATGTTTGTTTTATAAAAAAATAATTATTTAAATTCATTAACTGAAATTGAAATAAAAAAAACTGTGGGTGATGGAGTCCGAATACATATTTGAAACGCGATAAAAACTGCATTATGTACAACTATTGGTACTCATGAGATAAACATCATGTTTTATCTCACTGGGTCTAGAACCCGGCTTGTAAGTGTCTTGCCTTAACCAACTCGCTACGGCGTCCCTCCCACTAGAGATGGACAGGAAGTTAATTCCAAATAATTAAATCAATCCTTATTAATGATATTATAAACATATTCAAAATATGATCTAAAATCCTATGATTATTTAATAACTTTATGAATACTATCCACCGCTATGGTCTTGAGATAGCGTACTGCCTTGTCACGCAGCGGGCACGGGTACGATTCCGGTCGGGTCAGACTCCTGGGTGAGGTTTTATCGGGGTTTTTCTTCGCCTCTAAGACATATGTCAGGAAGCTTAGCGCCCAACGGTACCCGAAAATATCCGGCCATCATCATCCTTATCATCCTTCACCGGTGTGGAAAGCAACGGGAAGCTACCATGCTTACAATTCCCTAGTAAAGCTGCAAAGCATAGCATAAAAATGCTATGATCGCAGTGAAATACCTGCCCTCGGGTAGAATTGCTATAGAACAGATAGAATAATGTAAGATATTTTTACGATAATTTGGTGTTTAATTATTGATTAAATTAATGTTATTGTGTTCATTATATAAAAGTTATAGACCTATGTACACTCAGAGACATTGAAATTTGTTGGGAATATAAATAGAAGCCATTGACAATACTGACGTTCACAACTATCCATACTTGTAGCTTTGAACTGACTACTATAGAGAGGTCCCCAAACTTTTTTGTCTCTTAGACCATGTGCCATTCATTCCCAATCGTATTATATTCATGCGAAATATGGACTTTTACAGTAAGGGAGAAGAAAACATTATGAGTATTTGAGAATAAAGTTCTTAGCAAAATGTTTGGACCAAAGAGAGATGAATACACAAACGAATGGAAAAGACTACGTAAGAGTGGGCTACGTTATCTTCATAATAGGAAGAAGCGCGCACAAATGTGCATTAGATTAGGTCCTGCTGTATGCCAGCAACGATTTTGTTCTCTTTAAACAGACATTGAAATGGTATCTTTCACACGGTCTATCACAGAGCTTACACACGCAGTCCATTGACGGATCATGATAGTTTGAAATTCTGCCAAGTTTGTGGTGATATTTATGCACTGCCAGTCTTATTATTGCACTGCGTATCTGTCGTTTGGTCCAATCCAGTCTCGATTGATCATTGAATCTGTTGCGTAAAAATCTTCCGGTATTTCTTCTCTCTTCTTTGTCTTAATTCCTTCAATGTAGTTTCCTGTTTAGTAGCTGGTAGCAGGAACTTTGTGCGTAGATCTTCCATGAGGAAAGTTTCCCGTACTAATTCATATGCAAGTCTAGATGGAACAAATTTCGAGATCCCCATTGCTGCTTTTAGAAATCTTGCCTTCACTTTTCTAAGGTGTTTAAGTCTCCGTAACTGAGGTCAGTCCAAATGATTTCTATTCCACATGCTAAGATGGGAAGTATTTTGGTCTCAAAAAGTTTCATGGCTATGATGATCTTGATGAAGATTTTCGGTCTGTAGGCCGTGGTGGTGAGGCTTGTAGTTCCCCGACGTAGACACCCTTGAGGATGTCAGACGTAGTCTCTGGCGAAACGTCGGGGAACTACAAGCCTCACGACCACGGCCTACAGCCCGAAAATCTTCATCAAGATCATCACAGCAACTCCGGCCGTGAAAGTCTACGTGAATACAGTTTCATGACTGTTGCAAATGACAGATGTGTGATGTTTTCTATCTCGTATATGGCAACTATAGCAGCTACCGCCCTCTCTTTCGTATGCATTCTGAAGGATTTGGCTGTTGCTTGGAGTGTTACTCCTATATATATGAAGGCGTTTGTGATTTGCAACAGGTTGCCCTGGATGAAGGCGTTTGTGATTGCAACAGGTGCCTTGGAGTTGTATGTGGTCACCATCTAACAGCCGACCACCCGTTCTGAATATCTTTATAGGAAACCAGATATAATAAGAAGAGTTAAGTCTTGTAGACTGAAGTGGGCAGGACATTTGGCACGAATGGAGAATGAAATACGGGCATGAAGGCTTCTTGTAGGAAAACCAGAGTGAAAACGCCCAGTTGGTAGACTAAGAATGATTTGAGGGAAGTAGATTATACAGGTGTTGATTGGAAAACAGCTCATGACCGGTATGTATGGATAGCTTATGTCCAAGCGGCCATGAACCTACGGGATTGATAGTGCCAGTGAGTTAGTTAGACGAAGTGTTTTTTTTTTTTTTGGTTGGATCCCCTGCCTTTCTAATATTGAATTTTTACAAAGCTATCATCTCCATACGAGTTTTTGAAGATGACACAGTGCTAGTTCCTTTGGTTAAAAAAAATAATTTGTTGCTCCCCAGAGAGTTGTCGTTAGAGGCTTCTAAGACGCCGCTCCAATCACCAAAAACTGAAAACAGTTCTCTGCCAATAATGTCTTCGCATATTTAAATGACGTTTCCATGGCTACTCCAAGTGGATATAATTATCTTAACAGCGTTGGCAATTTTTGTCTTTTGCAATATCTTTAGATGATAAAAATGTATTCAAATGAATAAAACGTAACAACGACGCTTGATATGTTTTTTTTTAAACTATGTTTACATTCTGTTTTTTATCCCTTATTGTTTTGCCTTTTTTATTTAACTTTCTGTTATTCACACATATAGACATAAGGACAGGACACACACCCAGACCCAAGGTGGAGATAAACAATCCCCTACCCCGCCGGGAATCGAACCCGGGTCGGAGTGGAAGGTAGGGACTCTACCGACTACGCCACGGCGACGGACTGCTAAATACTTATGCGTGCAAAATAGCCTACCTAACTACCGCTGTGATCTCGAGGTAACGTGCTGCCTTGTCTAGCAGCGGGCCGGGGTTCGATCCCTGCTCGGGAAAAGTTTCCTGGGTGATATTTTTTTCGGAGTTTTTCCTCACCTGTAAGACAAATGTCAGGATACTTTAAGGCCCAAACGGACCCCGAACATCATCTAGCCATCATTATCATCAATATCATATTCACCTCATTAGATTAAGTTTAGGTTTAAGGCCTCTCCTGGCGCATCATTACCCATTGTCATCACCCATCATATCATTGGGGCAGCGTAACCCCGCCTTCCATCTCAGAAGTGGGTTACAATACGCCAATGCCAGGAGAGAATACCTGAAATGTCGAATGACAAATAGGTGGCATTGAAGAAAAAACACACAAAGCAAAGCGCCTGTAAACTAATTGAATGAGCCCACTATACTACCAACAATGACACCCAAGTGTTCTTTATTTAAAACAAAGTAATATGACTCAATAGTGTGCACCTTGCTGGTAGGTGCACACTAATAAAACCCGAGAAATGTAATTTATTCCTGCCCAGCCCAATGCACCACGTCCTCGTCCACAGAGTACTCGAATAGAGGGAAAACTGAGTACAGTGACATCTAAAAAAAATTCGGTCGTTTACGATGAAACTATAATGGTAGCGCTGTTTCGTAGTAACAGAATACGTAACTAAATAAAACAAATGCAAGACACACGGCGTGTTCACTCGGCATTATGGGAAATTAGCCATTTTGTAAATTAAAATTTTTAACTGCTATCCTTTCGTTCTATGTAGACGGTACTGTATATACTACCGAATGTTAAAATCATTACTTATATTTTATTTTACTCTAATTTGTAAGTAAATTCAAGCTTGTTTACGTTTTTAATGTGAATCCAATTTCAAAGATTAACCTACTAGAAGTGATAAAATTCTAAGATTTGTTAGGTTATGAAGAGTGATGTTAGTGTACAGCCATTTTTAATATACATTTTAAAAATGTGACTTTATAACGGATTTCAGATGTACGACATGGCTAAGGTTGTTTAATATATATTGTATAAAATATGTGTGTGAGAATAAGAGGATAGGTCAATTGTACATATTTATTAAAAGAGCTCATAATGCACGTTTTTAAATTTAATAAACGAAAATAAATTAACATGTTTTATTTATTTCCATTCCTCCCTTCTGTTAACATTAAAGAAAATCTTTAGGTCTGAGAGGCTGGGTACAAATAATTCCATAATTTAAGATTAATTAATATGTTATTTATTCCTATAAAAGTTCAATTCCATGACTATTCACCAGATGGCGTTATATAATTATAATTCATAATTTTACCACCAGATGGTGCTGAATTTCATATTAGTACCAGAGAAAATCGAAATAATTTAGATGTCGTTAGTTGTTCTACACAAGCGCCGCTTGTGGCATGTACGCGAAACTTCTTTCTTCTCTGGTACTTATGGTCCTCATCGTGGCTCCTGGTTAATACTAAGAAGTGCAGGGGCGAAAATGCGAGTACCTACGCTTAAAAATTGGGACATACCATCTTAGGGGAAAACCCCAACAGAAAATAATTGATCCCCCCCCCCAGGATTGCTGCAGGTTGGGCGTGGGGTTGACATCCCTTACTTACTTACTCACTCACTGGCACTATCGAACCCGAAGGTTCAAGGCCGCGCGGACATAAGCTCTCCATACATCCATATCCTGAGCTAATGCTTTCCAATCATTCCCTGTATAATCTACTTTCCTCAAATCATAGTTAATGTTATTCTCCCATCTCATTCTTGGTCTACCAACTGGGCGTTTTCCCTCTGGCTTTCCTACAAGAAGCTTCCATGCAAGTCTTTCATTCCCCATACGTGCAACATGCCCTGCCCATCGTATTCTACGAGACATAACTGTTCTTATTATATCTGGCTTTCTATAAAGACCATGTAGTTCATTGTTATGTAGTCTTCTCCATTCACCTGTTTGTTCACCTCTCTTTGGTCCAAAAATTTTCCTAAGTACCTTATTCTCAAATACTTGTAATCTCCTTTCCTCCCTTAAAGTAAGAGTCCATGTTTCGCATCCATATAATATAACTGGTAGAATAATAGTTTTACATATTTTCAGTGGGGTTGACATCCCTACCCCGTAAAAACAAATACGTTCAGAAACCCCCAAAGCTCGAATTTGAGCCAATCAGCCATTGAATGGATGGATGGAATATGACTCGGTAAACATCAATTATATTCTTAATCTACGCTGACATTGTTTTATATACACAGATTGTGATTAAAACGTTAATTAGATAATAAAAAAACAAATATCGTAAATCAATTTATCATGTAATTTATTACAATTTCAATGGCCTAATGACTACTTGAAATCTATAACTCCATAAGATTTGTATGTAAAGGTAAATTTAATAACCAAGGATTTAACGTAAAAGAAAAGGTGGAATGTGATGAAAATATTAGAGCAATGAGTGCAATAAAGTGCAATTTTTATTTAAAACGGCTCATGTTAAAACGTTTAAATGTAATGGAAACTGTCTAAAAATACAATTTATTAAGATGTACAACCGTGGATACAATAAAACAGTTGGTTAAGCAACTTTTACAAACGTAATGGCAAAATAAAGTTGTGAGCAGAATTCTTGATGATTTCCGCAAGAAACAGCGTCATAAACAAAACTTTCACCAGAAAAAAATACACATATTTCACGTGTTATATTGTATATTACTCAACTAACAGTAACACTGTATTTTGGTTTGAAATCACTCATATCACTTCTGATTGGAATCACAGTTCAATTCATTTACCATTAATATTGATAATGCAATTGGCACAACAATAATGACTTAGAATTAAAATAATGTCCGTAAACAAATAGTATATTTCGATACAAGTGAGGTAAGCACTTCTTATTGATCGAGAAAAAGTTTTCGAGATCTGTTACGTGCTTACCTCATGTGTATTGCATACTATTTTTTGGTCGATGTGACTAATTTTATTAAATATAGTAATAAATTAATTAAAATATTGGTACCCTCAGGGGTCCTCATCTAGAGGATATGTGGATGGCGACCACAAGGTGCCCAAGCTGAGCAAAACATTTCTTCCACTTACTTGTGTTTTGCACTCTTTTAACTTTACTATCTAACCTCCCTTGGTTAACTCTTGTTTTTTCGACCCCGACGCTATTAGGGCATCCGAGGGCTAGGGAGTCTTTCCTTTCTTCCATTTCTTCTTTCCTTTATTTTCATTTCTTCTCCAGAAAAGCCTGACCAGAGGCTATAAGATGGCAGTCCCATCACTGGTCTTGCCTTCCTTTGGCCAGCAACCAATCGAAGGGACTATTATTATGCTTTCAAGTCTTATATGAGAATTTTCTGGAAGGATCAAACTATTTACGCTGGAGGGAAAATTTTCTATAGGATCGTAACAGGCCTTGGCCTAATACTTGGAAGGAAGAAGAAGAAGAAATATTGGTTGGATGTAAATGACTTCTATGAGAAAGAAATATTTGGTGATTGTTGCTATGTAGCTTTTCATTTGTTTTATTATAAGCAAGGATTGTTAGCTGTGGAGACATTTTTATATGTAGTACCGTTATTAGAATCTGTTTGATAATTTTATTATGGAAGGAGTCATGGTAGATGATAGAGAAATTGTAGAAGCCTGGAGAGTGAGATGTTCTGCATTAATTCCGGAAAAGTCTAAAGAAAGGTACGAGTTAGTGTACAAAACATTCAAGAAATGTTTTATTTTACTTACCGAACGTGTGATTTTTGAGTCCATATCTGCATTGCGATTTCTTTTGCTTGCATAGCAACCAGGTTAGATGTGGGAAGTTACATCCAGTAACAACAATATTGGTAAGTATAAGAAATTAGTCACATCGACCAAAAAATGTATTTATCTAATGCAGAAACTATTAACTTTAGTTAATGGCCTAACAATGAAGAGACACTTATCAGAGAAATTTTGAGTACGAAGTTTAAATGAATAATATATAAAAAGATACGAACAAGAATATAAAAATCTGAGAAGAATGAAAAGAAATATACTTCCAAAATTGGCATTGCAATATGCTCCCTCTGGACATAGAGACCAATGAAGACCAAATCATCAGTGGAAAGATCAAGACTACCTTCATTAGGTTTACCGTCACAAGCCATATGACCTAAAAAGGGATTTGACTATGATATACAAGGTGTTACAATATAAGTATTACAGACTTCTAGGGGTTGTAGAGGGGACTTTATATTTAAAGTTTTAATAAGGAACCCATGTCCGAAAACGTACAATTTCGATGTAAAATGGGTTTTGAAGATCGAAACACAATGTGCTGATATCGTGTGTCTTGTGTTTCAGAATAAGTATTACATACTTCTAGGGGTTGTACTATATGTGTAGTTCTTCGTTGCAACAACTGTACCTGCGACGCATGTTTTCATGCACACGCCCCACAACACCTGGTGTGTACTCAATTTCTGCTGCCGCCAGAATTCATGCAAGAAAATCTTCCTCCAACTCGACAGGTGTAGTACAACCCCTAGCAGCCTGTAATACGTACTTATTCTGAAGCACAAGACCCACGATATCAACCCATTGTGTTTCCATTTTCAAACTTAATTTTACATCTAAATAGTACGTTTCCGGACATGGATTCCTTACTAAAACTACCAAGTCCCCTCTACAAACCCTAGAAACCTGTAATAATTATTCTGAAACACCCTGTATAGGGGAGTTTAAAAAAAAAACAAATGACTACGGACTTATATACTATCAGTTTGTAACAAACTGTTCACACATTTCCCTTAATTAAAGTTCTCCATAGTTTCTCTGTCCTCTGTGTCTTTCATCCGTTACACCAAATTTCCTCATTGAATTCCGAATGTTTTTCTACTAGATTGTTCTTGGTCTTCCTTTTCTGCTCCTCCTTTCAATTTTCCATGCATGACGGCGTTTGATAGTCTTCTCCATCCTGCATTCTTCTTACGTGTCCATACCATGCTACGAGTTATTGGTAAATCCAGAAAATTGGATAAACTTGGGTAAATTTCTGGACAAAACGCGGAAAATAAGAACAACACTCATTCATAAATAAATATATGTTATCAAAATTCAATAACATTAATTCTTAATAATTATATATAAATTAATTAATGTATAATGCTATTGTGTTATTATTTAAATGTAATATTACTGTGTTTTCTTTATGTAATTGTAATGTTATGGTTTTTAGTGTATAATGCTATTGTGTTATTATTTAATTGTAATATTATTGCGTTTTCTTTATGTAATTGTAATGTTATTGCTTTTTTTTTGTTTATTTTTCTTCACACTAGTAGCAATTATTACTTTATTGTAACGGACTGTCAACAGCACGTTCGGCTTACTGCCCGTGCGACTCATATTTGTAAATAATATTGTAAATATCTTACTTTTTGTCTAATAAAGTCCTACTACTACTACTACTACTACTATATTACCCTTCTGTGTTCAATCTCATCCAATATACTTCTTTCTGCATTCATCCAGTTTCTAATTTCTGTATTTCTAATTATTTCCAGTCGATATTTTCTGGCACATTTTAATATAAGTGCCCCAATTTCTCTTGATGTGCTTTTATTCTCCATACGATGACATATGTTATGCTTTAGCTGTATCTTATAACTGAGTATTTTTTATCAATCAATTAAAAATGGATTTTAACATATATTTCGATCGCTTAATTTGCCGTCCCCTAGGTGTGCCGCAACGCTTATGGCAGGCCTGCAAGGGATGATGAGAAGGGAGAAAGAGAAAACCAGTGCCGGCAAATAGCCTACTCTTGTCTGAAAGTGCTAAGCGGACGCCTGGCTTAACGTTCCTATCCGATTGACGAATCGCTATTAACGGTATTACATGTCTTATCAACGTATGTACTGCGTAAGGGTTTGGAATTTAATCCAAGAATCTGATGTAATTACAATTTCCATCCCACCAGGGTACCGATAAATATTTTTATAATAATTGTAGTGAGTCTTGCTCAATATTTTCTTAAAAATATTGAAGATCGAGAAAAGTCATCGCTGGTGTGAATGCATTATAGAATTTGTTTCTTAGGGATCGGATCTATTAAGTTTCAATATGTTAAAATCATGTAATACCATTTGGCTCCACTCTGGGCGTTCACTGTACAAGGTCACTGATAAATGTATTGATCTACTCATAATCTATCATAAATTATCTACAATATTTAATACAGAATTATTGATCTTCTTATTTCAGCTTATCTTCTGGTATAAAAATTAATATAGACATATGTATGGTATGCCTGTCCTTTAGTCTTCTAAACCGTTCAACCGATCTTCGTGAAAATTTGTGTATACAGATTTTCAGATGCGGCGAGTGTTTAGCCGTTATCCATTATATTCTAAAATCATAAAGTGTAGGAGTTTACCTGAAACGAAAATTTAAAAATCGCTCTAACGGTCACATTTTTTCGATGATTCACAACGACACTCAGTATATCCTATTAAAAGAAACCGAGGTAGGTATTATCCAAAAATGAGCGAAATCCGACAATTAAAAGTGGTTAAACGACTGGACCGATTTTGATGAAATTTTGTATGTGTGCTTCAGTGGGTCCCTGGATGGTTTATATTCATAATTGGATCCTATAAAACCATTAGGTGAAGGAGTTCACGCGAAGTTACAATTCAAAAATCGCTCTAGCGGTCACAATTTTCTATATTTCACAACGAAACTCAGTATATCCTAATAAAATAAACCGAGGCAGTTATTACCCAAAATTGAGCGAAATTATACAATTAGAAGTGGAGGTTTACTTGAAATCCGAAATTAAAAACTGCCCTAAATGACTGGACTTATTTTCATTTGTGTGTGTGTGTTTTTTTTTGTGCGGGTCCCTAGATTCACAAGTGGACCCGGTAGATGGCGTTGCGATCGGGTTAACTGCATAACAGTGAACTACATGGTCTTTATAGGAAGCCAGATATAATGAGAACAGTTAAGTATCGTAGACTGCGATGGGCAGGACATGTGGCACGAATGGGGAATGAAAGGCTTGCATGGAAGCTTCTTGTAGGAAAACCAGAGGGAAAACGCCCAGTTGGTAGACCAAGAATGAGATGGGAGAATAACATTAACTATGATTTGAGGGAAGTAGATTATACAGGGGATGACTGGAAAATATTGGCTCAGGATAGGGATGTATGGAGAACTTATGTCCGCGCGGCCATGAACCTATGGGTTCGATAGTGCCAGTGAGTTAGTTAGTTAGTTAGACCAACATCAAATCTTCTTGTGTCAGAGTGACACGGCACATCGTTAAATACAAAGAGTAAACAAGTCAGTTTAATGGTATGAAAAGTATATTTGCAGAATAGCGAGCTCAATTTCCTAAGATGCGAGATTTATGAGTTTATTGGTTTGTTGAAACAGTGCAGCGCTCTTAGGGGACTGCACTGTGCTATTTCCGTGCCCGCAGAGTTCGATGGACCATCTCTATTGTGTTAAATCACAAGATCAGATCTTCTAAAAAAAAATCTAGATTTTTTTTTCCGCGCGACATTCGCGTTTATTTCTCGCTTAAGTCCCCTGACTGATACATAGTTCGTGAAAAAATGCATAGTTCTCTTTTAATCTAATTAAATGCTATGGTAACATTTTGTGACCAACAATCTGGCAAAGATGGTAGCTTTTGAGACTCGTATTCGGGTGGCAGGTTCAAATCCCGTTGTGAATCAACCTGAGATTTTTTTCCTGGCTTTCCTAGTCACGAAAGCAAATCTGGGTTAAAATTTAATTACAAAGATCTATTTCATTATATTTATCGATTCATGCCATTAAAAAAGATCAGAACATATAACAAAAGGAAAATATAGCTTATTAAGAGCTTATAATAGACCCTAGACGCGATATGAATTAGATGCTAAAGCGTTTATTAATAAAAATTCACTACAAAAACGGTTTTGTGGAAATTCTCAAATTCTCTAGTTGTATATTAATATTTAATTTTAGGAAGTTATATTTTGAGGTTATTTTAATTATATTATTTTTTAGTCTGAACATCTTACCTCAATATTAATGTTGATTTGTTCTTGAACATGTTTGGACTTAGCTTTTTTTCTCTAGTTATATGTCTCAAATAGCCAAATAGCAATCATAACTTTAAAAAAATTGGCATAAACACGAAATTACAATTTATTTTCACATTATTAAGTTTTCCTGTACCGAACGTTAACCAATTCATTGGCACTATCGAGCCCATAGGTTCATGCCGCGCGGACATAAGCTCTCCATACATCCCTATCCATCCATCCATCCATCCATCCATCCATAGTATTCTTTCCGAGGGCAGGTCCTTCACTACAATCATAGCACTTCCATGCTATGCTTGCAGCTTTACTAGGGAATTGTAGGTGTGGTAGCTTCCCGTTGCTTTCCACACCGGTGAAGAATGATGATGATGGCCATATGATTTCGGGGACCGTTTGGGCCTTAAAGTTTTCCTGAAATTTGTCTTACAAGTGAGGAAAAACCCCGATAAATACCTCACCCATAAAAACTGCCCCGACCGGGGATCGAACCCGGGCCCGCTGCGTGACAAGGCAGCACGCTACCTCGAGGCCACAGCGGTGGATATCCCTGTCCTAAGCTCATATTTTCCAATCATCTCCTCTATAATCTATTTCCCTCAAATCATTGTTAATATTATTCTCTCGCCTTTATTCTTGGCCTTCCAAATGGGCGCTATCCTTCCGTTTTTCTAAAGAAGTTTCAAAGCCACTCTTTCATTGCCCATCGCAGTCTACGAGATTTAACTGTTGTATATCTGGTTTCCTACAAAGATGACGTGGCCAGCTGGTATGTAGTATTCTCTGTTTGTCTCTTTTTGGTCCAAAAATGTTCCTAACAACTTTATTCTCAAATACTCTTATTATTTTCTCCTAACTTGAAAAAAGAGCCCATGTTTCCCATACATATAACTGGGAAAGTAACAGTTTAATATATTTTCGATTCAACGTTTTTTGAGAGAAGATGGGACGACAAGAGTCCCTGTAATGTATGATAGCATTTCCAGAATTGAACCTACAACTGAAGAGTAAAAAAAAAATTAAAATGCACGTTAGCATAATTGTATGAATAATTGTAATAATCTGAAATGTACGCACATTATATTTAAATAAAGAGAAGCCTGGATGCCCTCCCAATATAGAGTCATCCGAAACCAAACTTGGCAAGATCCCGCGTGATCGACTATTCCGATTGAGGTTTTAAGCGGTTTCCCTCAATCCAAAGAGTAAATGCTGGAATAGAACCCCAAAAGGTCCGCTTCCGACTTCACTCGGCTAATTAACTTCAAATTTGAATTCAAAATTTAAACCGGGGCTAATGTATTTTACAGGAACCCGGGGTTGTACCTATTAAGGAGGACCAAAATGGATCACTCACCGCCAACACTTAAGTGATGGGCGCAAGAGCTTTCCATCTTTCCACCCATCTTTCCATCCATCTATCTTTCCTCTTTCCATCTATCCATCTAGGCCTATCTTTCCATCTTGGCCTATCTTTCCATCTTTCTATCTATCTTTCCATCTATCTTTCCATCTATCTTTCCATCTATCTTTCCATCCATCTTTCCATCTATCCATCTATCTTTCCATCCTTCCATCTTTCCATCCATCCATCTAGAATTGAACCTATGTTTAATATATTTTGCATCTCATTCCTATACGTAATTATGGTTCTTGACAGTTCAGTTAGCCGGACAAATAGTTCAAAATCTTACGTATAGAGATACCCTACACAGACTCTTCCAAACTGTCCAACTAGTAGACAATGGAACTGACGTTATATAAGACTTTCGTAAAATAAAATATTACTAAAATAATATGCATTCTACCAATGTGTGTCTACCACTTGTGACAAGAATAGCATTAAATAAGGTCATTTGAAACATTTATGTGTTTAATGGGTTTGACATAATTTATTTGTGCTATTAGCCATTTGATATAGCCATGCATGCGATGCATTCGTAACTAAAGAAGGTGTATTACAAATAATCATTCAAATGCCTATAGAGTGGCGCGGAATTTAATATTTTATTTAATGATGTTCGTAACTCGCATCATTAGCATCGCAACTCTAATCTGAATGGACAAATATATTTTTCTTAGAGGCCTCTTCTTTCAGACTTCAAATTATTTTATATTCCATAAATCCAGATCTTTACTTCTCTCCCGAAGGAAGCCAAACCCCCTTAAAATCCATTGATTCCTGTCCTATTTAAACATAGGAAAACATTTTCTTTAATTAGAAAATATATAAATAAAAACTAAAAAATAAATATAAAATCAAAAATTAAAAAATATATATGACATAAAAAATTATTCTGTTATTAGAGAAGAATGTTAAATTGAACCTGTAACGCTCTGAATAAATGACAGAAGATTAAATTGGAACGATCGCATAGATAGAATGGAGAACAGTAGATTAGTGAAGAAAGTATGTGACTGGACACCTCAGCAAAAAATGTCATTAGGAAGACAACTACGATGGAAGGACGTCACCATATCCCGGACCTGAAGTGCATGAACACGCAACAAGCTGCCAGTTTTCATGCAAAGAGGAAGAAGATAAAAAAAATAAATGCCTGAGCCAGTATTTGAACCCGAGACCTCCAACTTTATACTTTAGAGCGGTACCAACTGCGTTACTCTATTATCCTAGAACATTTATTTTTCTTAGGGCCAGTTTCACCAACAGAGGTAACTGTATTACGCCAGTTTTCTCCATATAAAATACATAGCTTAACTGGCGTAATACAGTTACCTCTGTTGGTGAAACCGACCCTTACTTATATATAATTATGTATTCATGAGAGGCAGCGAGACTTCTGTCGCACTGCCATCTCGTGGATTCTATAACAAGTAAGCACATTTAAAGAGAATACTTACTTTATAGGAGTAACGCTTATTTATTTCAGTGTTATAATTACATTTTTGGCATTTAGAAATCAAGGCCAAACATGACATGAAGAGAAAAATAAATGCCTGAGCCGGGATTTGAATCCGAGATATCTAACTGTATATAATGTGTAACAATAATAACAAAAATAAATATTAATTAAATATGGATTTTCATCAAGTAAACACCAACTCAATTGATTAAAAATAAATAATTTCACGCCAAGATGCGAGTATAGATGGCATGAGACTACACGCTCTGCTGGCCTCTACTTTGAAGAGTAATTTCTTGTCAGAAAATATTTCAAATAAAATTTTATTTCAAAAAAGATGTTACGTCTACTTACGAAAAAATATTTGTATAAATATTGTTTTGTGTGTAATGGTTGTCTTTATGCGAACCCAAAATTTATTTGGAGAATTACAGTATTATTGTTTATTTTGGACGAGATATTAAAATACTTAGCTACATTTAAAAAAAAATAGGAGCAAATTTGATGAAAGTTGAGTATTTTATCATTTACGATACAGATGATTATTTATAAAGCTTTTTTTTTTAATTCTTCATATAGTGCTGCCATCAACGTTAACAGTTAGAAATAAAATGAAAATATGGCATTAATCAAAAGTTACGTAACATTATGAAAAGAGCAGTCATGGCTATCTGTAGTTATTTACAGAGTGAGAAAAAGTAAATCCACCGCTAATTCCTCGAGGTAACTTAATTTCCTCGTGGTAAATTTTACTGCAAATAAGATGCACTGATCGTACAAACATCCAAACTTCACTTTGTACAGACAACACTACCAACGATGAAGCAGTTTTCTAAATATTGCGTGATTTAAACTGAACCATAATTAATCAATTGAGTTGGTGTTTACTTGATGAAAATCCATATTTATTAATTAAATAAAAACTATGCTAACCACCTATTCCAATTTAATCATTGTTTCGATCCAAATTTTGAAATTTTACATATTTGTGATAAGGGTAAGAAGTTAGATCTTTTGGAGGCTGTAGAAATTAATAAGTTTAAAAGTAGTAAAAAACTGTTAAATTCTCAACTTCATTTGAATGAATCCCCTTTGTTAAATTTAAAAATTTAAATAAATATTGTTGTATTGTTGCTTAGATCAGTTGGAACACAATTCATAATTTAACATGTCTGAAGAAGGTACAGTGTACCGAAACAGCTGTCACTGAATTATATAATAAATATGAAAATCAAATAAAACTACGTTTTATTGTTATTTAATTAATGAACCATAATTATTTATTGTGTGAATAATAGTTTCTACATACATCCACACGCACATAACGCAATATTATTTTAACTTCATGAGTGCATGTAAACTGAAAATATACAGATTTTTCGTGTGGTGGTAGGAACATCCGTACAAGTATTTTAACACAATAAACCTTGGGCCGGAAATGCATTGTTGTGGAATAAAACAGCATTTAAAATCGTTGAACACATTGTTGTTTATTTATTAATTCTAAGAAAAATGGAAGGTATTACATGTTGTACAGTAATTGTTGGAAATGGAAACCATTGACCTGGATGCACAGCTCCGCGCTTCTCACTTCGAACTGATTAACTCTAAGAAGCATATCTGGATGCTCCCTGATTTTCGCAGCCGCTGCCACAATCCTTGTTACAAGCTTTGCTTTTGTGTTCATGGGAGTCTCGTAGATAAGATACTTCATATGTCCCCACAAAAAGAAATCCAATGGTGTGAGGTCTGGGGACGTCGGTGGCCAAGGAACGGGTCCACCTCGACCGATCCATCCATGGATCTGGAAATCTTCTGTCCAGGAAAGCACTAACGGCACGTGTGAAGTGGAGGGGGGCACCATCGTGTTGGAATCATATCCTACAGCAAAAGTTGAGAGGAATGTCTTCGAATAATTCTCGGAGCACCACTTCTCGGTGAAAGTTCAAGTAATGTTGCTCTGTCAGGCGAGGGGAAGCAGATAAGGACCCAGCAAGATATTGTTTAGAATTCCCGTCCAAACAATTGCAATTACCATAAGAAATTACATTTTGTCGTAAAACAATTAAAAATGTATTTTTACTCTGTAGGCCCATAACAATACATTTCCGGCCCAAAGTTCATTGTGTTAAAAATACTTGTGTGGATGTTCCCTACCACCACACGAAAAATCTGCACTCATTTCATAAAACTGTTATTCTCCCAGTTATATGTGGGTGCGAAACAAGGACTTCTATTTAAGGGAAAAGAAAAGATTACGAGTAGTCTATCTGAGAATAAAATTTTTAAGAAAATTTTTGGACCAAAGAGAGATGAACAGACAGGCAAATGGACAAAACTTACATAACAGTGAGCTACATGATCTTTATAGGAATCCAAATGTAATAAGAACAATTAAATTTCGTAGACTGCGATGGACCGGACATGTGGAATGAATGGGAAATGAAAGAGGAGCATGGAGGCTGCTCCTAGGAAAACCAGAGAGAAAGCACCCCCACTTGGTAGACCAAGAATGAGGTGGGAAAAATAACATTAACAATTATTTGAGGGAAGTTGATTATTCAGGGGATGATTGGAAAACATTAGCTCAGGATAGGGATGCATGGAGAGCTTATGTCAGCGCGGCCATGAAGCTATGGGTTCTATAGTGCCAGTGACTTAAGTTCATAAATGACCCGTTTATGCCTCGTTAAGGACTCTGGCTTCACTTAAGGGTTTTCAAATTAACCTCTTCAATTCCTTTGTATTCTGTGTTATGCACGAGAGGTTTACATTTTTCTCTTCTTATCCCAGTTTAACCTCTCCATTTCAAGTACTTCAAGTATCTTAATGTATACTGTATCTCATTGTTCTTTATAGTTTTTTTTCATGTACATTAGATAGGGAATGTCTACCGAATAATTTAACTTGTCTCGCTTGTATATATTTTATTATCAGTTTCATTTTTAATTTAATTTTTCATTAAGGGGGGTTATGGGTGAAATTTCTATTTTCTCTACATTTTTTAAGCTACATACTCGATTGTTTGTACACACATTCATGCCATAATGGATAATATTATATCAAAGCTTCATCCTTCTAGGTTTAAACGTTTTTGAGTTATTGAAGAAAATCCATTTAAAGATTTGCATATTAATTTTTTTAATAAGTCCCATAATTTTTTAGTAACATTTTTTATTTTTTTTCTACACGACCACTGACTTATTTAGAACAACACTGTGGATTAACTTTTCTATATCGTTATAATAAAGGCAGAAAAAATAAATACATCCTCTGCATATAATAATGTTTGTTTTTTTTAATTACTATACATATTGTTTTTTTATTTCCAAAACTATCAACGTTATTATTATTATCAACGTTGTTTCAAAATCCATGCACAGAATTATTAGCCATAGTGTGTGAGACATGCAGTTAAAATTGCATGCTTCTATCATTAAATTTGTCAATGCTATTTTGATTGAAATACAATGAAAATAAAAGTGTGGAAAAGCCAATTTGAAAGTTTGCATGCAGTTAAATTAGAATGTAGCATAAATGCCCTCCTACAGTCATTAGGGAGACTTACAAGCGACATAGGACACAAACTTCGCCAACTTGTAATTTAATGTACGTAGTATTTTTTAATACAAAAAAACAAAACATGCTAAATTTGACCGAAAATGTCGAAAATTTCACCCATCACTCCTTTAACATTATATTATCAATGTGCACCGCTGTGGTCTAGAGGTAGCGTGCTGACTTGTGACGCAGCGGGCCCGGGTTCGATCCCGGTCAGGACAAGCTCCTGGATGAGGTTTTCTTCGGGGTTTTCCTCACCTGTAAGACAAATGTCAGGAAGCTTAGGGCCCAACGGTCCTCGAAAAACATCCGGCTATCATCATCATCATCATCATCATTCATGGGTGTGGAAAGCAACGGGAAGCTACCACACCTATAATTCCCTAGTAAAGCTGCAAAGCATAGCATGAAAATGCTATGATTGCAGTGAAAGACCTGCCCTCGGCAGAATTACTATGAATGGATATTATCAACCTTACAATTAATTGCTCTTATTAGATTGGATTCATATAAGGAACATGTAGCTCACTCTTACGCAGTCTTGTCAATTTGTCTGTCTGTTCATCTCTCTCTGATCCAAACATTTTCTTAAAAATGTTATTCTCAGATAGAGGAACTTAGGGTAATGTGGATCCCTATTTTGAATTTGTTGTTTTTCTTCTTTTAATTAAGGGAGTTCAATTTTGTTTAATTACAGTAATTATTATTTGTGTTATAACTATGAAATAGCATTGTTATTTTATTCAAATGTGGAAACATTTTAATCATTTATTAACTTTTTTCTTCTTCTTCTTCTTCTTCCTTCCAAGTATTAGGCCGAGGCCTGTTACGATCCTATAGAAAATTTTCCCTTATGGGAAATTCTCGTATAAGACTTGAAAGCATAATAATAGCCCCTTCGATTGGTTGCTGGCCAAAGGAAGGCAAGACCAGTGATGGGGCTGCCATCTTATAGCCTCTGGTCAGGCTTTTCTGGAGAAGAAAAGAAAATAAAGGAAAGAAGAAATGGAAAAAAGGAAGGACTCCCTAGCCCTCGGATGCCCTAATAGCGTCGGGGTCGAAAAAACAAGAGTTAACCAAGAGAGGTTAGATAGTAAAGTTAAAAGCGTGCAAAACACAAGTAAGTGGAAGAAATGTTTTGCACAGCTTGGGCACCTTGTGGTCGCCATCCACATATCCCCTAGATGAGGACCCCTGAGGGATATTAACTTTTTTACATCACTAAAAAGATCCATTTAACTTTCATATTCGGGTAAAGTGGACCCCAGAGTCCACCATAGTTTTTAGTCTATTTTTTTGTTTATTTACTCTATTAATTTATACAGAGGGGTGTAAGAGGTAGTGATGTGCATTCTATAACCTCTCCTACCTAATTCTCAACCTCACCTGCACGTGGTACACCCTGCTTTTAACTAACGAGGTAATGGGGACCGAGTCACGGCGGTATAACCGTTCCATCGAATATGGAGGAAATTCCATATTTTGAACGCCTGACTAGAGGCTATAAGGTAGCAGCCCTACCACTAGTCTTGCTCTGCGGATGGCTGGTAACCAACCCAGGGGACTTCCTACTACTCGAAGAAACTTAAGCAAAGACTGGAATGAGACGACAAAGCAAGAATAGGTTAATGCTGAGAAGAATGGCAAGAAATAGACTTCCAAAATTGGCATTCCAATATACCCCAACTGGACATAGGGACCAAGGAAGACCAAAACATCGGTGGAAAGATCAAGACCATCTTCGCTAGGTTTACCGTACAGGCCACATGGCCTAAAA
Organism: Diploptera punctata; assembly: GCA_030220185.1. NCBI lineage: Eukaryota > Metazoa > Arthropoda > Insecta > Blattodea > Blaberidae > Diploptera > Diploptera punctata. The sequence continues at coordinate 36,134 of JASPKZ010006622.1, read as the reverse complement.
CGAATTTGTTCATGATGATGATGATGATGATGAATTTATACAGACAGGCACAGATTAATCTCAAAATATTTATGGCTGATCGTAATAAAAAGCGTCGATATTTATTTTAACGTTTTGAAAAATTATTGTTGATTATAACAACCACCCGGTCTTAAAGTGACCCGGTCTGTCGGCATTTTTTTTAATTTTAAATCACGAACATACTTTTTTCATTATCACACAAGAATGTAGAGAATCTTCCCGAATGAGTGACCAACTCAATGCGTGACATCCTCCGTGACAGCAGGAATAATTAAGACACGCACACTGTCTCACTCACACATTAATATTAAACAAGGCGGATATGATAGGATGATTGTGATGGTCATATCGCTCATTTGCTGCAACAGCGTCATAACTCGAAAATCACGATTTTTCAGGAGAAGCATTTGAAGTTTTAAATACCGTCATTCCAAGTCTCCCTGTGATATTAACTAAAATATCGTGATTTTTTTAGTTATGACGTTGTTGCAGCAAATGAGCGGTATGATGTACGGGAACTATTTGAACTTAAAGTTTCCCAACATTTCTTTTATTTACCCTGGTGGGTGGAGTTTTAAGGCCACGTGGCCTCCTCTTCCACTCACCAGGATAAACATGTTACAATAGAATAAAAAAAATCTATGGCGCTGACGACCCTTGGCCTACCATCTGGATGCTTGCATCACATCCATATGTGTTAATCACAGAGGTAGACGATCATTCAGTCAGTTTATGGGTGAAATATGGTCAGCATATCGGATCCTCCAACCGTTAAATCTGATTTCCTCAACATTAGATTTTATATATAATATATATATATATATATATATATATATATATATATCATCAACCTAAGGCGCAACAACTTCAAAAGTGAAAGTTTTTGGCCTTCTCAACAATCCTCCTCCACGCCAATCTGTCTCTTGCCATATTCAAGTTAGTCACTTTCATTTTCTTTAGATCGTTCATTATGTCATCCTCTCATCTGATCTTCGGTCTTCCAACTGCTCTGCCTCCTATAGGTTTCCATTTATAGAGTTTCTTGACCAGTCTCTGATCATCCATTCTTATTAAATGTCCAAGCCAACTAATTTTGAGAGATCTTATATGGTTTACTATATTCTGATTTTTTAAATTAATTTCTTTAGTTCGTTATTTGTTTTGATTCTCCAACAATTATGCCTATCAGTTCCTCTATTTGGTCCAAATATGCTTCTAAAAAATTTTCTTTCAAGATTACATATTGAAACGTAAATGAAAATTTGGTCATTAATGTAATATCTATAAATGTAAGATCGATAACATAATAATCCATAGTAATTCTGCCCGAAAGCAGGCCCTTCACTGCAATCATAGCATTTTCATGCTATGCTTGCAGCTTTACTAGGGAATTGTAGGTGTGGCAGCTTCCCGTTGCTTTCCACACCGGTGAAGGATGATGATGATAAGGATGACGATGATGGCCATATGATTTCGGGGACCGTTTGGGCCTTAAAGTTTTCCTGACATTTGTCTTACAGGTGAGGAAAACCCCCGACAAAAATATATCACCCAGAAAAATTGCCCCGACCGGGGATCGAACCCGGGCCCGCTGCGTGACAAGGCAGCACGATACCTCGAGACCACATCGGTGGACAACATAATAATGTTAATGAAAATTAAATTTAAAAATAAACCAATAATAAAATATACACAAACAAGTTAAATTGTTTGGTAGACAGTCCTTATCTAATGTACACGAAAAAAAAATACAAAGAAAAATAATGAGATATAGTAAACTAACTAGACTTATCTATATTAAAACACGAACTTAAATTTATCTACAGGTGATTAGAAACCCTGATAAAAATTTAACATAAAGAACTTTTCCCGACAGAGGATCGAACCCAGTAGAGGCAGCATCTAAAATTATATCACGAAATGAATCACAGAATCGGGGTTGTGTTCCAACATACGGAGATTTAACCATGCATAAAAGGTCGAAGCAAAATATATCAGATAACAGACATTAATAAAAAATGGCATGGCAGATATTGAAATTAAAATTAAACAAAAAAAGAGAGGGAATAATAAAGAAAGTAGAAACGAATATGCCCATAGATAAAAAATCTCACCTAAGAAACTTGTCCCGACCGAGGATTGAATCGGGCCCCGCTCCGTAGAGGCAACATCTAAAAATAACACCACTAACTAATTGCGGTGTCAGGGGTTGTGTTCCAACATATGGAGATTTAACTATAGATAAAAAGGTCGGAGCAGAAGATGTCAGATAATAGATAACATTTGATAAATGAATCGTATATTGACATTAAAAAGCAAACTAAAAAGAAGGTAAGAGTAGAGACGGATAGAAATTCTGAAACAAAAAGAAAACTAAAGTAAAGTGATCTCAAACTACAAGACTTAGCTGAGGTTAAAGGTCGGTTTCACCAACAGAGGTAACTGCATTACGCCAGTTTAAGCTATGCATTATACATGGGGAAAACTGGCGTAATAAAGTTACTCTGTTGGTGAAACCGACTCTTAGGCTCCCACTTTTACTAGACAATAGACACTTGATGTCAGTAGGGTTGCCAGCCCTGCATGGCGGCTGCCTTTACCCCCCCCCCCCCAACAGAACAAGCGTCATGTGCTCATTTCGGTCAGAGCTGACTCGACCCTAGGAAGTGTTGCCGCCAGAAGGTTTGGGACAGTTTAAAAACTCTGATCCCACGGGACTCGAATCCTTGACCTTCCGGCTTGAGACATATTGCCTTAATCAACTACACTTTGGCGTACCCCTGATAAAGAAAACTATACCTGGATTTTAACACACACGTTGAATTTTGTTCTTTTTTTTTCTTTTTTTTTTTTTTTGCGATGTGTCGAGAAAGCGCTGTTCACGCAATGGCTAAACATTTTGTAATGAGCAAGGCACAAAAGGTAACCTAGAAGCGGTCTTAATATCACACCCTGCATAAGGATATCCACATGTCAGAAACAAACTTGTTAACAAGATAAAGGAGGCGACTCTATGTCAACAAAATCCAGTTATACAAAGTTCTGCTAATGGATCCACTTGTCCCACTTTATTATATACTTGTTTGTTCATCCAATACATCATAAACACATGCTAACACGACTCTTAAGAAACCATTGTATTATTATTATTTATTATTATTTATTATTATTATTATTATTATTATTATTATTATTATTATTATTATTATTATTATTATTATTATTATTATTATTATTATTATTATTATTATTATTATATTATTATTATTATTATTATAGTGGTTAAGGCACTGAGCTACAAGACGGAGGGTCGAGGGTTCAAGTCCCATTGGAGTCAGGATTTTTAAACTGACCCAAACCCTCTGGCGGCACTATGGCCCTGGGGTCGACTCAGCCTCTAACGGAAATGAGTACCAGATGCTTGTTCTGGGGGTAAAGGCGGCCGTCACGCAGGGCTGACGGCCCGGCTGACATAAAGTGCCGATTGTCTAGAAAAAGTGGTAGCCTTAACCTCCTACTATCCCAAGGGCCTCCGGGCCTGTTGTGGGATCACTTTACTTTTTTACTTATTATTATTATGATGACATTATCAATATTTGAGCCTTTGAATATT
>JASPKZ010006622.1:0-27500 GCA_030220185.1 Diploptera punctata | reverse complement strand
ACTAATTCAGAGAGGCCCTTAATGTCCTTGTGTGGACTAAAATGTGTATGTGTGGTCCAAAGTTTAAAATCCCTCTCCTGACAGGTCGTGCCTTTGCAAGGTCCACTTGGTGTGTGATATGTAAAAGTACCTATAAGGTACTGAGGTTAAACTAAGATTGAGAATTTATTATTAATTTAACATTTCTCACCGAAGGATAAATTATATTTGAAAAGAAAAAATTTTCGCCTAGACCGAGACTCGAACCCGGGACCTTTGGATTTCCGGGCCAAATGCTCTATCAACTGAGCTACCGAGGCGAGTTGCGAACTAGACGCAAATTTTTCTCTTATATACGTTGTAATTCCCTCACGCCAAATGTTTTGAAACCTTTGCTTCTATCTTTGCAATGTTTTTTTTAACTTCAAATATAAATTATCCTTCGGTGAAAAGTGTTAAATTAATAATAAAAACCATCAATAGAATCCCTACATACTTTATAAAGTAGTGTTAAATTCCCAATAAATGTCTTCTTAAACTAAGAAGCCGCCATTTGCAAAGATAGAAGCAAAGGTTTCAAAGCATTTGGCGCGAGGGAATTACAACGTATATAAGAGAAAAATTTGCGTCTAGATCGCAACTCGCCTCGATGGCCTCAGTTAGTAGAGCATTTGGCACGGAAAGCCAAAGGTCCCGGGTTCGAGTCTCGATCTAGGCGAAAATGTTTCTCTTCAAATATAAAGATTGGGAAGTTAATAACGGAATTCCTCAGGATATAGATAAGCCATTTAAAGAACAGTTTGTGCCAAGAAGTGGACGAAAGTAATATCTAACTAACTGACTGGTACTATCGAAGCCGTGGGTTCACGACGTGTGGACATAAGCTCTCCATACATCCCTATCCTGAGCTAATGTTTTTCCAGTAATCCCCTGTGCAATTTACTTCCCTCAAATCATGGTGAATGTTACTCTCTCGCCTCATTCTTGCTCTCCAAATGGGGATTTTCTGTCTGGTTTTTACTACAAGAACCTTCCATGCTCCTTTTCCATTCCCTTTTCGCGCCACATATCCTGCCCAGTGCAGTCTATGAAACTTGGGCTAATTATTCTCATAATATCTGATTTCCCCATAAAGATCATGTAGCTCACCGGTTATGTAATCTCCTTTTGCCTGCCTGTTCATCTCTCTCTGGTCCAAAAAATGTCCTAAGAACTTTATTCTCAAAACAATCGGAATATTTTATCTTCCTTTAAAGTAAGAGTCCTCGTTTGGCATCCATATAACTCGTAGAATAACAGTTTTATATACACTCAATTTAAGTTTTTTGAGAGAAATTGGGACGACAAGAGCCCCTGTGGTGCATAATATATGTAGCATGCATTCCAGAATTGAGCCTATGTTTAATTTATTTGTGTATCTCATTCCTATTTGTGATTATTGTTTCTAAGTAATATTTAAGGTATGTTATTAAAAATATATTCAGAATATCGCTTTTCAAGTATTTGTGATTGTGAAATATTTGAATGTGGCGCAATACCATGAAGTAAATCAGTTGTTTAAGCCTAAAGTCCACCTTGTCAATCTGTCCATCAATAAAGACATAATCGGAGTTTCCAATTAACCAAATTACTACTAATATCACAGTATTTGACAGTATTTTATCTTAACTTAAGATTTTTAAAAGGGAAGTTTGTCATAAGTAATGCCACGAGTGATTTCCGAATTATCGATAAATTCACGACTCACGAAGTGAGGAGTGAATTTATCTAGAGAATTTGGAAACCAAAGAGTGGCATTTGTTAGGACTATTTAACGAATAAAATTAAGCTGTTTACTCACAAATCATTATTTATATTAATTAAATAAAAATAAAACGTAGTTTTATTTGATGTTCATATTTATTATATAATTCAGTGACAGCTGTTTCGGTACACTGTACCTTCTTCACACATGTTAACAAATTATGAATTGTGTTCCAACTGATCTAAGCAACAATACAACAATATTTATTTAAATTTTTAAATTTAACAAAGGGGATTCATTCAAATCAAGTTGAGAATTTAACAGTTTTTTACTACTTTTAAACTTATTAATTTCTACAGCCTCCAAAAGATCTAACTTCTTATCCTTATCACAAATATGTAAAATTTCAAAATTTGGATCGAAACAATGATTAAATTGGAATAGGTGGGTTAGCATAGTTTGAATTTTCTAAATTTCTGTTATATAAATCTACGTTTTATTTTTATTTAATTAATAAATATGGATTTTCATCAAGTAAACACCAACTCAATTGATCATTATTTATATAGTTATTTTTTAAAATATGTATTTATTTAATGTAAACGGCAATATTTGAAAACAAGTGAGAAATGTTATTGTTTCATTTGTTCATCACTGCAACCAGATCATATTTATTGCCAAATAGAATCGCAATATTGTAAGATTGCATCCTAGTGAAGAAAAAATTAAACGCGTCATTACAGGTTATTAATTAATTTCTGATGCCCTATGATGTAAATATGTCAATTATATTTTTCAGAAACGTAATTACCTGGGAAATCATACGTTTAAGAAAGTGCAAACAGTGTTTTTTTATGGTAAAATAAATTGCTACGAATGTTTTTTCTAATATATCTCGCAACCAGAATCTGGTTACATTCGTGCACTATATACACAATCTGGGAGCTACTTGATAAAATGAAAGCGATAAAATGAAAATGATAAAATCGAGGTGAAAACGACTGTGATTGGTTGTAAATCAAAATTCATTGAAATGTGATGGGCCATTGACTGCCATTTGGGGCATGAGTTAAATAGTCTATAAAAAATAACTTTTTTTCAATTCATCAGTACGACATTTCAGTGTAGGAAGTTTTTCGTGAGGCGAGGGTCAAATTTAGAATTATTTATTTTTATTTAGCCTGGTGGAGTTAGGTCAAGTGGCCTTCTCTTCCACTCACCAGGACAAATATATATTAAATCAGAATATAAACAATCACAATTAACTCTATTATTAAATGCTAAATGAAGATTTGATTAATAAGATAATAATTATATTACGATCTATAATACAACCAGTTAATTGTAGTTAAGATTAAGACTAAAACTAAAATAAAATGTATTCAAGCTAGATGCATTAATTGTTGGTAGACTGTCTCTGTTTAATGTAAAAAAAAAAGAGATATAGAAAACTAATTTTACGGTTATACAATATTTAAACAAATTAAAATATGTGTTAATTTTACTATTATTTTCATAAATAATTTGATTTATTAATTGTTAAAAGAATACTATCAGTGAGGTGTATAAGTCAGTTTGTTATTAAACAATTCTTCAGTTTGTTTTTGAACGATGTTATAGTTTGACAGTCTGACATAGGACGGAAGGGAATTCCGTAAATGAGACTGTAAAAGATACATTTGCGGAAGAAATTTGCCCAGTTTTGTGTTATCAGAAAGAGGGAGGTTAATGGGTTTAGAAAGTTGGGCACAAGAGGGTTTCCTGAAGGTCGTCTTGGTTGACTGGTCGAGCTCAATCAAGGAAAGTTCCGACTGTCTACTGTCAAGTCATGCGTTCCTAGTCATTACATTGTTAGCATTTATGAATTCCGTGAATAATTGCACATGGGCTCTCCCAAATACTCCTTTAAAATTGCCAGCAAAGTTTAATACAAGATTTCTTTATCATCTATAGTAACGGATATATGTACTGTATGTTCATCTCACTGAAAGTTTTCTTAAGTTCTCAGATAAGGCAGTTAGATTGAAATCAAGATCCGTACAAATTCATTGTCATGTTCAGGAATTTCCGTAACCAAAAATTATTTTTTACACGCTTTGCATTAGCTTGACCCGTATCTATGTAACGGAATCTTTCAACACGATTTTCACCCACTTAAAAACATTGGATCGATTTGAAACTTTGTATACTTTTGTAAAGGACCAATGACAATACAATAATTTCATATATTTTTTCTAAGATCCTGACCAGGATCATGAGGACATCAAAGAAATAAAAACCGGTATGATAGGTTGTTGACGTATCGATTTTTTAGTATATCGTTGTGGTAGCTCAGTTGGTAAACTGTAGTGGTATATAATTTCAGTAATCCATAGGTCGCTGGTTCAAATCAGGCTAGGAGGATTTTTTTAGAAGAGTATTACTTTTAGCTCACACTACAATAGCATCGAATTTAAAGATATTTACATTTTTAGGAAACCAAACTAAAAAATGAAAAATAAATAATAGTTTAAAAAACTAAAACAACACGTTTTATTAGAAAACCGAACTAAAAAATGAGAAATAATTTTAATTTCCAACACGCTTGGAATAAAATTAAAGTGGTCAACAAAAAAATCATCTCCAACATATCTAGAATAAAACTAGAGTTATCTATAAAGAAAATAATTTTACCATCAAAAGCGTGGGGTGCTCTAAATGAATTAATATATTTGATAATAAACAGATATTGGTAAAAGTAAAGTTTCTAAGAAGAGTAAAAAAACCATAAAAACAACCCACGCTTTTGATGGTAAAAATATATTTTTTTTTGTAGATAACTAGGTTTTTTTCTAGATGTTTTGGAGATGAATTTTTTTGTTGGCCACTTTAATTTTATCCCAAGCGTGTTGGAAATTAAAATTATTTTTCATTTTTTAGTTCGGTTTTCTAATAAAGCGAGTTGTTTTAGTTTTTTAAAACTATTATTTATTATCTGTAATTTTATCGCAGTATGGACAACTATTAACTAAAAAATCCTAACATACTAAATCAAGGGCTCTATCGAACTCGTAGGTTCATATCGCCAGGACATAAGCACTCCATACATCCCTATCCAAAGTTAATGTTTTCCAATCATCTTCTGTATAATCTACTTCCCTCAAATCATGGTTAATGTTTTTCTCCCATTTCTTTCCTGGTCTAACAACTGGGCGATTTTCCCTCTGGTTTTCCTACGAGAAGCTTCCATGTCCCTTTTTCATTCACCATTCTTTCCACATGTCCTGTCCATCGCGGTCTACGAGACTTAACTGTCATTATATCTAGTTTCCTATAAAGATCATGTAACTCTTTAACGCACACACACAGACACACACACACACGTGTGTATATATATATATATATATATATATATATATATATATATATGACATAAGAAAATTAATGCCTGGACGGGATTCGAATCCGGAACTCTGGGTCGGTACCACAGCGTGTTATCCATTACACCACTTATTTTTCTTATATATATATATATTCTCCATTATTACTAGATGTCGCGAGAAATCGGTCTTCACTGCCACCTAGTAGCTGACTATAACAAGTAAGCAAATTAAAGATAATATTTTTACTTTATAGCAGTGACGCTTTATCGATGTTATAATTAAATTTTTGGCATTGAGCAATGCAAGCTTAATATGACATAAGAAAAATAAATGCCTGGACGGGATTCGAACCAGCAACTCTGGGTCGGTACCCAGCGTGTTATCCTTACATTACCAGGCGAATCCAATTCAAACACATTTTTTTTCTTATCATGTCATATTAAGCTTGCATTGCTCAATGTCAAAAATTTAATTATAACATATATATATATATATATATATATGCTAATGAAGATATATTGGAGCAGTACAGGAACAAGCTACATAGAAAATTAGTACGAACTAAGAATTGAAAGAATTATATAGGGATTTAGATCTTGTAGAGATATGCGAATAAAGAGACTGGAATGGATAGGACATGTGTTGTGGATGGAGCAGTGAAGAGGTACAAGAAGAATTTTAGAAGGGAAACCAGAAGGAAGAAGAAAGGCTGGAAGACAGAAACAAAGATGATTGGATATGGTTGAGGAAAACTGAAGACAGCACTGAAGGTTAAAAGATGGAGACAGAAAGCTGTAGGGATAGAGAAGAATGGACAGATGTTATAAGGAGGCCAAGATTCTTAGAGGACCGGAGAGTCAAGGCAAGAAGAAGAAGAAAAAAATATATATATATGCATGTGTGTGCGTGCGTGTGTGGTCCTATTATAATGCTACAGGGCTATATCTATCGGATGCGCCCGTCCGTCTTTCTGACCATCCATCTATCTGCACTTGTCTATGCACCTATTTTAATTCTTTTCAACCTTGCGTTTGTCTGGCAACACCCACACTCTATTGAATAACACTAAGAAATTGAGACTGGAAGTAACATCAATAAAACTAAATATATGTTCACACATAGAAATGCGTTATGTAATGAAAATGTACAACCAGTAAAGTGATCCCACTACAGGCCTCAGGAGGCCCTTGGCGTAGTAGGAGGTTAAGGCTCCCCAGAACAGCGTCTGGCATTCATTTCAGTTAGAGGCTGAGTCGACCCCAGTACCATAGTGCCGCCAGAAGGTTTGGGTCAGTTTAAAAATCCTGACCCTACGGGACTCGAACCCTCGACCTTCCGGCTTGTAGCGCAGTGCCTTAACCACTATGCTACGGCGTGTCCCGAAAATGTACAACTATCTCTGGCTATTTACCAACTCATCATTTTCTGTGAATCTGTACATATATATCTCTTAAAACCAAAGCAACAAGTCATCACTTTCGCCTTTTCTACAAATTTAAAATGAATTAACAAAAAAAACTACATTTACCCTAACTGCATCATACAGAGCATTAGTTTAAGTCAACAATCCCTGTTGTAGAGCAGCTGTCTGGACTTGAAGAAAGTAGGTTACATCCGCCCACACAGAGGACAATATGTAAAACGAGGGCACACATGCCCCGGGCTGGAATCGAACCTGCAACCCTTGGAAGCAAGGTTAGCAAGCCAGTAAAACACTGACTTACTTTCTGGCAGTTAATAATTTCACTGGGTAACATAAGTGAGATATATCATCTGCCTAGTTAACCTCAATATTATTGATAATTTATTTCCTTCGCCATCTTATTAATGTTGATAGTACAGCGTGAACAATAGGGGACAGGATTAACTGATGCAACACATTCTAATTTATGGGCCCCATAAGTGAAAGGGCTCAAAGCACATCTTTGTCTACTTTCAGATTCTATAGTTCTTTCCGTCGTGTCAGATTATCTATTCTGGATTCATTCCTAGTTATGCCATACAATTTTCTTCGAGTATAAGTTAGAAAGGCGGTAGCGGTGGACTAGTGGTTAAGCTCCTTGCCTATGGTCGCGGGTTCAAACCAGGCCGGGGTCGATGGATTTTTTAGGACGGAAAAATCCAAGGAGCAAATCCTGCGGAGGGACTTCAAGCCGTGCGTTCCGAGTCTGAAGATTTTCAGGCTCGTTAGAGAACCGATTTTCCGATTGAAGGTCTTTCCACTTTTCAGCGGTTGCCCTTTTACCAGCGGGCTGCTGGCCCTTCACATCCACATGTGTCAATCACAGAGGTAGATGATCAACAGCCAGTGTAGGGGTGACATGTGGTTAGCATGTCGAGTCCCCCAGCCGTTATAGCTGGTTCCTCAACCTGGAGCCGCTACATTGTAGCTACCCATTGCCTCACGATGCTGGGTGGGCACCGGTCCCATACTGGCCGAAATACCATGAGAAAATTTCTTCCCCCATGGAGACTCGAACCAGCGCAAGTCCCGTAGCTCTGCGCCAAGGCTTCCTACCTTAACCGCTCGGCTACGGCGCTAGAGAACCGCAAACCTGAATAAAGAGGCAGATGTGCAAAATTTAATCGACCTTCAACAACCCAAGTTATACCTTACTTATATTATTTTTAGTCTGATCATCTTACATCAATATTAATGTTGATTTGTTCTTGGACATGTTTCAAAACAATCTTGTTTTATCGTCAGCTTGTCCTGACTGGTTTGATTTATGTTGCATTATGTTGCACACCCTGGATGTCGATGTCAGCTCCATCCTGTGGTTGGCCAAATAACCTCCAAATAAGGTTCTTTGGCCAACCACAGGATGGAACGTTTCGGAGAAGAGGGTTTCTTTGTCGTTCCTGTAAGTTTATGGAATTTGATCAATTTTTGTCTATATTTTTACATGTGTCGTAGGAGACACTGCAGCCAAGGGTTATTAACTTGTTCTGTTCATCATCATCACCACCCAGGGATTAAGCATGTTGGCTCGTTCCGGATTCATGAAAAATAGAATTGTTTTAAATTGTTCAGACCATCTTCTGTGTGGGCGTCCAACATTTCTCCTTCCGTGCGGTTTATAATTTAGCAATAATTTTGGAAATCTTCCTTCTGGCATTCTATCAGTATGTTCTTTCCAGTCGTTCCTATATTTAATTATCCGGTCTGTAAGTTTGAAAATATTAGATCCTTTCTTATTTCTTCATTTCTTTTCTTGTCCAGCAGAGTATATCCTGCTATATTTCTTAAAATTCGCATCTCAGCTGCTTCCAATCTTTGTTCTTGTCTTATTGTGATCGTCCAACATTCTGATCCATACATCAATATAGGAACAGCCATTACATATATATATATATATATATAATATATATATATATTCTGTTATATTGTTAATAACAATTTTAGTTCCTATCGGTATTTTTTCCTTGGATTGCCATAGTTTGTTCTTACTCTCTGATATTGGGTAAATTATAATCCTGAGTAATATTCGACAAGTATTTTGTATTTTATGTACTGCTCTCTGTATGTGATATTCAGAACTAGCCAATAATTCGTTGTTGCAAATATTTAATTTAGACGGATTAAATGCAAGTTGTTACTTAGTCACTGTTCTTCACGGTAACAAATATTAACAACTTTTAAACGCATGAAGTTAATTTTATGAGAGAAGAATTGATGCTTACGAAAAACGCTAACTTTTTTTTTAAACAAAACGCACATTAACTATTAATGTGAACCAGAAAATTGGCACAAACAATTTACCTAAATTTTGTTACCTAGTGTTATCTGATTGAGATACATGATCTTTATGGTAAATCGGATTTAATAAGAACAATAATGTCTCGTACACAGCGATAGGCAGGACATGTGGCACGAATAGAAATGAAAGAAGGGCATGGAAACACTGTGGAAAAACCAGCAGGAAGCACACAATAAGTTGACAAAGAATGACCTAGGAGATTAAAATGAACCATGATTTGAGGAAAGTAAATTTTACAGGACATGATTGGTAAGAATTAGCCCACGATGATCATAATAATAATAATAATAATAATAATAACTATTATTATTATTGCGGTGGACTAGTGGTTATGCTCTCTGCCTCTGGTCCCGAAGGTCGCGGGTTCAAACCCGGCCGGGGTCGATGGATTTTTAGGACGGAAAAATCCAAAGAGCATGTCCTCCGGGAGGGACTTTAAGTCGTGGGTCCCGAGTCTGAAGATTTACAGGCTCGTAAAAGATCCTTAAGCCTCTAAGCAAAATTTACTGAATTTTCCCGTCCTAGTACTACCTTGGTTTCCTAGATGTCAGTATGAGGAGAAACGCTGACAACGGACCACTCAAATGATATCTATACGAAAAGAAGTGTAACTAAATTAGTATGATTCAAATTCTTCCCTGCAGGGGAGAGCGCCTAAATCTCTGTTAAGGGAAACATGGGCTTACAAGATACAAGATTATTATTATTATTATTATTATTATTATTATTATTATTATTATTATTGTTATTATTATTATTATCTATTATCATCGTAGGCTTTGGAGGTTTGGCACGGGAAGACGGCAGAAGCCATAAAAACTCGAAGATAGATAGATAATAATATTAGTAAATTGATAATAATTATTAATTAATTATTAGATAATATAATAATAAGAATGATGATAATAATGATATAATAATAAGAATGATAATAATAATGATGATAATAATAATAATGATAATAATAATAATGATGATGATGATAATAATGATAATAATAATGATAATGATAATAATAATAATGATAATAATAATAATAATGATAATATAATAATAATGATAATAATAATAATGATAATGATAATAATAATGATAATGATAATAATAATGATAATGATAATAATAATGATGATGATAATAATAATGATGATAATAATAATAATGATAATAATAATATAATGATAATAATAATAATAATAATAATAATGATAATAATGATAATAATAATAATAATGATAATAATAATAATGATAATAATGATAATAATAATAATAATAATAATAATAATAATAATAATAATAATGATAATGATAATAATGATGATAATAGTTTATTTTACGTGATGGAGGTAAGACCGTAAGGTATTCTCTTCCACTTCATCACGGTTAAATTATATAGATGTTAATAATTAACAATTATGAATTATCTACAGCTTGATTAGATAAGGATGTATGGAGAGCTCATTTCCGCGCGGCCATGAACCTACGGTTTCGAGAGTGCCAGTGAGTTAGTGCTAATATGATTATTCTATTCTATAGTGTTCTGCCCGAGGGCAGGTCTTTCACTGCAAGCATAGCATTTTCAAGCCATGTTTTGCAGCTTTACTAAGGAATTATAGGCGTGGTAGCTTCCCATTGCTTTCCACACCGGTGAATGATGTGGTGATGATGATGATGATGTGGCCGGATGATTTTCGGGGACCGTTGGGCCCTAAGTTTCCTGACATCTGTCCTACAGGTGAAAAAAAAAACGAAAAAAACCTCACCCAGGAGCTTGTCCGACCGTGAATCCAATCCGGGCCTGCTGCGTGACAAGGCAGCACGCTACCTCGAGACCACAGTTGTGGACTATACGATTATATATACCCATATTAAATTAAGTTCTGTTATTATATATAAATAATTTATTTTATTCAACCGTGTTTTGAGTGATATGCAGTTTAGTAAAGATTTTCCGCCATCTAAAGTCTAGGAATTGTGTGTATAAACAATTGAAGCTATTATTTAAACTCTAATCTCTCATTTTATTAAAACAGCCTTTGTCCTCCATTTTACACGCTCGTACTACACCAAATTGCTCGATTTAACTTTAAATTGACTCATTATTAGTAATATAGTGTCTTTTAGTGTTCCAATACAATATCTTAATTTTCTAATGCATTTTTTATCTATTTTATTTTCAATGATTTAACTATCTTTGCCGCCATTACATAACATCAATTAAAATAAATACCAAGACGCTTTTTTTTTCTCGCCTCTGTTCCACGAATAAAAAACAGAATAGAAATAAGTTGTTATTGTGTTTAGATAACGGTCTTCTAGAATCCCTATGTCGTGTCAAGGAGGGAGGTTCATTTAACTGACATAGCCCGAGGGGAAATTATATTCTTCCGTACTCTGTAACTCTGGTCTGGTTAAACTATAATATGTTTTCCTTTGAACTATTTCTTTTTTTAATTTCTGAATGGTAATCAATTATGAAAGAAGTATTGAATATGTTCAAAAAAAATAGGCAAGCAAGCAAGACTGAAATTCTGATATCCATACTCTGAGAAACTTTTCGATGATACCGTCAACTGTTCTGATTTTGCAGTTTTTAAGATTAGGCTTGATTGTACATATTTTATTGAAAGAAATCATGTCCTACAAAATTACGAAAAGAAAAATTAAATCAATAAAACTGATTCAAATTTCTATTCTATAGTATTTCTGGGCGAGGGCAGGTCTTCATTGCAATCATAGCATTTTCACGCTATTTTTTGCAGCTTTACTAGGGAATTATAGGTGTGGTAGCTTCCCGTTGCTTTACACACCTATGATGGATGATAATCATAAGGATGATGATGATGATGATAATCAAGATGATGATAATCATAAGGATGATGATGATAATCATAAGGATGATGATGATAATTATAAGGATGATGATGGCCGGATGATTTTCAGGGACCGTTGAGCCCTAAGCTTCCTGAAATTTGTCTTATAGGTAAAGAAAAAACCACGGAAAAAACCTCACCCAGGAGCTTGTCCCGATCGGGAATCGAAACCGGGCCCGCTGCGTAAAATAAAAATAAACGAACAAGCTTGGTTTTCAAACCTTTCTCACTAAATGAACTCCTCTAACAACCATATGTAATTTAAATATATAAACTCACTGGCAATATCAAACCCGTAGGTTCATGGCCACACGGATATAAGCTCTCCACACATCCATATCCTGAGCCAATGATTTCCAATCATCTTCTGTATATCTATTTTCCTCAAATCATAGTTAATGTTATTCTCCCACCTCATTTTTGATCTACCGACTGGGCGTTTTCCCTCTGGTTTTCCTACAAGCTTCAACGCACCTCTTTCATTCCCCATTCGTTCCACATGTTCTGCACATCGCAATCTACGAGACTTAACCGTTCTTATTATATGTGACTTCTTATAAAGACCATGTCTCTCACTGTCATATAATCTTCTCCTGTCTGTTCATCTCTCTTTGGTTAAAAAATTTTCCTAATAACTTTATTCTCAAATACTCGTAATCTCCTTTCGTCCAGTAAAGTAAGAGTCAATGTTTCGCATCCGTATAATATAACTGGAAGAATATGTATATATTTTCAGTTTAACGTATTTTGAAAGGAGTTGGGACGACAAGAATCCCTGAAATACATAATAGCAAGCATTTCCAGAATTGAGTCTATGTTTAATTTCTTTCTGCATCTCATTTCTATCTGTACTTACTATTCCTAGATATTTTAATTCAACCACTTCTTCAATACATATTCATTTATTTATTTATTTATTTATTTTTCTTCATCGCGGTCATTTCTGGTGGCTACTAGAGAAGATCGATGAAAATTTATAAGAATTTTTTAAAAATATTTTCATGAAAACAATATTAATAGCTTCTTTCTTTAAGAATAGTACGATAAAATTAGATGCGATATAAAATTTAATGTTAGAGAGTGTATAAATAAGAATGAAATAAAAAATAAAAATAAAAACTTTTAGTTTTTAAAGGTACAAGTAATAGTCTACGTGTATCTAGAAGGCCGTGCTAGTGAGTCAGAATAATAGAAACTATGTCGATTTGTATCTCGTAACCTTAACAAATGATTCACTATACATTGGTGTCGACCTATATATAAATACAATTAATATCACTTCTATGAATATCCAAGGATATTTTACATCATCTTTTATCATTTAATTATCATAAGTAAGGCTAGGATATTTATGTCATATTAACATGCAGAATATGTACATATTTATGTAATAACATTATGTAAAATATGTAAGATATAAAAATTCCTTGAAATATGCAATATTAAATACATTAAAACTTAATTTTATATAAATATATATTACTAATATCTTCAACATCTATAAAGATAATGAAATCTCTGTTAAACAAGATGGCAAATTATCTTCTTGGGAAAAGATCAACACTGGAGTAAGACAGGGATGTGCATTTTCACCGGTGCTTTTCATCATATACATGAATAAATTAATAAACGAATGGAGGAAAACACGAGGATATATACCCATCAATAGGAACCTCAAACTCGATGCTATTCTTTTTGCAGACGATTTAGCTCTTCTGGCACTTTCCGAAAATGATTTGCAACGATCAATTTATAATTTACAAAAAGTAGGTGCCAAATTTAATATGGACATATCAATTAACAAAACTAAAATTATGGCATTTCATGGGAAGGACCCCATACAAAGTAAAATCTGTCTCCAGAATAAAATTTTAGAGAGATCTAATCAATTTAAATATCTTGGATATTATCTCTCTATCTGGGATGAAAAGGATATCCCTGAAAAAAATACTAGTTATAATAAAAGTTTGGGAATTATTAATCAAGTTATGAAACCATCCCTTGTACAAAAAAAAACACCAGATTACGTTTATATAACACTTTAGCTAGACCAGTGTTGACCTATGGTAGTGAAGCATGGACACTAAAAAGACAACATGAAAGCAGAATAACAGCTTGTGAAATGAGATTCATTCGCAGAACAGCGGGTTACACTAGGTGGGATCGGAAAAGGAACACCGATATCTTAAAAGAATTGAAGACTACGCCAATTTTGGAATGTATTAAACAGTACCAACAAATTGGAAACACCATCTAGAAAGAATGAGTTCAAATCGGATCCCCAAAGCTGTTTATAATTATATACCAAGAGGACGAAGATCGCTGTGCCGTCCTATGAAACGCTGGAGGGAAAATTTTCTATAGGATCGTAACAGGCCTTGGCCTAATACTTGGAAGGAATAAGAAGAAGATATATATTAAATGTTAACTTTAAGATAGACAATTTTACTCATGCCCCAAATGGGAGTCAATGACCAATCACATTTCAATGATTTATTTACAACCAATCACAGTCTTTTTCACCTCGATGTTATCAGTTTAATGTTTAATAATAATAATAATAATAATAATAATAGTTTTATTTTACCTGGCAGAGTTAAGGCCTTAAGGCCTTGTCTACCACTTAACCAGGTTTAAAAAAAATACAAAAGAAAAGCCTTAAATCTAAATTACAATATATATATATATATATATATATATATATATATATATATATATATATATATATATATATATATAAACGATTACAAGTTATGAATACAATACAATTAATATTTATAATGTATTTTGATTTACTCTAAATTTAACGAATTAAATATATAATATGTACAAGATATATAAAAAAACGAGGAAAAGATTAATGACATAGTATAAAATTAAATAAATAGAGAAAAATTAATTATTAGACAACAGGTAACTGTATAAGCGTGACTTAAAGGTGCCAAGTGTGCGGCAACCCCTGATATCTTGAGGGAGGAGATTCCAGGAGCGGGCGGAGGCTACTGTGAAGGAAGTAGAATAGGGGGAAGTGCTATGAAGAGGAATTGTTAGCAGACTGCTATCTTGTGACCTAGTGTATCACTTTAAAATCAAGCTCCTTCTTTTTAACATTCTGAATAGGTCATAGCATTATTTTGCAGTGACCCATGTGGCTACCAGATTGTACATATAGTGCACAAATGTAAGCATATACTGATTGCGGGATATAATAGAAAAACATTCGTAGTAATTGATTATACTACAATAAAAAGAAATCACTGTTTGCACTTTCTTAAACGTATTATTTTCCAGGTATTTACACTCCAGAAAACCATAATTGACATATTTACATCATAGGACATCAGAAATTAATTAATAACATATACTGTTTGTTATAAATGTCTCCACTAGGGTGCATTCTTACAATGTATTGCGATCCTTTGGCAATAAATAATATGATCTGGTTGCAGTGATGAACAAATTAAGCGTAACAATCGTTTCTCATTGTTTTCAAACATCGCCGTTTACATTAAATATATAAATATTTTAAAATAACTATAGTTAAATAGTGACTTGTGAGTAAACAGCTTAATTTTATTCGTTAAATAGTCCTAACAAATGCCACTCTTGATTTCCAAATTATCATAAGTAATGCCACTCTTGATTTCCAAATTATCGTGAGGAGTGAATTTATCTAGAGAATTTGGAAATCAAGAGAGGCATTTGTTAACTATTTAACGAATAAAATTAAGCTGTTTACTCTCAAATCATTGTTTAACTATAGTTATTTTAAAATATTTATATATTTAATATAAACGGCATTGTTTGAAAATCAGAAATGTGAGGTTATGTTCATTCATTGCTGCTTGATCATATTATTTATTGCCAAATAAGATCGCAATATTGTAAGAGTGCGCCCAAGTGGAGAAAATAATGAAACTCATCAAACATATACCATAATCAACATTACGGGTTATTCATTTACTTTTTTTTAGTAAACAACTCAGTAAAATCAAGGGATCTTTTCATAATTTGCTATATTCAATGTATTTGTTGGAGAAAAATAATGCTTTGACCTGTTCAGAACATTAAAAAGGAGGAGCTTTCTTTATCACAAAAGCAGGAGCTGATAAAGAGAAATTGATAAAGAGCGAGGTGAAACGCGACTGTCATTGGTTGTAAAACAACATTCATTGAAACGTGATTGGTCAGACTAGCATTTGTGGCATGAGTTAAATAGTCTAGATAAATTCACTTCGTGAATCGTGAATTTATCGATAATTTGGAAATCACTCGTGGCATTACTTATGATAAAATATGATGGAATGGGACAGTTAAATACTTGGGTATTGTCATGTTTCTATTATAAAACGAACCCACTACAGGTCTTAGGGATACTGGTTGGAGTTTAAAATTCCGTAAAATATGTAATATTCTTTCTAAACAATCGGTAAGAGATATCCGCCTTGTATAATAGCAGTATATTTACCTCCACAACATAGTATGGTATTAATTTTTTTATAGGCTGAGGACGACCCCAGGGGCATGGAGCCGCATGAAGATTAAGCAGTTCAAAAATCCTGACCACATCGGGTCTAGACCCTAAATTTTCCAGCTTGTAGGATACCACGGTGTGCCTTCTATACATGTTTACATTTCATTCATACTATCTCAAGTTTTCAGTCTTCCCGCTATCTATGTTTATCATGTTCAGTAAATGGAATTCTTCTTTGACCGTTTCTCAGCGGCTTTCGCATAGATTGAAAATAAATAATAGTTTTAAAAAACTATAAAAAAACACGCTTTATTAGAAAACCGAACTAAAAAATGGAAAATAATTTTAATTTCCAACACGCTTGGGATAATATTAAAGTGGCCAACAAAAAATCATCTCCAACACGTCTAGAATAAAACTAGAGTTATCTACAAAAAATAATTTTACCATCAAAAGCGTGGGGTGCATTTTATGGTTTTGACGTTTTCTTCTTAGAGACTTTACTTTTACCAATATCTGTTTATTATCAAATATATTAATTGATATAGAGCACCCATCAATCGAGTCCTTAATCCATTTCTACGTAAACAATTGTCATTATATATAACTTATACATATATGGCAAGATAAGAAAAATAAATGCCTGGACGGGATTTGAACCCGGACCTCTGAGTTCATATCTCAGTGCGCTACCACTTACGCTACGCGAATCCAGAACAAACATTTATTTTTCTTATACATATTCTCTATCATTACCAGATGTAGCGGGAACTCGGTCTCCACTGCCACCTAGTAGGTACTATAACAAGTAAGCAAATTAAAGAGAATATGTTTACTTTATAGCAGTGACGCTTTTTCGATGTTATAATTAAACCTTTTTGACATTGAACAATACAAGGTTAATATGACAAGATAAGAAAAATAAATGCCTGGACGGGATTTGAACCCGGACCTCTGAGTTGATATCTCAGTGCGCTACCACGTATATATATATATATCCATCCATAGTAATTTTGCCCGAGGGCAGGTCTTTCAGTACGGTCATAGCATTTCCATGCTATGCAGTGCAGCTTTACTAGGGAATTGTAGGTGTGGTAGCTTCCCGTTGCTTTCCACAACGGTGAAGGAGGATGATGATAATGATAAGTATGATGATGATGGCCGGATGATTTTCTGCTGCTTTTAACGGTAAGGCACTAAGTCCAACGCCAAATCTCTCATTTAAACTACAGGGAACTAATACAACTCCCGACCTGATGGAGTGGAGAACCTTTACAATCTACTGTGCCCGTACCGTCTCATTCCACTCCATTCTATTCAAGCATAGAATCCATTTGATTTGGACAGCGAGTTGCCCATTGCTGGATTCTTGCTTCGATCTATGTGCCTTGCAGTTAAAAGCGACATATAATCATTTTTTAACAGACCCTTCGTACCTCAGAATGCTTCTCTGAGAGAAATTTCAAGGTAGGTTTTGATATGCTATGGTTGACAGTTAAATTGTTAACATATTTTATAACGCACAAACGAAATATAATAGGGTCGTCTATTAAACTTAATCCGCAGCCGAGTGGTTAAGGCAAGAAGCCTTGGTGCGGTGCTACGGAACTTGTGGTGGATCGAATATTCATGGGAGAATAAATTTTCTTGTGAAATTATGGCCTGTATGGAACCGGTGCCCACCCAGCATCGTGAGGCATTTGGATAACTGCAATAAGTGGCTGCTCCAGGTGGAATAAACAGTTATAACGGCTGGGGGGATAGACATGTTGACCATATGCCAACCCTACACTGGCCGTAATTAGCACATGTGGCTGGTATGCCAAGGCCTTCCAAGTCTGTCGTGCCGTGGAGTTTTTTTTTTTTTTTCGCCATATTTTTGTTGACTTGCTAATAACGGTGTGTCGCTTTTACGCCTAAATAAACGAAATCTTTTTTACGTTTAGTTAAATAAGTAAAAGTGAAAAATAATTATAAAATTATACCTTAATTATTTTTAGATATCCCGTGCTCATTACCTGGCGTTGCCCGGGAATCTACTTATCCCGATCTTCTTGGCATAAATGAACTGAAAGACAAATATGGTTATGAGTTTTCCATACAAGACGAGACACATGCTGTCGCGGACTTTTTTGTAGATTTTTTTGAGATATTCAATTTTGTGTATATTAATTTGGTGTATATATTATGATTTAGGCAGCGTAAGCCATTTAAGCGTCCAAAAACTTCCGAAAAACAAGTTCTTTTTCTACAAAGGGTGATTTATAAGAGTGAGGGAGTTGAGTTTAACATCTCTCTTATAGCCTAAAACCTTCCCGGGAAATTCCTGAACATTTTGCAAAAAGCCCCATCACAATCGGATGTACGGTATGGCAGCGCATTAAGGACAGACAGACAGACAGACAGACAGACAGACAGAACAGACAGAGACAGACACAGACAACAGACAGACAAACAGACATACATTGTTATATAATATATCGAGACTATAAGAATCTTCAAAGGGTCGAGCCCCAATTCATGTTAATAGGATTACTGTATTTGGATGTAAGACAAATTATATCTGCATTTCTATTAGAGTTGTTGGTGGGACCTTTGTTAGATTAATTTGTATAGGCCCTACATCTCCATTTTATGATAGGATAGACTGCTAATAAAAATAAAGTGAAAATATGCTAATATATTCTTAAAATACAAAGTTGTGCTTCACTAAGTTTGCTGCTGGTACACTTGGGAGTTTATTCACATTTCAGGTTGGTAACTGTGAAGTCTGGACACTGCACTGCACTGTACCGTTACTTCACTATCAATCATCATCATTATCACCTCTCAGCAGGTGTCAGTTCAATTCCCGGCCAGTGCAACAAACTCACAAAATACACGTTCTTAAGTACATGAGAATTGTGGATCTCAAAGCTAACACATTTAAACACTATTTTCTATCAAGGAATGTGCCTGCCTTAAGAAAAAGTACGTATCTAAGATCACGTAATTCCCTCCCCTTCGTTCTTGTAGGAAAGCTAGAGGGAAATCCCCAAGCAGGTAGGCCAAGAATGAGATGAGAGAATACTATTAACCAAGATTTGATATACAGGGGATGATTGGAAAATGTTGTCTCAGGATATGGATTATGGAGAGTTCACGTCCGCGCGGCCATGAACCTGCGGATTCGTTAGTGCCACACAGTTAGTTTAGTTACTGTACCAATTACGATTTTTTTACATTAGAATGTCAGTTATTTTATTACTATATGGCATTAAGAAACAGACAGGATCAGAATCAAAACAACGGAAATTAAATTTCTCAGAAGGACAGCAAGATACACTCTTTCAGACCGAAAAAAAATGAAGAAATTAAAAAATAATTAGAAGTAGAATCAGTGGAAGATAAACTCAACAGATATAAATTAAATTTAAAGAGACTATTTAACTCATGCCCCAAATGGGAGTCAATGACCAATCACGTTACAATGATTTTTTATTTACAACCAATCACAGACGTGTTTCGCCTAGAATTTACCAACTAAAGTTTATCATAAGTAATGCCACGAGTGATTTCCAAATTATCGATAAATTCACGACTCACGAAGTGAGGAGTGAATTTATCTAGAGAATTTGGAAATCAAGAGTGGCATTTGTTAGGACTATTTAAACGAATAAAATTAAGCTGTTTACTCACAAATCATTATTTAACTATAGTTATTTTAAAATATTTATATATTTAATGTAAACGGCGATGTTTTGAAAACAAATGAGAAACGATAGGTACGCTTCTACTGCTTCTTTTGTTTATCACTGCAACCAGATCATACTATTTATTGCCAAAGGAACGCAATATTGTAAGGAGGAGCTTTCTTTAATATGGTAATTATAACACTGATAAAATTTGGTGAAAAACCGACTCTGATTGGTTGTAAAACAGAAATAATTGAAACGTGATTGGTCATTGACTCCCATTTGGGGCATGAGTTAAATAGTCATAATAAAGAATCACCTCCTTTTTAACATTCTGAATAGGTCATTGCATTATTTTGCAGTGACTGACTCACTAAGAAATACGGTTACCAGATTGTATATATAGTGCATGAATGTCCAACACATAGCGCATGCGGGAGTTAATATAAAAACATTTGTAGCAATTGATTATACCACCAAAAAAGAAACCACTGTTTGCACTTTCTTAAATGTATTTTTTAAAATATAATTGTCATATTTACATCATACGACATCAGAAATGAATTAATATACAGTTTGATGTGTTTCATTTTTTGTCCACTAGAGTGCATTCTTACAATATTGCATTCCTTTGGCAATAAATAATATGATCTGGTTGCAGTGACGAACAAAAGAAGCAAATGAAGCGGTTTCAATCGTTTCTCATTTGTTTTCAAACATCGCCGTTTACAATAAATATATAAATATTTTAAAATAGCTATGTATAAATAATGATTTGTGAGTAAATAGCTTAATTTTCTTCGTTAAATAGTCCTAACAAATGCCACTCTTGATTTCCAAATTCTCTAGATAAATTCACTTCGTGAGTCGTGAATTTATCGATAATTTGGAAATCACTCGTGGCATTACTTACGAAAAATTTTCGCCCAGATATAAATTAACCTGGCTAGACCAAGTAAAAATAATGGACAATTCAAGAACCCCAAAATCGATTATGCAATATGAACCCAAAGGACACTGAAAATCAGAAAGACCTCTTCAAAGACTGCTATATGGAGCCGAAATAGGTCTACAAAGGCCTAATTCGTGACGGATGGTGATGATGATGATTGTATCAATTACGATTTTTACATTTAAAATTAATCAGCGATTCTCTCAAACTTTCTTCATATCGTAAACAAACTAGCTTATATCGGCCTACTGTACTTTGTATTCTGGATGTTTGTGGTCACTCACAATTGAGGGCAGACGTGTTTTTAGTACGAACCTCTCTTTCTCTAGACTGTTTGTTATTCATGTTTACTAAGTGAGATGGCGCCGGGGATTGAAAGCTATCTGCTTTGAGACGTCCCGAAAGGTTGAATCGCCAAAGGTAGAAAAAAATTGTAGGACAGCGGGGAGTTATTTAAATCAGGAGTACAGTTCCCGATAGGGTCCAACCAATTAGCTCGAAAGGTAGCAGCGCTTGTGTATCAAATCCACTAGCGTAACAGGCCTAGAAGGCCCTTCGCCTACAAGCCGTCTGCTGGTCTCACAACTACATGTGTTAATCACAGGTGGACGATTATCAGCCAGTTCAGGGGTGATATGTAGTCAGAATGTCGGGTTCCCCAGCCGTTATAGCTGGTTTTCTCAACATGGAGACCATATTTATTGTAGCTACCCAAATTTCTCACGATGCTGGGTGGGTACTGGTACCATAACTGGCCGACATTCCACGAGAAAACTTCTTCGCCCATGGGGACACGTAGCTCTGTGCCAAGGCACCATGTTTGAAACCACTCAGCTACGGCGCGGGACATCATATACGGAAGTCCGGGTTCAAATCCTGAGGCAACAAACCTGACTGGAACTTTTTTCTGGTTTTCCGCACTTTTCAAGACAAATGCTATGTTGAAATTTCGTTATCAGGAACTATTTCACTGGAACTATTAAAACAGTAAATTTCTACACAAATTACATGACATACATAATAACAACGCCGTAGCGTAGTGGTTAAGGCACTGTGCTACAAGCCAGAAGGTCGAGGGTTCAAGTCCCGGTGGGGTCAGGATTTTTAAACTGACCCAAACCTTCTGGCGGCACTATGGCCCTGGGGTCGACTCAGCCTCTAACGGAAATGAGTACCAGATACTTGTTCTGGGGGTAAAGGCGGCCGTCACGCAGGGCTGACAATCCGGCTGACATCAAGTGCCGATTGTCCAGAAAAAAGTGGGAGCCTTAACCTCCTACTACCCGAAGGGCCTCCTGAGGCCTGTAGTGGGATTACTTTACTTACATAATAACAACACTTTTTTCTCGATGGCTGAAGGCGTGCCCCAATGTAGAGAATTAACTAACTCATTGACACTATCGAATCTATAGACAAATGGGCGCGCGGAAATAAGCTCTCCATACACCCCTATCCTGAGCTAATGTTTTCCAATCATCATGTGTACAAACAACTTCCCTCAAATCATGGTTAATGTCATTCTCCCATCGCATTCTTGGTCTACCAACTGGGAGTTTTCCTTCTGATTTTCCTACAAGAAACTTCCACGTCTCGCTTTCATTCTCCTTTCGTTGCCATTGCCCATCGCAGTCTACAAAGACACAACCGTTACTATATATTTGGTTTCCTAAAAAGATCATGTAGCTCACTGTTATGTTGTTTCTTCTCCATTCGCCTGTCTGTTCATCTCTCTTTGCTCCAAAAAGTTTCCCTAAGAACTTTATTCTCAAAATACGCTTAATATTTTCTCCTCCCTTACAGTAACAGCCCACGTTTCACATCCATATAACTGGGAGAACAACAGTTTCATATATTTTCAGTTTCAAGTTTTTGAAAGAAACTGGAACAAGAGACCCTGTAATGCATAATAGCACGCATTTCCAGACTTGAGCCTATGTTTAATTACTTTGTGCATCTCAGTTCTATTTGTAATTATTGTTCCTAGGCAGGCCTATTGGAATTCGGCCATTTCTTCAAAATTTCCTTCATTTGCCATTAACTATCCATTTGCATGGGGGCACGCCGTAGCGTAGTGGTTAAGGCACTGAGCTACAAGCCGGAGGGTCGAGGGTTCAAGTCCCGTTGGGGTCAGGATTTTTAAACTGACCCAAATCCTCTGGCGGCACTATGGCCCTGGGGTAGACTCAGCCTCTAACGGAAATGAGTACCGGACGCTTGTTCTGGGGGTAAAGGCGGCCGTCACGCAGGGCTGACAACCCGGCTGACATAAAGTGCCGATTGTCTAGAAAAAGTGGGAGCCTTAACCTTCTACTACCCCAAGGGCCTCCGGGCCTGTTGTGGGATCACTTTACTTTACTTTATCCATTTGCATTATATAGTGTATTTATATGTGTGAACATATACTTTTTAGTATTTTTCATGTTTACTTCCAGTGCCAACCACGTTGAAACACAAGTTCTCGTCCCATCACCGAAGTAACAATTGGTCAGGTTAGTACTTCAATGTGGCAACCGCTTGGGAACAAGTGAAGTTAGAAAATGTATTTAGATTGGAATAAGCAGATATAATGGAACCTTTTTTTACGAACCCTGAATACATGACACATCTCTAATGGTCTAAACCACTCGTCTAACGTCCTACTACTGAAAGTTTTTTTATTCAATGCCATCACATCATTACATTTCTGGTATTCTCTCCTGGCATGGGTACTTTTAACCCATTCTGAGATTGGGGCGCCTGGAAAGCGTGGTGCAACTTCACCCAGATAACTTGTCCCGACCGGGGATCGAACTCCGGGCCCTCTGCGTGATAAGGCAGCACACTATCTCGTGACCACACCGGGTGGACATGCTACTAGAAATTCTAGACGCGATATGATCTTACATTTTGAAGATCCTACGAATGGTTTAAGACTAAGATGCCTTGGTGCAGATGTACGCGACTTAGGCTGGTTCTAGTTTCCATAGGGGAAGGAATTCTCTAATGGAATTTCGGGTAAGTATGGGACCGGTTCCACACCCAGAATCCTGACATTCATTAAGGTAAAGTTAGATAATTTCATGATACTAGTAATTTTGTGATATTTTTAAAAGTTATTGTTATAAACCCGTTATCCTCAACACTTTTAAATTCATATTAAAGCACCGTTTTGAGGTTATGTAATATGATATTAAAATTGGTACCTGGGAAGTCAGTCGTCCTATTACACTGAGCAACAAAAAATATACTTTTTTTTTGTCTCAGAAAGAAAAATATGTGATTCTGATAGTAATTTTTCTCCTGAATCCAAATATGATATCGATTTTTCTCCATCACGCAAGGTTTCCGAGAGATAGGAATTTATAATTTCAAACACTTTAATAGTTTCTATATTCGTAACTACACAATATTCGAACATTCGGACTCACCTAGAAAGTAAGAAATGACGATTTTCTGCTATGTATATTTCGCCTGTGGAGCTTCCCTCTTGATGGTCCAACAATAATCGGCCAGTATATTAGGATTCCATTTGCCTTAATATATCTTTTCCATAGCTGAAATCATTTGAGTTAGCTCATTTGGTTTTATTTTACAATGGACAAATGGACGAAAAAAGTTTATTAAAAAAATAATTATTTAAATCCATTAATTGAAGTTGAAATAAAAAAAACTGTGGGTGATGGAGAAATTCCGAATACATATTTGAAAACACGATAAAAAACTAAACATTGGTACTCATGAGACAAAAATCATGTTGACCAGTGTTATCCTGCAGTTGTATTTTGTGTATTTTTTAGGAACTTAATTTCCATTAGTTACTTTTATCAGATCCGCGCCGTAGCGGAGTGGTTAAGGCGAGATGCCTTGGCGCAGAGCTACGGGACTTACGCTGGTTCGAGTCTCCATGGGGGAAAAAATGTTGTCTTCAAATTTCGCTCAGTATGGCACCCAGCATCCTGAGATTCATTAAGGCAAAGTACGATAAATTCATGATGCTAGTTATTTCGTAATGTAGGTCTACATGTTAAGAGTATTGTTAAAAACCAATTATCTTGAAATTGTTTTTTATGTATTTTTTAGAAACAAAGAATAACTTATCCAATAAATTAACAAAAACTTAATTTCCGTTTTTTTTATGAGTCTCGCGCCGTAGCCGAGTAGTTATTGCAGGATGCCTTGTCGCTGAGCTATGGGATTTGCGCCCGTTCCAGTCTCCATGAAGGGAATGATTTTCTCTTGGAATTTCGTCCAGTTCGGAGCTTATGAGTAATATGTTCTTCTGTTGTATGTCTCGGAATGTTGGATTCTCACCAGAAGTTTAATAAAAAGACTGGAAGCAGAATTTAAAAATGTTTAGCAGTGATTGTATTTGATATTCGCTAGCGAGTGAGTTAGCAATGACGTGTGGTCATACTTCCTATTGGCTGAGACCTACATCTGGTTAGTACAGGACTCGCATCTAAGCGCTCATTACAAATTTCATTCGTCAGGAATCATTGCTAGGGTTAACAGCTCTAGATTGGGAAAACCATCTATAACGAGTGGAGGACTGACCACACATCACCCCTATAATGGCTGGATGACCGTTCACCTCTGTGAATTACACATGTGGGGAGTAGTGGGAGCAACTGGCTCGTAGGCCAAGGACCTCCAGGCCCTGTCGCACCAAGGAGTTATTTATAAATAACCAGTTTTTTTTGTAATAAAAAACTCCAGTTACAATTTTCTTTCCATTTACTGGTGCGTGCGGTGTTAGAAACACAAGTGAACTGGAAGAAACCTTAAGTGGATACCGGTCACCCTGTCGCGTTCCATTAAGGCTCATGTTTCGCATATGTGTGGTCGTATCTTCTGCAGTCTGTCAAAATGTCACGTCAAACACAGCACTTCCTGGAATCTCTCTCTTCTCAATGCACAAACCTTCAAGATTTGAAAACATCTTATCCTTGCATGTCTTCTCATGTTTAATTAATTTTCTATAAAAGTGTCGCTGTAAATTACATTAATGGCAAATATGTTTGTGCACCAGCAATATATTTAAGATTTTGTTTAGTAATTGGACTTTGCGAAATATGTTACAATCAGAACAGAAAGTATAAACACAGCAGATTTAAAAAGACTGCACGCCATCAAATCTTTAGAGGATGAAGAAAGGCCTATAACTCAATGGTATTAATAAGCTGTTAGTTTATGCTGATGATGTTAGTATTATGTGGGTGATACCGAAGGGATTCAAAGGCCAACACGCAACACAACTGAGAAATTTGGACTGGAAGTAAATATCAATGAAACTAAATATATGGTCACACATAGAAATACATTATTATAAATAAATGGACAGCTAATGACAAATGAGGAACATTTTGAAAAAAGTAGCTGAATTCAAATACCTAGGAACAATAATCACAAATAGGAATGAGATGCCACAAAGAAATTAAACATAGGGCTCAATTCTGTAAATGCGTGCTATTATGCATTACAGGGACCACTTGACATCCCAATTCCTTCAAACAAACGTTTAAACTGAATATATATAAAACTATACATTTCTACCTAGTTATTTTATGTAGATGTGAAACATGGACCTTCATTAAGGGAGGAAAGGAGGTTACGAGTATTGAGAATAAAGTTCCTAGGAAAATGTTTGGGACCAAAGAAAGATGAACAGACAGGTAAATGGAGAAGAATATTTAAAAGTGAACTAACGTTGTGCCTTATGGGAAGCCCGTTAATAAGAACATTTATGTCTCGTAGACTACGGATGGGCGGGACATGTGGCGCGAATGGTTAATGAAAGACTTGCATATAAGCTTCTTGTAGGAAAACCATACGGAAAACGCCCAGTTGCCTAATCCCTGGAGTGATTATGATGATGGTAGACCAAGAATGAGGTGGGAGAATAACATTAACTATGATTTGAGGGAAGTAGATTATACAGGAATGATTGGCAACAGCTCAGAAGAGGGATGTGTGGAGAGCTTGTCTCGCGCGGGCCATGAACCCTAAGGGTTCGATAGTTGCATGAGTTAGTTAGTTTAGTTATTCTTGATTATTATTATTATTATTATTATTATTATTCTTATTATTATTCTTATTTGGAATGGGAAACCTGAGGAAGACGAAGCAGAGGAAGCACCTAAAAACGCCTGGAGTCAGGGAATATGGTTATATATGAAGGATGAAACATCTACAACCAGGAGATTGGCTGGACGACAAAAATTGGCTATTAGGAATCGGACGATGTCAAAGACATTAATCAACCGATGATCTATCTATCTATTATTATTATTTATTTATGATTACCATTATCATAATTATTGTTATTATTTTCGACATGTCTTATTATTTCGTTTCATCGCTTTCGCATTTTTTTTCACATCGCCCTATAAAATTACAGCGTGGGCAAAACCTGTCCTGGAAGTATTAAAGTAACCCAAATTGGGATAGCATTCGCAACGTTAGTATTGGGACAAATGAGGAAGTTGATAGATGCCAGCTGGTGATTATACAAATTGTTGGGGTCGATATGACTCCACATTGCTGAAAATGATATCTGGCATTTTCTCCGGTTCCTCAGTCCATACAAATAACAGAGCATCATGTTCCCATGGTTCAGCCCAGATCCTCATCCCAGACAACTCAATGTAACGGGTTAATTAAACTTTTCATTACAGAAATCTGTAGATAGTAATAATAATAA
>JASPKZ010006621.1:0-59917 GCA_030220185.1 Diploptera punctata | reverse complement strand
TGGACAGATTCCGTTTTATGCAAAATAAATACACGTAAAATTACTATTTTTTGCCGGGACCAATAAATTTGTTCACATTGGACAGATTTCCCACATTATTCACATTCTGGATTAAACAAGTTTTACTATATATCAATTATGTTACCTAGAGTACAAACTCCTATCTCTAGAACTGGATTTCCCAATAGGCATTGTAGTCCGTAGAGTCATTTCTCCAATAAGGCCTAGACCTATGGCAATGCTTCAGTTGGGAAGGTAGATTTTTATTCATTAAGGTTTTTTCTACCAATTAAAGAATAAGTACTTTTCAGAATACCTCTTTTTTTCCAGGCACATGAATGATTGTTTAAAATAATGCGAAGACATTTTTAAGAGGTAGGCTATACCAAATTCTAGATGTCTTCGGAGCAAAGCAGTAAGCCAGCCGTCCCCCTCATTTAAAATGCTGGCGCGTCATTGGTTGTGTTGCAAGTGTCTGGTGGGAAATCCCACATTAGCATTATTCACAATATTACGATATAAGTCAGAGACTCTTGTCCTTTCAAAAAAACGTAAAAATGAAAATATATAAAACTAGTATTGTACCAGTTATATTATATGGATACGAAACATGGACTCTTGCTTTAAGGGAAGAAAGGAGATTATGAGTATTTGAGAATGAAGTTCTTAGGAACATTTTTGGACCAAAGAGAGATGAACAGACAGTTGAATGGAGAAGACTACATAACAATGAACAACATGGTCTTTATAGGAAGCCAGATATAATAAGAACAGTTAAGTATCGTAGACTGCGATGGACAGGACATGTGGCACGAATGGGGAATGAAAGAGGTGCATGGAAACTTCTTATAGGAAAACACCCAGTTGGTAGACTAAGAATGAGGTGGGAGAATAACATTAACTATGATTTGGGTGAAGTAGATTATACAGGGAATGATTGGAAAAACATTAGCTCAGGATAGGGATATATGGAGAGCTTATGTCCGTACGGCCATGACTCTATGGTTTCGATTGTGCCAGTGAGTTAGTTAGTTAGTTATTACAACACAAGTTCTTGTTTTTCACTCAGTATCACTTATGTGCTAAGTATTGATGAAGCGTTATGTTCAGTAAAATTAAATAAGTGTTAAGCCTACAGTAGTGAATGTGATATATTTAGCAGGCGTGTGCAATTGCTTTTTTTAATAAGTGCAGTATCCCATTCTGAAAAGATGTCCGATAATTCTATGCCAGGTTCCTCCAGAATGTCTCCTGTGAAGAATCATAAACAGAGGAAAGGATTTCGTTCGGGAGAAATACAGACAATTATAAACGTTTATAAAACGTTATTGAAGGAGAACCCTCACACGGCGATTAGAGATTATTATTATTGGTATTTATTATTAATATTAGTATTATTTATTTTTATTATATTTAAACTTTTAAAGTAAATAATATTATCCTATACAGTACAATAAACTATCATAATTCTATTATTGGTATTTATTAATATATTATTATTATTGGTATTCATTATTAGTATTAGCATTATTTATTATTATTATTATTATTATTATTATTATTATTATTATTATTATTATTATTAGTAGTAGTAGTAGTAGTAGTAGTATTAGTATTAGTATATTATATTATTATTATTATTGTCATTATTAATTTCATTATTATTGTCAGTATTGCATTTCATTGTTGTTAAACAAATCTGTTATGAAACCGTAATTGCGTGTCGATGTACTCGCAAGGTTTATCCGCTTGTGAAGCGCGCTTTTTCGTCGTTACAATCACTGTTTACATCTGCTCCGTAGACATCTGGCCACAAAAACTTAAAACCTAATTGTATCAACACTATATTCAAGTCGGGTGTTAGTCTAACATATTCTTTGATATTTAATTTTTCTCTTAAATTTACGACATTAAAAGTAATGGTTTTTATTTCAGGACCTTCATTTTACACACAAACAATTTATAACCAACTATTACTCAGAGAACATGAAACATGACTTTAACATATAACTAGGTGTCGTCAATCAAATAACAGAGTACTTTAAAGCTATTGAACAATCACATACTGTACAAAGGGTTAAATTATTGCCTGCAGTTTGTTTTAAATACAGTAAAAGCTCCTTATTCCCAGGGGATATGTTCTGCAAATATGCCGCAAATACAAAAACCGTGAATATAGAATGGTAATTTGTATGGGTATATAGGGATATGTTCCAGGTTCAAAAATAAAATTCAAATTATCAAAATAAAATCAATTGATGAGAGATTTTGAATAATTTCTATTAATTATTACTGTCAGACTTAGGCAAGGGCTTAAAGAACTTAGTTTTTTTTTCTTTTTTCTGTTTTGCCGCTTTTAAAAGGTATTTCAATTCAGATTGATATTCAGCTGTGAATTCAGCGATAGAATTCCTTATTTTGTCTTCGGATTTCTTGATGAATCGTACAGCTGATTTATTAAAATTGAAACAGCATGATATAGATGCAAACGACTCGCCAATGCGTAAATGGTCAAGCATTTCTATTTTTATTTTATGCGGCAACACTATTTTTTTCTGCTTCGGAACTAATTTCTTTCCTTTTGCTAGACATTATAAATTGGCAACAAAGCAGAAGGGACATGTGTTATTCAATCAAAATTATTGCAATGAATGAAGAGTTGAAACAATAAAACACCTATCGTGGCGAGGGCGGCACTTATCAATGGACGACGGTGGTGGCTTTTAACAACGAACTTTAGACTTAGTGACAATAAGGTTAGTTTTACTTTGGTATTAATTTGACGCCGTAGCGTAGTGGTTAACGCACTGAGCTACAAGCCGGAGGGTCGAGGGTTCAAGTCCCGTTGGGGTCAGGATTTTTAAACTGACCCAAACCCTCTGGCGGCACTATGGCCCTGGGGTCGACTCAGCCTCTAACGGAAATGAGTACCAGACGCTTGTTCTGGGGGTAAAGGCGGCCGTCACGCAGGGCTGACAACCCGGCTGATATAAAGTGTCTAGAAAAAAAGTGGGAGCCTTAACCTCCTACTACCCCAAGGGCCTCTGGGCCTGTTGTGGGATCACTTTATTAATTTGACCATTTGGTTTGAATCACTCTTTGTAAAACACCTTGGCATGTGCCTGCAGTAAAAAAAGTTGCCGATGCGTTAATAAAGGTTACCAATCCTTCTAATATACCGACTGGATCCGCGAATAAATACATTTTTACTCGCAAATACAGGAATTGTGTCGACATTTTTTAACCCACGAATAAGGGAACAGTGAATAAGTAGCTTTACCCTCAGGGGTCCTCATCTAGGGGATATGTGGATGGCGACCACAAGGTGCCCAAGCTGTGCAAAACATTTCTTCCACTTACTTGTGTTTTGCACTCTTTTAACTTTACTATCTAACCTCTCTTGGTTAACTCTTGTTTTTTCGACCCCGACGCTATTAAGGCATCCGAGGACTAGGGAGTCTTTCCTTTCTTCCATTTCTTCTTTCCTTTATTTTCTTTTCTTCTCCAGAAAAACCTGACCAGAGGCTATAAGATGGCAGCCCCATCACTGGTCTTGCCTTCCTTTGGCCAGCAACCAATTGAAAGGACTATTATTATGCTTTCAAGTCTTATACGAGAATTTCCCGAGGTACGCTAGAGGGAAAATTTTCTATAGGATTGTAACAGGCCTTGGCCTAATACTTGGAAGGAAGATGAAGACGAAGAATAAGACTGTAGTTTGCATTTCAACATATCAGTTTGTATATGTAGGAATTGCTGCATCTGGAGCTCACAACGGAGGAAGAATTATTTTATCTGGTAATCTAATAATGAAGAAAGTCTAATTTAGGACAGTGAAAAAAGAATGAAATAATAATTGATAAAAGATTGCTCACATACAGACAATTATTGTAAAACTTATTGTAGGAACTCCAGAGGGAAAAATCCCAGTAGGTAGACTGAATGAGATGTGTGAATAATATTAACCATCATTTGAGGGAAGTAGAATATACAGGGGATGATTAGAAAACATTAGTTCAGGATAGGGATGTATGAAGAGCTTATGTCCATGTGGCCTTGAACCTATGGGTTCGATTGTGCCAGTAAGTAAGTTAGTTAATCACATTCCTAGAGAAATCGTGAAATAAATAAAAAAAAAAGTATTTCTGTATTGATGTTGAATCTACAACCGACGTATTGCTTGTAGTAGACTGGCTTACAATGACTATTTAACTCGTGCCCCAAATGGGACTCAATGGCCAATCACGTTTCAATGATTTCTGTTTTACAACCAATCAGAGTCGTGTTTCACGAAATATTTATCAGTGTTATAATTACCATATTAAAGAAGGCTCCTCCTTTTTAATATTCTGAACAGGTCTGACCATTATTTTGCAGTGACTGAGCCTGTGAGAAATACGGCTACCAGATTGTATATATAGTGCATGAATGTCAACACATGCCGCATGCGGGAGTTAATATAAAAACATTTGTAGCAATTGATTATACCACCAAAAAAAGAAACCACTGTTTGCACTTTCTTAAATGTATTTTTTCCCAGGTAACAATCCAGAAAAATATAATTGTCATATTTACATCATACGACATCAGAAATGAATTAATATACAGTTTGATGTGTTTCATTTTTACTCCACTAGAGAGCATTCTTACAATATTGCGTTCCTTTGGCAATAAATAGTATGATCTGGTTGCAGTGATAAACAAAAGAAGCAGATGAAGCGTACCTATCGCTTCTCATTTGTTTTCGAACATCGCCGTTTACATTAAATATATTTAAAATAACTATAGTTAAATAATGATTTGTGAGTAAACAGCTTAATTTTATTCGTTAAATAGTCCTAACAAATGCCACTCTTGATTTCCAATTCTCTAGATAATTCACTCCTCACTTTGTGAGTCGTGAATTTATTGATAATTTGGAAAACACTCATGGCATTACTTATGATAATGCATTATGTGAATACTAACAGGATTTTTTGTATTCTTATCAAATTTTATTGTTTTAAATGCTTGCAGTTGGGATCCTAAAGGACCATTTTGCTTCTTGTGCCTCAGATAGTCCACTTAGGTAGTTGAATTGTTGAAGGGTTCTGGAAAGTTTTTCACAATATAGCAGATGTTGCTGATCCATTCTTGAATCTGGTTGACAGGATTAGCTGCATTCTTCACTTTTGGTTATTTTCATCTTGTTAGGTATACTTCAGTGAGAAGTGTTAAATTAATAATAAAAACATCGAAAGAAGCCCTACTAGCTTTTATAAGTAGTATTTAAATTCCAAATAAATGTCTTCTTAAGAAGCTGCCATTTGCGTGATTGAGCAAATGCTCGTAGCATTTGGCACTCAAGAATTAACAATGTATAAGAGAAAAAAGTCCTGCGCCGTAGCCGAGCAGTTAAGGTAGGAAGCCTTGGCGCAGAGCTACGGGACTTGCGCTGGTTCGAGTCTCCATGGGGGAAGAAATTTTCTCATGGTATTTCGGCCAGTATGGGACCGGTGCCCACCCAGCATCGTGAGGCAATTGGGTAGCTACAATAAGTAGCAGCTCCAGGTTGAGGAACCAGCTATAACGGCTGGGGGACTCGACATGCTAACCACATGTCACCCCTACACTGGCTGTTGATCATCTACCTCTGTGATTGACACATGTGGATGTGAAGGGCAAGCAGCCGGCTGGTAAAAGGGCAACCGCTGAAAAGTGGAAAGACCCTCAATCGGATAAGAGAAAAAATTGCGTTTAGATTGGAGTTTTACAGGTAGCTCAGGGGTAGAGCATTGGCCTAGAAAGTCAATGGTCCTGGGTTCAAACCCAGTCTGAGTGTATAATTTTTCTCTTCAAATATTTATTTACTATTTAATACAATACACATATTTTGGCAAATATTAATTTGTTCTTCAGTGTGAGAGATAAATTTAAATAAAAGCTCACAATATAGGCTTTAATGGTTAAGAAGTCTCAAGATGACATGTAGAATAAAGGTTCATAGTTAAATATGGGAAATAACATTATGAGGTTCTTAATTCGTAAATTAATGAATCATTTTTTAACATCTTACCTCATATTTTATGTTTCTTTAAACACGGGAACTAGTTTTTGAGAGAAGGATCTCTATCATTTTCAACCGACATTATGACTACCGGATTTTCATTGGAATCTCCATCAATAACGTTGCCATCTGGTGTTGATTTGATGAACTTTGAGATGAGGTCACGTTCATCAGGAATCTCGAAATTCATGGATCTAAATTTGTTCTTCTGAATATATATCTTCTCTCCCAAATTGTCAATTCTAAAGGTTTTTCAAATGTTATTGATGGAGATTCCAACGAAAATCTGGTAGTCATAATGTCGGTTGAAAATGAGAGAGATCCTTCTCTCGAAAACTAGTTCCCGTGTTTGAAGAAACATAAAATATGAGGTAAGATGTTAAAAAATGACTCATTAATTTAAGAATAAAGGTTCTTGGCCTCAGGCACAAAGGACTGTATAAGAGAGAGAAAAATTTCTATACAAAGTGTGGTGTCCAGATAGCATAGTGGTCTAATTTGCTGATATGTAAAACCAGCGACCTTGGGTTCAAATTTTTCTCTTCGAATATTAATTTGTCTTTCAATGTGAGTGATAAATTTGCTATTATAGTCAGTAAAGCTTATATTGCGATTTTCTTTATTGAACTTTTAATTTGTTAAAATTCCATTTAAAGTCTTCTTGAATATGAAGCCTCAAGATCATGTGTAGGATGAAGGTTCAAGGCCTCAGGAGCATTTGATTATATAAGAGAGAGAAAAATTTCCATTTAAAGTGTGGTGCCCAGGTAGCATAGTGGTCTAATGTGCTGGTATATAAAACCAAGACTTTGGGTTCAAATCCCAGTTTGGGTAAAAAAATTTTCTCTTCAAATATTAATTGCATTTGCAGTTAATTCTGTACATTATATTCAGTGTTTCTCAACTTACCAATGCATGAAGTAGTGTGCCTGAACAATTAACATTTTAATAATTGAGTTTGTATTTTTTTTCTTTATTTTCTTTTCTCCTCCAGAAAAGCCTAACCAGAGGCTGTAAGATGGCAGCCCATCACCGGTCTTACCTTCCTTTGGCCAGCAACCAATCGAAGGGACTATTATTATGCTTTCAAGTCTTATATGAGAATTTCCGGAAGAATCAAACTTATGACGACCAAAGCAAATATCTCTGGGCCGTCCTAAAAATGCTGGAAAGAAAATTTTCTATAGGATCGTAACAGGCCATGGCCTAATATTTGGAAGGAAGAAGAAGAAGAAAACATTCTTACCTCATATGGTAGTTTTGTCGGACATATGTTTCTAGGCTGTTGCCCCGTCTTCAGTGTTTCACAAACTGATTTTTTTCTTTTCTTCATGTTGTCGGCCCTGGATCTGTGTTCCAAAGAACTTGGTAATGAGGCTCCTTTCTCTGGGAATATCAAAGTTCATAATTTTCTCCTTGTTCTTCTGTATATAGATTTTTTCCCATATCGTGAGTCATTGGTATTTTCTAACTGTTTTAATAATTTTGTATTTAGATCTATTTTGTGTTTTTCTGTCCAAACGGGAGCTGTTTTATTTTTCACTGGTTGATTTGACATTGACTTACTCTTTATCACTGCTTCAAAAATCACTACATGGGAACAACAATAAAGAGGAACGCACACCACATCTCTCCACCCGGAGGTGTGCTTTTATAGGTCTAAATACAAAATTATTAAAATAGTTAGAAAATACCAATGAACTCACGGGAAAAATCTATATACAGAAGAACAAGGAGAAAATTATGAACTTTGAAATTCCTGGAGAAAGGAGCTTCATTACCAAGTTTTTTGGAACACAGATCCAGGGCCGACAACACGAAGAAAAGAAAAAAATCAGTTTGTAAAACGCTGCAGACGGGGCAACAGCCTTGAAACATGTCTGACAAAACTACCATATGAGGTAGAATTTAAAAAAATATATAAAATCAATTATTAAATTAAACCTCATAATGTTACTCCTAATGATTTTAAAATTAACAATTTGTTCATTTGCAAATTAGTCAGAGGAAGGACATCAATTAAATCTTCATTTAATAAAGCATATAACTTATATCGTTTATATAATTACATTATTTTATTAATACATATTACATAAACTTAATTTTTCCATCATATTTTTTTCTAGAAGTTATTGTTAATTACATATATGAGAAAGTTTACAAAAGACAAAAAATACAATTTTCATGAAGATTTTAAGCTTCTGATCTTCTTTACTTCTCTGTACACACACTTTCTTCTTGAACTGCAAGAAACAAAAATTAATGTTATAATATGAACATAATATGGAAATTAATATACACATCTGTAACAGTAGTAAACATAAATAAAGAAAAACTTGTGCCTAATCTGGGATTTATACTCAAGACCTCAATCTTTATGTGCTTAAAAGTGGTTCAAATCCTGGCTTGGGCAGAAATGTTTTCTTTATGTATAAATACATTTCCCAGGTACACATGTAATAAAGGATAAGCCAAGTTTTTAACAAAAATGAGTTATATATACCACGATGTTGATTATTTCAATGCATTCTGTATCTGGGCACCTTCTAGAATTTCTCACAAATTAGAATACATAAAAAGGAATCTGTTTTATCCCTTTTACCCATGTAACAGGGATTTGATAAAGACAAAACAAAGTTTATAGTTAAAACTTTATATAACTGACATCGAAACTCCTGAGTATGACCTTAATAGATCTCTCTGTTTAGGCAAATGGCAATTGTATAGTTAAGAGGAACCAACTTGTAAGAAAGGTCACAGTTAAACCTTGGTGATAAATAACAATTCTATATTAAGTTATGTAGATAGGAAATGACACTATGAGGTTTTTTAATATTGTTTATTTTTTATTATTTCACTCACCTCATACTTCATAATTCATAGCAGACCCTGGGTTTCTTCACATCTTTTGTGACATTCTCAATGCTGCGTCACGTTCACAACTGACGTCCAACGGCCTTCTATCCTGCAGACTGACCTCCGCGCCATCTGGTGGCCGACCGAAGAATTTCCAAATCAGTCCTCTTTCTTTATAACCGGGTATTTCAAAATTCATAGTTGTTTTTCATTCTTGCATATGTAAATTTTTTCCCAAATTGTGAGTTCCTTCGGTTTTTCCAATTGTTTAAGTAATTTTGTTTTGGTTTCTATTCTATGTTTTTCTGACCAGGCATGTGCAGCTATTGCAGATTTTTTTCTCTTCTCTCCATTTTTAACATTTCTGAGGTGTTCTTTTAATCTTGTATTTAGATTCCTTTTTGTTTTTCCTATGTATATCTTTTCACAATCTTTACAATTAATTTGATAAATTCCAATTTTTTGCAGTCTTCAATCTTTTCATTTTTGTTGGTTTTTATTAAATTACCTAAGCTGTAATCATTTTTAGGTGCTAATTTAATGTTGAATTTGTTGAAAATTTTTTGAAACTTGTCAAATACCAAAGGATGGTATGTGAACTTCTTGAATTTTTTGCCTATATTTTTATCTGTCTGAAGAGTACTTTCATTGATGACTTTTTGTTCTTTGAATTTATTTATTTTCTTGTGTATCATCATCTTTTGAAAACCATTATCCTTAGCAATTTTTATGATGTGTTCTTTCTCTTTATTGTAATTTTCTTTGCTCATGGGAACATTCACAAGTCTGTGTGTTAAACTATTATATATATAATATATTAAATATATAACAATTCTATATATTCTATTAGGTGTAAAAGTAAACCTCTAATTGGTATAATGCCAGATCAAGGGGTGAGATTATATGAAGCCCTTTTTATTGAAGGTCTGTGACATTCATTGATGCTGGCTGAGCAGGCATGTTGCATCATCACAGGGGTAGATGAAATGAAGGGTTGTATCTATGAATGCATTAGACTGTAAAAGTCGTTCTCTGCTGAGAAAGTTGCATCCAATATGTTTTTGTGTACTCAAAAATCTATTCATTCGATAATAAATGTCGAAATTCCTAAGCTACCTGGGGAGGTGACTTTGCAGAGAATGAATCGTGAGCAACTCGATGGGAACCGATGTAGTTTGAAACCTTGCTGCTTTATCCAATATGTCGGACCTTGAAGACTTCAATCATGTTTTCGGTATATGCGGAGAAGAGGAATTTGATAGAGTCTACCAAAGAATTCAACTGGAAGAACAGGAGAATCGGCATAATATCGCATGATGCAGACATTGTTGTACACAGTATTATTTGTGAGACGCAAGCGTAAATGTGTTTCTCTAGCAGACGAAAATAATGGAAGTGGTTTTATCGCTGAGAATTCTGGGTAATTTCTTGTCAATATTACGAAAATGACGACTTTCATGCATGACCAGTTAGTGGGTCGCTAACTCGATCTTTGCACTTGCTCATGGAAAGTCAGCTCACCGGTGATTGGAAGTAATTTGAGTAGAGACTAATGTATTTGCATGCGGCCCTAAATGGATGTCGTGAGTATGGAGGAGAAGTGGAATAAAGTTTTTGACAATGGAAAATGGGAGAAACCTTTGAGAAAAAACTTGCCCTACTATGATTTTTCCATGACGAACCCCATAAGGGGGGACCAAGATGCAAACTTGGGATCCAGAGGTAGATTGCAAGTGTCTTATCAATTTGCACCAGGTGTAAAAGTAATTAAATTATATGGACAAAAATAAAAGCACACCTCCGGGTGGAAAAATGTGGTGTGGGTGCCTCTTTATTGTAGTTCCTGTGTAGTGATTTTTGAAGCAGTGATAAAGAGTAAGGGCCGCATGCAAATACATTAGTCTCCATTCAAATTACTTCGAATCACTGGTGAGCTGACTCACCGTGAGCAATTGCTGAGATCGAATTAACGGCCGACTTACCAGTCATGCATGAAAGTCGACGTTTTCGTAATATTGGCAACGAATTACCCAGAATTCTCAGCGATAAAACCACTTGTTATTTTCGTCTGCTATAGAGGAACGCATTTACACTTGCGTCCCGCAAATGATACCGTATACAACAATGTCTGCATCGTGCAATATTATGCCGATTCTCCTGTTCTTCCAGTTGAATTTTTGGTAGACTCTATCAAATTCCTCTTCTCCGCGTATACCGAAAACATGATCGAAGTCTTCAAGGTCCGACATCTTGGATAAAGCGGCAAGGTTTCAAACTACATCGGTTCTCTTCGGGATTCTCACGATAAGTTTCTATCTTGAGCTATGATCTTAAGTTACCTCGTCAGGTAGCTTACAATTATTATCGCATGAACAGATTTCTGAGTAAGCAAAATGTATTAGGATAAAACTTTCTCAGCAGAGAACGCCTTTTACGGTCTAATGCTTTTATAAATTTGACCCTAAGTCAACATCAAATCAACCAATGAAAAATAATTTTGGAACAAGATAGCGTGGATTTATTAATTTTTTTTACATTTTCATCTTATCCATTATATAAGCAAAAACTTTTTTTTCAACCATTCAGTTTTGAGATATAATTTTTTTAAATGCCAAAAGGAAGTATGCTGCTGCCACATACCAATGAAAAATAATTTTGGAACATGATAGCGTGGATTTATTAATTTTTTTTTTACATTTTCATCTTATCCATTATATAAGCAAAAACTTTTTTTTTCAACCATTCATTTTTGTGATATAATTTTTTAAATGCCAAAAAGAAGTCCCATAGTATGCTGTGCCACATACTTAGATGTTAGTTATTTGAAAACTATATGAGGTCCATGCATGAATGTAACTCATATGAATATGTTCCGATGCAAGTCAGCATGGGTTATTGTGCTCCAAATGAACCGAAATTTGCTCACGAGTCTTTTATTGCAATACAAAAAAAGTAGAATGTATTAAAAAATAATCAAGTAATACAAGAGCATGTAGTATTACAATAGTTTATAATAGAGGAAACTATAAAAAAGTCTTAAAAAAGCCATCAGATAGGGTGTCGCCATTCATCCCGTTTTTCCGAGGTCAGTCCTGTTTTTTTTTTGGAAAATGTCCTGCTGTCCCGAACGTTTTCTGGGGACACTCAAATGTCCCGCTTTTGCGATGATGCTTTGTCCATAGATTAAAGGAATATAATAAATGTAATAATCCCTGGCTTTGTCAACGTATTTATGAACGGCAAAACTTTTGTTCTGGTCTTTACTATGTAATTATAAATATGAACGTTAGAAAGCACCAGTTGTATGACCACGATGCACTGTTCAGTCTATAAAATTTGTTTTTTTACTCTCATATATTGGTAATTGGTACATTTTTCAAATTGTCAATCCATGGTCAGTGCGGCCAATATAGGAGATTTCCTATTGATTCTGGCACTTTGGCGGTGGAGAAATACAATTTTAACTTGAATGAAAGAGATTCAGTTGTGGATTTTATACCCTTTGGAGCAATAAAAAATATTTTTAAATGTAATTAACAATGACTTTAGTGGTTTTTTTATTTGCGAATGGTTGATTCTTATAAATTTGTATTGGCAACAGTGTTGTGGTACATAGAAAATAACTGTTTTCTTTTTTATATTTTGTTAATGTCCCACCTTTTTTTTTAAATGTCCCAGGTTTTTCCTTTAATGTTTTATCATATCCCCTTTTACATTGAAAATATTATGGACACCCTATATCAGGTTTCTTATTTTCTCTTCTATTCAATATCATCATCCCTCACAGAACACACCACACACATGTACACCCTTAGACAAAAAAAAATGAGTGATTTCTTGATTCTATCAACTGATCGGGGAATTTCGTGAGCACTTACAGAAGCCTTATTCACATTAACACGTTTTCAGTAATTGTACTGTGTTGTTTGCTAGTTAACGTAGTGCACACTCAAGTAACATAAAAGAGAGAGCTTGCCTTTGTGTGTTTCCGTGGTCGAGAGGTTTAACACACAACATCTGCGTTCGTAACTTCACGGGTTCGATTCCCGTTCTACTTTTTTTTTACTGAATGTTAGTTAGAGATAGCATTTTGCCTGTAATATAGTTTCATATTTAATTTTATATTTGAGTTTTATGGCTTTAATG
This sequence comes from Diploptera punctata, assembly GCA_030220185.1. Lineage (NCBI taxonomy): Eukaryota > Metazoa > Arthropoda > Insecta > Blattodea > Blaberidae > Diploptera > Diploptera punctata. The sequence goes on along the minus strand of JASPKZ010006621.1, from coordinate 46,869 downwards.
CACACACAAAACACATAAATGAAAACTTAACAAAATTAATATCGGGTGTATGAACCCTCAGCATCTATTACCGCCCTCAATCTGCGGGGCATTGATGCAATCAAATTTATACAGTCATGTGGACTTTCAGCTAGAGCATCCCAGACGTCCTGAATTTGTGCCCATAAGCCATCTTTCGTCTTTCGTGCATCTGCAGGACAATTAGAGTTCATTATAAACAAACTTGTTAGAGGCTGTTGCTTTTGCGCAAAACGTGTGCGCTTCAGTCTATTAAAATCAATACATCACCTAGAACAAACCCTGAATGTGGTAAAATAATTGTTACAATAACGACATTAACATTGATTTAGTTCAATTGTCAAAATAAAATGTATTTAATTCATTAAACATTTTAATACAAATATCACAAAAAAACAAACTACGTAATTGAGGACGCAAACCTGCGACCTTCATTAACAGAAACAGTGACTGCATGCTTTACCGCTGACCTAACAGGACACGTAGGAGTATCTTCACTCAGTTCATGCCACATAACGCAGTAGCTCAGGGCCTGCACAATTATGACTAGTTTACTAGTGTGAAGCCAGCGCTGTGTCGAGTAGGACTTAGAAGAAATATGCATTCAAGAGATGACTCATTTTTTTTGTCTAAGGGTGTACATACCCATCCTAAGCTAATTTATTTTCTACACCATACAATCATATGTCTTTCAAAAGAGTTACCTGTTAAAAGTTCATAAATTGAAATGTAGTAATGGGGGTTGGCACTCAAAATCCCCTGTTTCACACCATAATTTTTAATCTAATAATTTAATTTATAAGAATTAAACTATGTTTTTATTACCTCACCTCATATCCTTTTTCTTCTAGACTGCAGTTTTGGAGCTTATCTCCATCATCAGTAGCTTCTGGTCAACTGGTGTTATGTCGTTTTCTTGGCGGTTTTTTTTCTTCCTTCTATCGGTGGACCGATGAACCTCTGGATCAGGTCAAAATTTGTGGGAGTTTCGAAATTCATGAATTTATCTTCCTTGTTTTTTTGGATGTGGATTTTTTCTCAGACCGTGAGTTCTTTCTGTTTATCTGTGTGTTTGATTGTATCAATTAAATGTTTTTCAGACCAAGAATGGGTTGCTACAGCTGACTTGTCCACTTGACCCTTTTTTTACATTTCTAAGATGTTCTTTCAAGCTAGTGTTTTAAAAGTCTTTTTGTTTTTCCTATATAGCTTTTGTCACACAGATCCTTACATTTGATCTTATATATTTCTGATCTGTATTCTTCTTCAGTTTTTTCCATTTTTGTTGGTTTTAATTATCTTGTATAGGCTGTATTCATTGTTCGGAGCCAATCGAATGTTGAACATTTTAAAAATTTTCTGGAACTTATGGTGTTTTAAAGGATGGTAAGTGAATTTTTTGAATCTTATGTTCTCTTCTGTTTGTTTTTTATTTTCTTGTGTACCATGTTTTCTTCATAACCATTTTCTATTGTTACTTTAATTATGTATTCTTTTTCTTCTTCATATTTTTCTCTGTTCAGGGGTACATTCACCAATCTGTGTGTTAAACTATTGAATATAGCTTCTTTGTGAGCGAAATGGTTGAATCTTGATGCCTCATAGTTTTTTTTTTCCCTGTGAAAGTTAAATAAATTTAATTTATACTTACGGTATGGATCAAATTTAATTATTTCCACTTTGTCTGCTACTCGTTCTCTAATGTGAATAGCCCTGTGGCCAGTGACAAGGCTTTCCAATAAAACCATTACCATCCTTAAACATGAAAATTTATTAAGTTAATAAAAAGATCAGATGTATTACAAGGGGACTGTCAAAATAAAATTTCTCCCAGAGCAGCATTCTGATCGAAAAGGCCGTGTTCAAAAAAAAAAAAATTCTACTGCTTACAACTGCAAGGCACAGAAATCGAAGCAAAAATTCAGCACCCAATTTACAGAGCAGATGGACTACCTGCTTAAGTAGGAGCAGAGTGGAGTGAGATAGGATGTGGCATGGATGGTAGGTAGTGACGATTATCCATTCTATTGAGTATGAAGTTGTATTATATTATTTTTGGTTTGATCATCTTACCTCAATATTAATGTTGATTTGTTCTTGAACATGTTTCAAAACAATTCTGTTTTATCGTCAGCTTGTCCAGACTGGTTTTATTTATGTTGCATTATGTTGCACAACCTGGATGTCGATGTCAGCTCCATCCTGTGGTTGGCCAAAGAACCTCCAAACAAGGTCACGCTCCATCGGTATATCAAAATTCATAACTCTGTTTTTGTTCTTCTTCTGAATATACATTTTTTCCCAAATAGTCAGCTCTTTTGTATTTTCTAACTGTTTTAATAATTTAGTGTCTGAATTAATATTATGCTTTCAGACCAAACACGAGCAGCAACTTCAGATTTTTCTATTTCCCCATTTTTAATATTTCTTATTAATATAATATATTTCTTATTAATTAATATTAAAAATGGGGAAATAGAAAAATCTGCAGTTGCTGCTCATGTTTGGTTTGAAAAACTAATATAAATTCAGACACTCAAAAATTCAGACACTCAATTATTAAAACAGTTAGAAAATACAAAAGAGCTGACTATTTGGGAAAAAATTTATATTCAGAAGAACAAAAACAGAGTTATGAATTTTGATATACCAATGGAGCGTGACCTTGTTTGGAGGTTCTTTGGCCAACCACAAGATGAAGCTAACATCGACATCCAGGTTGTGCAACATAAATAAAACCAGTCTGGACAAGCTGACGATAAAACAGAATAGTTTTGAAACATGTTCTACAACAAATCAACATTAATATTGAGGTAAGATGATCAGACCAAAAAAACATAATATAATTAAAATAACCTCAAAATATCACTTCCTAAAATTAAATATGAAGTTGCATTACTTCTCTATAGTTTAAATGAGAGATTTGGCGTTGGATTTTAGTGCCTTCCAGTTAAAAATAGAAGATAATTTTTTGGACATGACCTTTGTATATCACAACACTTCTCTGTTAGAAATTTCAAAGTAGGTTTCAGCATGCAATGGTTGACAGTTCTCTTGTTAGTGTAATAAAATTACAAACTGTAATTTTATTAGTTTTGCGATACATGTAAACTAAATAATAAGTAACAACATGGCATGGAAGGTAATGAGAAGGCTGATATGCTTGCAAAACAGGTACACTCATCCAACAGAGTAAGATCAATAATAATTAAATGAATCGTGATTTTTTCTTACCTCATACATCTATGTTTCTTTTAACACAGCACTGCAGTATCGGCGACACTTTGTCGTCATCGTCAGCATTTTCACGACTGTCAATTTTTTCTCCTTTTTGCCGGTAATTATCTAGACTGCCATCTGGTGTTCTTTTGAAGGAATTCCTCTTCAAACTGCCATCTGGTGTTATTTTGAATGAATCATTTCCTAAACTGCTATCTGTTGTATTTTTGAAGAACTTTGTAATCAAGCTTGGTTCTTCCGGAATCTCAAAGTTCATAGTTCTAGTATGTTTTTTTTGAATATATATTTTTTCCCAAACTGTTAAATCCAAAGGTTTAGATAGATGTTTTAAAAGTTTTGCTTCTTTTTCAATCCTATGATGCTCTAATAAACTATGTGCTGCTATAGCTGATTTTTCAATTTCTTCCATTCTTCATGTTTCTGAAGTGCTCTTTTTTACGAGTTTCCAAGTTCCTTTTTGTTTTTCCTATATATATCTTGTTGCAATCTTTGCAATCAATTTGATAAATCCCAGATTTTTTGTTGTCTGGGGTATTACATTTATTATTAGTTAACAGCAGATTACCCAGGCTGAATTTGTTAATTGGAGCTAATGTTATATTAAAATTTCTGAAAATTTTTTGAAACTTATTATGAACTTCAGGATGGTAAGTGAATTTCTTGAATTTTACAATTCCCAAATTTAATATATATAAAAAAAGAGTAAGATCAATTACCTATCTTACAAATCAGTACAATGCTACACCAAAATGAAAATAAAATCCCATATAGCCGAACAAAACAAAATCCAATGTGAAACCAAGATATGGAAGACATTAGTAGAACCAGATACAATACCAAACACCCCCTGATCAATTGCAGTTGCATCATTTCGTCTTGAAACTGGTCATGATTGCTTGGCAGCACATCTACATAGAATTAAGCTACTAGACTCTCCACACTGCATAGTATGCAAGGACACAAATACGATAATGAACAAGGATCACTTGATGTTCTGCGCTGATCTTCAGAAAATAGTTGGAACACCATTCCAAATTGCTGAATATTATTGGGAAGCCTGCAAGCGAATGATGACAAATCAAGAGCTTCAGAACATTTGAATACTACTACTATTACTACTACATAAGGGATTATGTATTATGAGCCAAAAATTGAACACAGGGGCAATTCAAAAGACCAAAGAACCTAATTGAGGGCACTGTTATGTATGCCAGGTGTACAAAACAACTTCCCTCTCTCTGCTATTCCTTCCTGCATATAAAATGCAAACCTGGAAAGTATAACATTAAAAAAAGGATTATGTGCTAACAATTTAAAATATTAAACATATAGTATCAGGCTTCCAATATAAACCCAGACCGGCCTCACGGGGTTTCACCCGTCAGGCAGCGCTCTCTCCTCGTCTGCATTTCACTCTGCCAGCCGCTCGTCCTTGAACTAGTCAGTTTACTATCGTTCGACAAGATGAGACGTCAGCTGACATTAGAGCAGCACATTTATGTGTGTAAATGTTATTATAAATACGAATCAGCTCGTCGCGTTCGCGAGGAATTTATTCGGAACTTCCCTGGACAATTACCTCCTTCCAGATCTTAATCCATGATCTTATGACTAAATTTGAGACCACTGGTTCAGTACAAAATATGAAACACACGCGAAGGCGTACGGTTCTCACCGAAGAAAAAATTAGACGAAATTGGCGAAAATTTGGAACGTTCACCACAAAAATCATTACCGAAATTAGCACAAGTTGGCATTTCAGTATCTTCTGCACATACAGCAACAAAATTGTTAAAACTCAAACCTTACAAGTTTACTCGGTATAATGCCTGTTCAACTGCGGGAGGACAACATTTCCAGCATTTTCTATAAGGTAAGAAACAGTTCAAGGATGGGTGGCAGGCAGGGTGAATTGCGGGAGGAAGAGACAGCACTGCATGCCGGGTGAAACTCCATGAGGCCGGTCCGGTTTTATATTGGAAGCCCATTATAACTTGATATACTTTAAATAAGAAAAATTCGTAATCCCAGTTTGGTTTCAACATATATACAACTCTGAAATCTGAGGCAAATATGGTAGCCACTATATCATCAGGAATGGAAGACTAGATTTTGTGGTTTAACTTTATTATGGAACATTAATGACTTAGCAATTATAAAGAACTCATTGCTGAATTGCTTATAAACAACCATTTGCTCAACTTGGTTAGGCATTTATGTTTGCTTTTTAAGAGAAGGGGGCATGCCGTAGCGTAGTGGTTAAGGCCAGTCGAGGGTTCGAGTCCTGGTGGGGACAGGATTTTTAAACTGACCCAAATCTTCTGGGGTTGACTCAGCGTCTAATGGAAATGAGCACCAGACACTTGTTCTGGGGGTAATGGCAACTGTCACGCAGGGCTGACAACTCAGCTGACATCAATTGCCGATTGTTCAGAAAAAATGAGAGCCTTAACCTCCTACTAACCCAAGGGCCTCCTGAGGCCTGTATTGAGATCACTTTACTTTTTTTTTAAGAAAAGACAATCATAAAATTGATATAGAAGCTAACCCAGTTACTTAAAATAATAGATCTTCAGAATAAACATTGAACATAAATTAGTTATTAACTAACAGGAAGTGAGTTGTATCTCACCTCATACTCCATGTTCTTTAAGCAATGGAACCATAGTTTCTAGAGGTTTCCGTCCCATCTTCAGCTATCTTTATCAACTTGAAAACCTCATAATGTTATTTCTCATAATTAATTTATGATATAAAGTAGTTATATTAACAGATTCCTAAGTTGTAGTTAAAACCATTTGCAATTTCCATATAACAATTTCCACTGTAGTGTAATGATCATACTCCAGACAACAGCATCTTGTGGTGCAATGGATCCTTTCCCTAAGTTGGATTTGTTAGAATGCTATGGCAGACATGCTGACCAAAATAGACCAAAATAGAAGCAACTATTTATGGTGAAATTATATGTTTCTTACCTCTCCTCATATAAATCTTCTAAGTAGATCACAATTTTGAGACTATAACGGTTTCATCTTCAGTACTTCTTTGGCGACTGATGTTATGTCGATCGGAAAAAACTCTTCTTCTTCCCTCTGTTGATGAACCTCATCGGTCCACCAACAGAGGGAAGAAGAAGAGTTTTTTCCGATCGACATAACATCAGTCGCCAAAGAAGTACTGAAGATGAAACCGTTATAGTCTCAAAATTGTGATCTACTTAGAAGATTTATATGAGGAGAGGTAAGAAACACATAATTTCACCATAAATTAAACCTCATAGTGATTAATTCCTATACAAGTTAAATAGAAGCAACTATTGTTTGCAAACCAAAAAAGAAACAATATCTTCTTCTTCTTCTTCCTTCCAAGTATTAGGCCAAGGCCTGTTACGATCCTATAGAAAATTTTCCCTCCAGCATTTGAGGGAAATTCTCGTATAAGACTTGAAAGCATAATAATAGTCCCTTCGATTGGTTGCTGGCCAAAGGAAGGCAAGACCAGTGACGGGGCTGCCATCTTATAGCCTCTGGTCAGGCTTTTCTGGAGAAGAAAAGAAAATAAAGGAAAGAAGAAATGGAAGAAAGGAAAGACTCCCTAGCCCTCGGATGCCCTAATAGCGTCGGCGTCAAAAAAACAAGAGTTAACCAAGAGAGGTTAGATAGTAAAGTTAAAAGAGTGCAAAACACAAGTAAGTGGAAGAAATGTTTTGCACAGCTTGGGCACCTTGTGGTCGCCATCCACATATCCCCTAGATGAGGACCCCTGTAATTTCAAAAATCTATCTATCTACATTGGCATAACAGCCAAATGTTGCGCCTTAGCCTCTCCTTTGTTAGGAGTTACTAGACTAAGTTACATGAATGCTATGCGGTCAACATACTGACCCAATGAGACATCTAGTAGCAAGTAAGGTATTACTAATATTATGAGGTCGGTAAATTTTGCTTACAGGCCTCTTTATTCAGGCTTAAGATTCCTTTACGAGCCTGAAAATCTTCAGACTTGGAACCCTCAGCTGACAATTTAAAAAAATACAAGGCACAAAAACGAATTCAAATAAAAAAACAAACAAATAGGCCTAATAAATAAAAAAATTATAAGGAATAGCCATGTCCAGTCCCACATCTGCAAATGTCAAGAACATCTGTTATAAGTGCATTCTGTCTGTTTACACTTTGTCACTACTGGTTACCTGACTACCTCCACAAAATAGAAATTGTTGAGAAATACTCAATATGCAATGAAATAGGGCAAGTACTCAATAAGGGACATCTTTTGACATGTAAACAGCTGGACAGGAAAGAAGAAAGAAAATAAATTCTTAGTCTCTCAAAAATAACTCACTCTAATCTTACTTTTGTTACTGTCTGGCGTACTTTTCAATTTATTTTAACTTGAAAATTGATAGCACTATCAGATTCAGGTTTTTACCAATTTAGGGAGATTCTAGTAAAGATGAATTCTACTTAATTCAAAGAAAAAACAGGAAAATAAAAAGAAACTCAGAAATTATTGTAGCAGTATGTGAATAATGACCTGAGGAATAAATATGAGGTTTATTTTATAAAAAAAAGTATGGAAAATATCTGAAAATTGAATGGGCATTGAAATAGAAATAATCTGAAAAATGTAATATTAACAGTTTTTAATTATATAAATTATATAAATCTTTTATAGGAAATCACTATGAAGTTTAATTTATCATATTTTTAAATTAATTTAATATTTATAGGAAGTAACACTATGAGGTTTCTTCTTTTAGTTATTATGAGTTAGGGATTTTGAATCAACTCATATTTTAAAAAAATATATGAGGTGAGTCAAAATCCCTAACTCATAATTATTATTATTAACAGTTTTTAGTATTGAAAGATAGATAAGTATTATGGGGTACAACAGAATTACCAACTTATGAAAATATGCTAAAAACTAAAAACTGTCTTAAACTGTCTTAAACTTCTTCTTCTTCTTCCTTCCAAGTATTAGGCCAAGGCCTGTTACGATCCTATAGAAAATTTTCCCTCCAGCATTTCATAGGACGGCCCAGTGATCTTCTGGGAAATTCTCGTATAAGACTTGAAAGCATAATAATAGTCCCTTCGACTGGTTGCTGGCCAAAGGAAGGCAAGACCAGTGATGGAGCTGCTATCTCATAACCTCTGGTCAGGCTTTTCCAGAGAAGAAAAGAAAATAAAGGAAAGAAGAAATGGAAAAAGGAAAGACTCCCTAGCCCTCAGATGCCCTAATAGCGTCGGGGTAAAAAAAAAAACAAGAGTTAACCAAGGGAGGTTAGATAGTAAAGTTAAAAGAATGCAAAACACAAGTAAGTGGAAGAAATGATTTGCTCAGCTTGGGCACCTTGTGGTCACCATCCACATATCCCCTAGATGAGGACCCCTGAGGGTCTGTCTTAAACTTAAAAAAGCTAACCAAAAAACTCATCCTAACCTTATATTAATTTGTACTTTTTTTTTTCTAATATGTGTTATTGTTACGTGTTGTAAAGAATTGCAAAATACTAATAATTTTTAGTAGATGGCACAAATGTGAATAATAAAGTTAGCAAACACATTAGTAGCATGAGATATAATCAAAGTTAGTTGAGAAGTATTGATACAGTTAATGGTACTCCTACGTTCATTCAATGATGTGTGCTAGAATAACCCAATTCAACATCCTTTTTTTTTTACACAAGGAAATTATATTTCCAGATTATTTGCTCCTGATGTATTTATAGTACTATTCATTATCCAGAATTGTTTAACACATTCAGTACCGTAAACCAGTTAAGGCGTTTAAGGAGACTATCGTGTATGCAGCCGTCGGTCAGTTAACTCGTTTTAGAGCGGGCGCGAACAAACTGCGTTTATATTCGGCGCCTAAATATTTTGTTGCCTTAGTATGTCTTGGAGTTCATAGATGGCATGTAAATGTACATTTTCTATTCCCATTTGACATGTTTAACCTTGGTGAATGCCTTTTATTTTTTAAACAACACGTGGAATTCGTTCACCCAAACTTGTCTCCAGTGTCCAATACAGTCGTATTTGTTTCTTGTTATCGCGCTGTTCTTTGTGCGTGAGTGAAACCATGGCGAAAGAAAAATGTCTCACTGAAGAAGAATTAGTGAATATTTTGTATAATGATGATTCAGGTGACGAACTGATATGTGAATTACAAGATTCACAAAGTGAAAGTGAAGATGAACTTCCACTTCCTGAAATTGATACGTTGTTACTATGTGATGTCAATCACCCAAGTTATCTCACCATCAAATACTACTAGGATATCTCCTTTAGGTATGTACAAAATTTCAATTTTTCTAGGACTAACAGTTTGTGAATAATGGTCCATTTTCTGAAGTGCCATGAAAAGGGTAGCTGGGGTATTTAAATGGCTGCCCTGTGGGTTTAAATGCCCTGCTCAGTGCCTGGTACTGAATGTGTTAAGGATTAATAAGATTAAACATACATACTTGCTTTTAGGTTTTTTGAGAAGAACATTAGTGAGAAACATGATGCACTTCTATTTCCTGTAAAAAATAAAAGAACAACACAATGAAAGTCCAGTATTTATATATTATACTTTTTTAAAATTATTTTTCACTGAGAGTAATTAATATTATAATTACAAAGAAATAAACGTTATCTCAGTCAAAGCATAAATTTATTGTGTCGACGTTTCAATCTCCTTATGCGAGATCATTTTCAAGACATGGTTGTTTATAAATTTATAATAAGTAGAATTGCACACAAATGTGCATTACAATACTTTCTTGCTGTAAGCGTTTAAGCTTTTTGTACACAGTTCTAAATGGTATTGGCTGCATTTACATCCGCAATATTCGTCCGTTTGGTGAAAACCTGGTTTTTTGCATATCTCGTGATGAAAGCCATGTATAGAGAATCGAGTAAGTACATGCCGCTGTGATTGGTCAGGGTTCGCCCATGTTCGATTTATCATTGCTTCTATAAGTCCGAATCAATCTCGCTTCTTTTCCTCACTCTTTCTGTTTATAAATTTATTGTACATAGTTACCATCACCAAGACAATTTTAATTTTTTTTAAATATATGTATACAAATTTAAAAGAATAAATTTGTATACATATATTAAAAAAAAATTAAAATTGGCCAACTTCTCATGAGAATAACTTGATGAAGTTTAATAACTTAGTTGAGGACGACTGACTTACCCGGTACCAATTTTATAATTAACATCTCATAAGAAGGTGGTATTTTGACTATAAGTAGTCATTACTATATGAACGTCGGCTCTAGCAGTTTTATTTGTTATATCTCTAATAATGTGAATAGAATTAAGTGGGGAGCTTAAAATACTTGGGTTGTACTATCTGCAGTAAACATAAACTACTGCTGTCAAGTCAAGAAATAAAGCAGTGGATAGCAATGGCAAAAAAAAAAAAAGCTTTTAACAAGAAGAGAAGCATTTTCTACGGACATTTGCCAAAGAATTACAGAAGAAGTTAGTAAAGTGCTTTGGTGGAGTGTAGCATTGTATGGTAATGAGACTTGGACATTATGACAGAATGATGAAAAGCGACTGGAAGCTTTTGAGATGTGGGTATGGAAGAAGATGGAGCATATAAAATGGACAAAATAAAAAATAAAGATGTGCTAGACAAAATGGATGAAGGAAGAACAATGCTGGAACGAGGAAAGAAGAGGAAAAGAAATTGGATTGGTCACTGGCTAAGAAGAAATTGCCTGCTGACAGATGCCCTAGAAGGAATGATCAACAAAAAGAAGGTTAGAGACAGAAAAATACATCAGATCATAGACAATATTAAAATAAATGATTGTATGCAGATACAAAAAAGGAAGGCTGAGTTAAGGAAAGAGTAGAGAATGCTGAGTTTGCATTGAAAGACTTGCTATTGGGCAGAACACTATGTATGTATAATATGATTGAATGTTAACTTCGAAAAATGAAATCTTTTCCCATACAAAACAGAAATTGCTACATGAGATTCACCATATACTGAATAAAAAAGTAATCCCACTACAGGCCTCAAGAGGCCCTTCGGGTAGTAGGAGGTTAAGGCTCCCACTTTTTCTGGACAATCGGCACTTGATGTCAGCCGGGTTGTCAGCCCTGCGTGATGGCCGCCTTTACCCCCAGAACAAGCGTCTGGTACTCATTTCCGTTAGAGGCAGAGTCGACCCCAGGGCCATAGTGCTGCCAGAAGGTTTGGGTCAGTTTAAAAATCCTGACCCCACCGGGACTTGAACCCTCGACCTTCTGGCTTGTAGCGCAGTGCCTTAACCACTACGCTACGGCGAGCCCCCAAAAGTAAAGTAATCCCACAGCAGGCCTCGGGAGGCCCTTGGAGTAGTAGGAGGTTAAGGCTCCCACTTTTTCTAGACAATCGGCACTAGATGCCAGCCGGGTTGTCAGCCCTGCGTAACGGCCGCCTTTACCCCAGAAACAAGCGTCTGGTACTCATTTCCATTAGAGGCTGAGTCGACCCCAGGGCCATAGTGCCGCCAGAAGTTTTGGTCAGACCATATACTGAATACTGAATAAAATGTCCAAAAAATTTCTTAAACCTACATCAAATAATTTGTGAGAAAAATGTAAAAAAATTAAATTTTTTCAGGTATTACTTATAAACTAATTCAGACTAAACAGTTTAATATACACACACACACAACATAATGATGGATTGTTGGTCCCAAAGGAATATTTATAAACTGCCCCCTCCCTATAGTCAGCAGCCCTTAATGAATTTTGAATTTTGCAGGCAGAGACAAGAGTTCGATCTCATCTTGTATGGTAAAGGGAGATTTATGAGCTGGCAACTTATGAATCGGAAAGCCTTAAGAGAAATTTCCATAAGAGTCTATACCTCCGTCCATTCTGGAAGAGTCAATTCTCGAATCTTCCACTCGAGAAGAGTCTGGATTGGGATTCCAGACTGTTCCTAGTCATGTCGAAAATGTGGACATGACTACTTGTACAATCTTTGGACTTACTTATAAATGCAAAATCTTGCCTTTCAATAATAGCAACATCTGTACTGTGCAAGAGATGACAAACCTAGTACAACAGGATGCATTATTCAAACACTTTAATACTTACTGTACTGGTAACATGTGTATTTATCAGAAACAAAATTGAAAGGGGTTCAATTAGTTTCAGCCAAACAAGAAGTAAATCATATAAAAGCTGAAGGAATAATTAAAAAAAAAATTAAGTTCTATTGTAACTAATAATATTGTAAGAAACCTAAGCGCCATAAAAATTGTGAATTCTATATGATTTTTTTTTAAATCTTGGAGAAGCTTTGTTGTAAGAAGCAGACGATCTCAGTGACGTGTGCGATACACTAGGAAGCATATAACTGATTACTCATAAACTACCTTTTATTCTAGGCTTGCAATTGGCTATGTGAACTAACACTAATGCACAATTGTGCACATATCACTGCATGAAAATCATCAATTCAAAGATGTTATATGTAAATATTTACAGGAAAAACTGCATTTAAACTAGCATGAAATATTTTTAAAGTCCTATACAACAACAGTGCACATGCACCAGAGTTTATAGAGCCAGTGATAGCCCACAATCGAACCACATATCGATTATCCTCAATTACTATCCATCGTTATGAAATAAAATGACCAATATTTGCAATAAATCCCCAAATCTATGTTAAAAAATATATTAATAATATCAAAATTACCAAACGTTTATTAAAAATGGGTGTACACATACTTATCACTCCTTAATGCTGATCCAACCAGTGATAACCCAAAACAGCAATAGAAAAATCATAGACTAAGTAATATACTCTGCAGGGAAAATAGCAGTTAACATCACAATATTGTCTAACAGTGTCATAATATTGTGATTTGCATATTTAAATAAATACTTCAAAATTGTCTAATAATGTTATAAAACTTGTTTGAAAAAGTTAAAAATATTAAATAATGTTAGTAAATATAGAAGAAGAGTTATGGAAAAACTGCACTTACACTATCTCAAAACTGCAAAGAACTGCGAATACATGGTAGCAGTTAGAAGTAGCAGCGATAACGTTATCATTGAATGATAACCCACAAACATCATAGCGAGTTACCAAATGTTTATTAAAAATGGGTGTACACTTATTTATCACTCCCTAACGCTGATCCAACCAGCGATAACCCAAAACAGCGATAGAAAAATCATAGACTAAGTAATATACTCTGTGGAGAAAATAGCAGTTAGCGTCAACAGTCTAACAGTCTCAAAATATTGCGATTTGCGTATTTAAATAAATACTTTAAAATTATCTAATAATGTTATAAAAATTGTTTTAAAACATTTAAAAATATTAGAAAATGATGGTAAGTACAGAATAAAAGCTATAGTTTACAACAATATAACAGAAAAATTATGCGCTAGTAGAAGTGCAGTTGAGCCGAAGAGTTATAGTTTACAACAATATAACCGTAAAACCAAGCGCTAGTAGAAGTGCAGTTAAGCCATATTTACTCTCTTACTGAATAAGTAATTTAAGAGATTTTTTCGCGTGAACTGGAAATTGAACCCACGACCTCTAGCTTTACACACTAGTTCACTACTGGTAACCATTATGTTATCCAGGCTTCCTAGTTTCTTTTCAAGAAAATATTTATCATTCAGTATGATAAACTTAATATAATATAATAGTAGCTTTACAGCTATAATATTAGTATTAATAAATCCATCAAAAAGTCTTTTTGAATTAAAAGCAATGTAATTACCTGAAGGTTCATGCTATGGGCAATTTGTGTTTAAAACTAGGAAGCCTGGATAGTAAAATGGTATGTGCACTGGAGCGTAATGTCAAAGATTTTGGGTTGAAGTCCCGGTTCAGGCCAAATGTTTTCTCTTCAAAAAATAATTTGCCAGTTCAAAATGAATGAATGAACTATCACTAGATCTTCTGGAGAAAACCGCAGTTTACACCTCATCATGAATTTTTCTAGTTTTGCAGAATAGTAGTATGCATGCACAAAGTTTATGAACTTGGTATGACCAGCCGCAATAAATTCCCAAACATGCTTTTTAAAAATGTGTGTACAATAACTTGTAATTTCATAACATAACAAAGGAAATCATATACATGTTATTTCAATAAACTAATTTGGTGCACGCTAACATACCCCTTCTTCTCCTAATAAAAGTAGTAGTGGAATTTCGGAAAAAGTCGGTTTTATGTCTCTCAGGAATTCTTCTAAGTTCCACAGAATCGCAGCGCGCATGCGCGAGTTGCTGTAATGGTTAATATAGACTCCGGTAGTCGGCGTTACCAACTTTGGGAATAAATTTCCAAATGCAAAAAAAAATGGACGTTAACTAACTTGCCATTTTCTAACTAAAGAAAACAATTTACATACATATTATTTCTTCCCAAATGCTTAAAAATGGACGTAAACCAACTTCCCATTTCCTAACGTAACAAAGCAATTTACATGTGTACTATTTAATGAACTATAAACTAATTTTACGTACACTAACACTAAATATAGTTTTAAATTATTTTCAAATGGTGGCAACGTTGGAACAACATGGGAAAGTAGCAAGGAAGTAATGTATCCACGATCATGTTTACGTAAATATATAATATAAAATATTGTGAAGAAAGCTTGAAGATCATTGCAAAATGTTTAAAACAGTACAAAGTGTTTACAAGTGTTTAGTGCATCAGTGGCATAAGAATGTAAGTGTAGAAATGTGAGAGACATAAAACCGACCACATCTGGAATTTCTTATTGTGAAAGTTGGTCATACCAGTAGCACCAGTGCCATCTGTTGACAAAGCCTTGTAGAACTTACAAGAAATAATTGAGAGAATTTGCGTACATAGGGCCTAGATAAATATTTAACGCTTATAAAAAATCATTTAAGAATTGTTAGAAAAACTTTACATAATAGGAAATGTTAAAACAAATTGAAAAAGTAGCATAGTGAGAACTAATCTATAGTAGAGCCGATTTTGTAACGTGTTGTTCGTACGAACTTATTAGTTCACGAACGACTCATCAGTGTATCATAGGAAGATTAAAAAAAAAATACACATTGAGGTTACGAGTAACATTGAATGTAGAAAGATCCATTATATGTACTGAATATAATATACAAGTTAGGTATTACCGTGGGCTATCCTTACCGTATTATTATGAATGTTTATAAATTTAAATAATTGTATATGTTTAAATATATTAAACACGGCTCAATAATAAAAATAATAATAGCAATAATAAAAACAAATCTTCATACACTGCTCACTGCACAGTAGATCGTATATCATGTTTAATACATCTTAAGAGTAGCTAACCTTTGCACATCTCTCTCATTATCGTCAAATAATTATGTCGATATTTTAAAATTCTACCTACCATATTTTGATTTTATTGAAATAATTTAATGACACTTCAATAATTAATATTTACAATTACGGATTTGTAAAGTTTATTTTATCACTCAAAAAATCTTGCAATGTGGGAATTTTTTCTCAATGTTGTTGACATTGTCTATTTTCATTCATTAGTACACTGTACAATCTAGATAGCCGTTTGTTAGAAAAAAGAAAATATAACATTAATGTTTAAGTAGCTGTTAAAAGACATTTAATTTATTTTCATATTAAATTTTTGAATTTGTCGCTAAATTATTCGTGATTGTGGTATTAATTTGCTGAAACTTAAACACATTGTATAGAAACTTCGATCGTCCAGATTTCAAGGCCATTTGACATGGGAAGACTATCTGTCAAAAAATGAGTTATTGTTTACAAAGTGCAGAAATTCATTTATATCTTAAAATGAAGCGTTTTTACTTATTATGTACTGTATTTGCATTGCATGGATGCGTTGGTGCCGATGTTTACATTAAAAATGGAACTGAAGGTATATATTAAAAAAAAAAGCTTTGTTAATACTGTAAATCCTTTGTATGATCTTAATACCGCTTTATATTTTCAGTAATTACTGAAACATGCCCCGAATTCGGCGATGTTGGAAAAGGTGCAGTGGCTAAAGTGATAAACGTTGCTGATAAACAAGTCCTCCATGTGGAATGTCAGCCTGGATATGAATTGATCGGACCTCCAAAAATTTTGTGTGTTGATGGTCAATGGGAACATAATCAGAAGCCACAATGCTCTAAACGTAAGTTTCTCTAATATTAATGTAATTTAACTAATATTTGCAGAAGATACTGCAGGAATTTGTGTAATGCATCAACTTACATAAATTCAAATAAGGGAAAAACTACACTTAAACTTACGTGAAATATTTTTGAAGTCCCATAAATCAACAGTGTGCATGCACCGGAGTTTATAGAGCCAGCGATAACCTACCATTGAACCACGTATCGATTATCATCCTCGATTACTATCGATATCGTACTAAAGTTAAAAAATCTTATCCTAGATGGCAGCATGTCGCTATGAAATTTAAATGACCAATCTTTGCAATTAATCCCCAAATCTGTGTTAAAAAATATAATAATAATATTGAAATTACCAAACGTTTATTAAAAATGGGTGTACACTTACTTATCACTCCCTAATGCTGATCCAACCAGCGATAACCCAAAACATGGATAGAAAAATCATAGACTAAATAATTAACTCTGTGGAGAAAATAGCAGTTAGGACCACATATTATCTAACAGTGTCATGATATTGTGATTTGCGTATTTAAATAAATACTTACATATTATAAAATAATGTTATAAAAATTGTTTGAAAAAGTTTAAAATATTAAAAAATGTTAGTAAATACAGAAGAAGAGCTATAGTTTACACAATAAACTGATAAATCAAGAGTTAGTAGAAGTGCAGTTCAGCCTTTTTTTTAATAAACGTTTGGTAATTTTAATATTATTAATATATTTTTTAACATAGATTTGGGGATTTATTGCAAATATTGGTCATTTAAATTTCATAGCGACGGATAGTAATCAAGGATGATAATCGATATGTGGTTCGATTGTGGGTTATCGCTGGCTCTATAAACTCTGTCGCATGCGCACTGTTGTTCTATAGGACTTTGAAAATATTTCACGCTAGTTTAAGTGCAGTTTTTCCCTGATCCAACCTGCGATAACCCAAAATAGCAATAGAAAAATCATAGACTAAATAATATACTCTAGAGAAAATAGCAGTTAGCATCACAATATTGTCTAACAGTGTCATAATATTGTGATTTGCATATTTAAATAAATACTTCAAAATTGTCTAATAATGTTATAAAAATTGTTTGAAAAAGTTTAAAATATTAAGTAATGTTAATAAATACAGAAGAAGAGCTACAGTTTACAACAATATAACAGAAAAATCAAGCGCTAGTAGAAGCGTAGTTGGGCCGTTATTTTTCTTTAAAAAAAATCCTCGAAATGCATTAAAAGTGAATTAGAAGTTTATGTAAACATAACCTAGAAGTGACCATATTATCATAGCAAAATAACCCCAGCATTGATCTATGGCCAGTATAAAAAAAAAACAGAATCATTGCATACTTGTGCAGTTTTTTCATGTTATTTTTACAAAAAAAATAGATCATTATAGATGGGTCTAGACTACAGATTACTCCCTATTACCGGAAAACCCACTCAGATACATTTCTAAAGTTAAAAAAAATCAGCTAACCTAACAAATCGCAATCAAACCTGCCCAAATGTACATAATGTAAGGAAATTATTTGTTTTTTTCATGATTTTTAAATTATATTTATTGCCTCTAATGGAAACTTCAGTGAAATTTGATGGGTTATCGCTGAACTAAATCATGGATAATGACACTAAACGTTTTTCCTATGCACAAACATAAGCGATAACTATTGTTATGTTTAGGAACTAGTAGTCCGCAAGAAGATAAGCACAGCCTCAGAATTGGTTATCATTGTTAGTTCAGCCCTATTTAATTGTGGTAATACTTACAGCAAACTCCTGATTATCCATGTTAATTGGGACCGAGATATGCATGGAAATTCGAAAAACACGGATAACCCAATTAAGTTATTCAGCGCCATGGAAGTTGATCAGAAATGTATTTTACCCACTTTAACACTACTTAGATGCAACAAATATTCATAAAATGTTATATTAAATATATTTAGGTGCGAGTCGTGATTATCATTAATTTATTTTACTCGTAAATATGAAAAAAAAAGTGGGACTCTTTTCTGTCATGACAACTCTTGGTTACAACAGTTATTAAAAATGGCCATGATAACCAGAGATAACAACGCTAGTAACCACCAAATAACCACACTTATAACCAGTGATGACACATGATAACCATGCTAGTAACCACCGATGATCACACTACTAACCAGAGATAAACCCACTGTTACAGCATATCTGTGGTTTCAATCCGTAACAACAAACTTTTAGTGACTCACGCAATGGAATTTTCCGAAATTGTATTCTCAGAATGTTGTTTTATACCGTTAAATGCATCAGGGGAGGAGGTTGTGAGTGGAGGTTACTCTATTGTTCTAGTTTCTAAGTGCAGTTCACAGTAGCACGTTTAAAAATAAAGAATTTTTCATAACAATACAAAATACAATACAGTATTTATCTTCATTTAAAAAAAAATGCAGTAAAAGGAGTAATTTTTTGATGTTCTTATTATTAATTTCATACATCTCAATGATGGATAAATCATATTTGAAGAGAAAAAAGCATTTGGTGGGCGGGAATTACAACCTATATAGAGAAAAATTTGCGTTTAGATCGGTACTTGCTCAGGGAGCTCAAATGGTAGAGCACTTGGACTAGAAAACCAAGGGTCCCGGGTTCAAGTCCCGGTCTGAGCGTATAATTTTTCTCTTCAAAAAAAAAAGGAGTCATGCCTGGATAACCCACAAACCAGATAATATGTGCATAGATAATCTGGAGTTTGCTGTATTTGAAATTATTTCCTGACATCAATATTAGTATTTAAATAAGCCCCACTATAAGCAATTATATTTGAGTTTATATTTACTCATATTGCTCTTCATAATTAAAAATTAACAAACCAAAAGTAAGTCGCACTAACTTTACAACTGTTCTTTTTTGTCTAATGTAGGTTTTTAATTTTTTCATTAGCATAAACATATGCATATCCATCCATCCATAGTATTTCTGCCCGAGGGCAGGTCCTTCACTGCAATCATAGCATTTTCATGCTATGATTGCAGCTTTACTATGGAATTGTGTGGTAGCTTCCCATTGCTTTCCACACCGGTGAAGGATGATGATGATAATGATAAGGATGATGATGATGGCCATATGATTTTGGGGACCGTTTGGGCCTTAAAGTTTTCCTGACATTTGTCTTACAGGTGAGGAAAAACCCAGATAAAAACTAACCCAGAAAAACTGCCCCGACCAGGGATCGAACCTGGGCCTGCTGCATGACAAGGCAGCACGCTACCTCAAGACCACAGCGGTGGACACATATGCATATAAGCAATAATATTTAATATAGATCCCTATATATATATATATAGATACATATGCAGAATCACAGAAATTTTAACATCAGAATAAAAACAAACATTTTAAAGATTTCATATATGTAGAAGGAAAGTCTACTTGAGCCAAACACTTTATTAACATTGGCAACCACATGGAAAAAAAAGTAGAAAGCACTCTTACTTTAATTCCCAAAGAGAGAAATCCAGCAAAGATAAACATACCAGAAGGATTAGAAATTTAAAATGAAATAAACAATTATATGATTTTAAATGAGAACCTATCCAACACATACAACCGTATATATAGAATCACAAAACATTTAGTAGCTCTAAATCTTAAGCTAATGGTGGAACTTTGTTTCTGAAAAGCATTCAGCTTTTAAAATATTTTATATTGTGACTAATACCTCAGTAGAATTTTATTATGCATTGTGTTGGTATTGTCCAGCACCATAGCCGAGTGGTTTAACCCTCTGCATGCCACTGGTAAAATCTCTTGTGTCAGCGATTTAAATTGCATCTGCAGATGTGATCGGCTTTGCAAATAGTTTAAGTATATTGTCTGGCAGGTAATGGACAGAAGCATCAGAGCCAATATAATCAGCTGATGGCACTTAAAGGGTTAAGGCATGATATCTTGGCATAGAGCTATGAATATTGTGCTGTTTGAGTCCCGATGCATGAAGAAATTTTCTCATGGAATTTCAGCCAGTATTTGATTGGTGCCCACCCAGCAATGTGAGGAATTTTGGTAGCAATAATAAGTAGTAGCTCCAGATTGGCTGGGGATCCGATATTCTGACCACATGTCACCCATATAGTTATTCTTCCACCTCATTCTTGGTACTGGATATTTTCTCTCTGGTTTTCCTACAAGATATTTCCAAATTTCATTCCCAATTTGTGCCACATGTCCTGCCGATTATAGTCTATGAGACTTAACTATCTTATTATATCTGGTTTCCTATAAAGATCATGTAGCTCACTGTTATGTAGTCTTCTCCATTTGCCTGTTTGTTCATCTCTCTTTGGTCCAAAAAAATTCCCAACAACTTTATTCTCAAATACTCATAATCTTTTCTCCTCCCTTAAAGTAAGAATACATTTTTGCTCCATGTAATATAACTGGGAGAATAACAGTTTTATATATTTTCAGTTTAACATTTTTGATGGGAGAAGTTGGGATGACAGTCCCTGTAATTCAACTGTTTTTAAGAATTAAATTAATGTTTTTATTACCTCACCTCATATCCTTTTTCTTCTAGACTGCAGTTTTGGAGCTTATCACTATCATCAGCCTCTCGTTGACCGGTGTTATGTCGTTTCTTGGCGGTTTTCTTCTTCTATTGGTGGACCAATGAACCTCTGAATCAAGTCAAAATTTGTGGGAGTTTCGAAATTCATGAGTTTATCTTTCTTGTTTTTTTGGATGTGGATTTTTTCCCAGACCATGAGTTCTTTCTGTTTATCTGTGTGTTTGATTAGGCTAGCTTTTGTATCGATCCAAAAAAAACAAGAAAGATAAACTCATGAATTTTGAAACTCCTGCAAATTTTGACTTGATCCAGAGGTTTAATGGTCCACCGATAGAAGGAAGAAGAAAAATGCCAAGAAACGACATAACACCGGTTGACAAGAGGCTGCTGATGATGGTGATAAGCTCCGAAACTGCAGTCTAGAAGAAAAAGGATATGAGATGAGGTAATAAACACATTAATTTAATTCTTAAATTAAACCTCATTGTGTTTTTTTTTTCTCTGTGAAAGTTCAACTATTTTTATTCAATTAATTTGACAATCAGTGTGAAAGTTAGTGCTAGACTCACAACCTGTGAATTCATACTACTACCAGTGCGCCAAAGTAATTACAAGTATAAAATATATATATTTTTTTTTTAATTTCTAGGCTGTCCATCGCCTCCATTTCTACGTAATGCAGAAGTGCGCTTGGAAGGTCTGCAGGACAGTGAAAAAACCTATCGCAAAGGATCACGTGCTACTTATAGTTGTGGTGAAGGTTTCCGTTTATCACCTCCCACTAGCAAAATACGTGTATGTAAAGATGGATACTGGACAGGGCCCCAGGGACGATGTGGTAAGTGCAGTATTAACAGGATTAACTTATCAATCATTCTGATTTTCATATATTCTATTCTTAATTTTTTTAGGGGGTATACTTGTTCTATTTATTTGGGCTGCTATTGCCGCCGGAAGCCAAGAAGAAAAAGGAATTTGAGCTCTTTTTGTTATACTTATTATCTTTGTGTTATATTTACTTAAAGCCCAAAAGCCTAAGGGTATAAGACTCTACCATATTTTTGTGAATGTAATAAAGCCAAAATAAAAGTTAACTCATTTTGAACTTTTATAGGAAAAAATCACTATGAGGTTTAATTTAAGATTAAATTAAAATGCTTCATACCTCACCTCACATCCAGTCTTCTAAGTAGACTGTGGTTTCGAAGCCTTGGCGGCATCATCAGAATTGATCTAGTAGAAGATTTCCAGGCTGTTGGCCGTGGTATTGAGGCTTGTAGTTCCCCGACGTTTCGCCAGAGACTGTGTCCGGCATCCTTGAGGGTTGTCTTGAGACTGGCAATTTTGTCGACTACCTGCTCTATTTATACATTTATCCACGATGTGTTCTCTGCGCGGTCCGTTACTTTGTAAATTGTATCTGCCTTCTGGTTGGTTAGCATTAGGGTCTTCTATTGCACCAATAAGGTTCTAGTAGATTGTTCTTGTAGTGGTTTACATTTGGCCTTTTTTAAGACTGGTATCCATGCTTTGTTGACTTTTAACGATTCTTCCTTTCTATTGTAACTATTTTGATGTTTGAATATTATTATTATTATTATTATTATTATTATTATTATTATTATTATTATTATTATTATTATTATTATTATTGGTGCAATAGAAGACCCTAATGCTAACCAACCAGAAGGCAGATACAATTTACGAAGTAACGGACCACGCAGAGAACACGTTGTGGATAAATGTATAAATAGGGCAGGTAGTCGACAAAATTGCCAGTCGCAAGACAACCCTTGAGGATGCCAGACGCAGTCTCTGGCGAAACGTCGGGGAACTACAAGCCTCAAGACCACGGCCAACAGCCCGGAAATCTTCTACAAGATCATCATAATAACTCCGGCCATGAAAGCATAAGTCAATATATCATCAGAATTACTACTTCACTGAACTACTAATGTTAACTCATTTATTGAATACACGTAAAAAAATATCATCAGCGTTATAGGCTTGTTTTACCATTACAATATTCAGAGTTCCTTATGTTACTTGGACATTCACTAAAACTTGCACTTTATAGTTATTTAAAAACATTTTTGGGATACTTTTCTTCCATTTTTGGCTATATCTGACTGGTCTTATGAACCTCAATGCAGATGCATTCATCTCTTTCGCATTAGTTTAAACATTAAACTAATATCAGTGAGAGTTGAATGTTGAATGCATCATTCTTCCATCTTCAGCTCTCTCCAACTGGTCTTGTGAACTTCGAGGCATGACATATTCAACTCTCTCTCTCTCTGTCATTGGTTTTAAATATTAAACTAGTCATAGATAGCTGAAGATAGAAGAAAAGTCTCCTGTAAAACATTCTAAAGTAAATAACTGATGGATGATATCTAAAAACGAACATGGTCCATTTTTCAAGAAAACAATTTTATAGTGTCATTTCCGTACAACGAACTAATTCATTGGCACTATCGAACCCATAGATTTGTGGTCAAGCAGACATAAGCTCTCCATACATCTCTATCCTGAGCTGTTTTCCAATCATCTCCTGTATAATCTTATCTGGTTGCTGGCCTCGCATTCACACGTGTTAATGACAGAGATCATCCAGCCAGTGTAGGGGTGACATGTGGTCATCATGTTGGATCCCCCATCCGTTATAGCTCATTTTCTCAACCTGGTGTCACTATCCAAATGCTTTGCGATGCTGAGTGACCACTGGTCCCATACTGGCCAAAATTCCATGAGAATATTTCTTCCTGCATGGAGACTCGAACCAGCGCAAGTCCCATAGCTCTGTGCCAAGGCATCTTGCCTTAACCACTCAGTTACGGCACAGGACCCTTTATAATAATGGTTAATGTTATTCTCCCACTGCATTCTTGGCCTGCTACTGGGAGCTAGCACCCTGGTATTCATACAAGGAGGTTTTATAAAAACTAGACCCTTGAGACAGTGTGATGTTGACAAATGGAGAGTTTTTGAAAGAAAAATCCTGAGAAAAATAAACATCCAGTTCACTGTAATAGAGAATGGAGAATTAGATACAACTAAGAATTATATTCTATGTATAAATCCCCAGATTTATCAATACTATTAAAGTGGCAAGCATTGCGATGACCAGGGCTTGTGAAAAGAATGAATGAGAACAGTATTCCAAAGCATGTGATGGAATTTAAGGTGGATGGAAGAAAAATAGCTGGTTGTACCAGATCGAGATGGCTACATGGAGCGGTTTCTGATCTAAACATGTGGAAAGTTTTAAGCATAGATCTCAGAAACAGAATGCTGAACAGGGTTCAATTTCAGGTGTTCCTAGCAGCATACATACTAGTACAATACCTGAAGTATGGCACGTATGGAAAAAATCTAAGGATAATATGAAAGATTACCCTGTCCTCCAGGTAGGTGGTTTGGCGGATTGCTGGTGTCCCCCCTTGTAAAAAATCATTCACTAAGGAATCTAATACGAGCCCTAAATGGAAACGAACTGGCCAATGGAAGAAAAGATGGATGGACTCAGTGAAAGAAGATAGTCATCAAACCCTGAACTGTAGGAACTGGCAGCAGAGAGCATTGGATAAACAAGATTGGAGGTCTCGCATCAAGAAGGCCTGGACCCACTATGAGCTGTAGTGCCATTGGAAGAAGAAGAATATAAAAGATATGGATGCATTCACTTCTGCTGGTATTCCATTGCATCTCTTTTATAACAAATGATTTTCCTAGTGGATAGCAACAGTTACATGTGTGCAGCTGGCTCCCAGTGAAACCACTATAAGAAGTCATCTTGCAAAGTGTGCTGAAGAAGACTTTCAGGAAACTAAGTCAAAATGTGAGGGAAATTCTATCTAGTGGTTGATGAAACAGCAGATATAAAGAATCGTAAGACGGTGAATGTTGTTGTTACTCCAATGGGTGTTGTGAATGATAAACCTGCCTTGTGAAAACCAAAATTGTTGAACACTGAAATGCTGACGTTATAGTAAATTTAATAGATATACATCTTGATGTTATATTTAAATTAATGTTCCAGAATTGGTACAGTTTTATTTTAGAAAGAAAAATTATGTTCGAACCGGGAGTCGAACCCTGGACCTCTGACTCTATACTTCAGTGCGGTAACCATTATGCCATTCAAACTTCCAATAGGAATGTCAAATTTCTACTTATACAATTAATTCTCCTTTCATCCGAAGGCCGATAGCCATCGCTATCAACAATGCCATCTGATGACATCTTTTCGAAGTATTTTTTTATGAGAATTTAAACATCAATTTTTAAGTGGTTACAGCTACTATTTTGATGTTATATTTAAATTAACATGTTCCAGAATTGGATATAGTTTTATTTTAGAAAGAGAAATTATGTATGAACCGGGAGTAGAACCCCAGACCTCTGAATGCGGTAACCGTTATGCCAATTAAATTACGACCATTAAATTCTCAATAAAAATACTTCGAAAAGAAGGCATTGTTGATAGCGATGGCTAACGGCCTTCGAATGAAAGGAGAATTAATTATATCCATCCATCCATAGTAATTCTGCCCAAAGCCAGGTCTTTCACTGCAATCATAGCATTTTCATGCTATGCTTTGCAGCTTTACTAGAGAATTATAGGTGTGGTAGCTTCCCGTTACTTTCCACACAATTAATTGTATAAGTAGAAAGAAATTTGACGTTCCTATCGGAAGTTCGAATGGCGTAATGGTTACAGCACTGACGTACAGAGTAGAGGTCCGGGGTTCGACTGGTTCGAACGTAATTTTTCTTTCTAAAATAAAACATATAAATCTTATTGATGTGTACAGAAGCAGTTTGATTGTTTTAATATCAGACAGTGCACCATAGGTGCTTTCTGCTGGCAGGTAACTGACTAGACTTATGCCTCAGCTTTTACATTTTACATGTTGGAATCACGTATTGATTTTTGTACTGCGGAGATTAGATTTTCACTAAAAATTGATGATGAATTAATTGCAGCTGTTAAGGCTGCTTTAGCAAAATCTCCAGCCAGAAAGGAGAGATTCTGGACTGTCTAAAAGAAGTAGGACATTTGTTCTACCTCCAGTTCCTGTAATAACTCGCTGGCTGAAGGCCGAAAAAATATTGCGGCATCAATTTCAATGCAGTAAAACATTGGGCTGATTTGGAATATGGTGAAGGCAGTGCTTCTGTAACAGACAACAACTGGTTGAAAGAAAATAAATTCTTTATTTGGTTTATCATTAAAATTTGAAATGAATTTCATGCTATTTATTTTGTATCCATCTTCTGAATTATTAATTCTACAATGTGGAGTTTTTATTCCTTGAGATGAATTCAAGTTATAATATATCAAATCTCTTTCTTGAAATTTTATCCATTCTTTGTCCATTGGTGATTGTGATAACTTCCTGGGATATGAAGGTTTTCCTGTTTGGCCTTTCTTGACAATTTTTTTTTTTCCATTATCGATAGCAGTTTTAAGATTAAAATTGTATCCTGTAGTAACATTTACATTTTTCAGAGTATTTTGAACATCAGTTGAGCTTGGTACTTCTCTGAAATAATCCAATAGTTCAATATTTTTTAATTTATCCTCAGGCCGAAAACTTTTGCAATATTCATATTTGTTTGTTTCTAAGATATTTTCCCTGCTGTTTCCAGTTTGAGATATTTCATTAGAAGGCATTATACAGCATGAAGAATTGGAATTTATTATTATGTTATTTGTTCGAATTACAACCAAAATTTCGAAGTTTTCTCTTTTTTATGTGAGGTTCAATTTTTGTAATTATTTTAATTTCATCATCTTCATCTATATTATCAATAAATACAGGAGTCTGGAAGTACTTACTTGATATATGGTGAAATTATTTGATACTCTAGATAATCTAGATTCTTCTTTAAATGTGGGAAATTTATACAATGTACTTTTTCCTGAATTACAGTCATCAAACATAGAATTTGTTGAACATCCTTGATTAAAATAACCATTAGATGACATGACTTTTCTTTGTTTACAAGCTGGTAAAATAGTCATCACCTTTACTGTTTTCAGTGGGTCTTTTATTTCCTCTTAATGTGGGAAATTTATACAGTGTGCTTTTCCTGAATTACAGTCCTCAAATATAGAATTTGTTTTGTACAATGTGCTTCTTCCTGAATTACAGTCCTCAAATATAGAATTTGTTGAACATTCCTGAACAAAATAACCATTAGATGACATGACTTTTCTTTGTTTACAAGCTGGTAAAATAGCCATCATCTTTACTGTCTTCAGTGGGTATTTTATTTCCTCGTAATGTGGGAATTTATACAATGTGCTTTTTCCCGAATTACAGTCCTCAAATATAGAATTTGTTGAACATCCCTGATTAAAATAACCATTAGATGGCATGACTTTTCTTTGTTTACAAGCTGGTAAAATAGTCATCATCTTTACTGTCTTCAGTGGGTCTTTTATTTCATCTTAATGTGGGAATTTATACAATGTGCTTTTTCCTGAATTACAGTCCTCAAATATAGAATTTGTTGAACATTCCTGATTAAAATAACCATTAGATGACATGAGTTTTCTTTGTTTACAAGCTGGTAAAATAGTCATCACCTTTACTGTCTTCAGTGGGTCTTTTATTTCCTCTTAATGTGGGAATTTATACAATGTGCTTTTTCCTGAATTACAGTCCTCAAATATAGAATTTGTTGAACATCCCTGATTAAAATAACCATTAGATGACATGACTTTTCTTTGTTTACAAGCTGGTAAAATAATCATCACCTTTACTGTCTTCAGTGGGTCTTTTATTTCCTCTTAATGTGGGAAATTTATACAATGTGCTTTTTCCTGAATTACAGTCCTCAAATATAGAATTTGTTGAACATCCCTGATTAAAATAACCATTAGATGGCATGACTTTTCTTTGTTTACAAGCTGGTAAAATAGTCATCATCTTTACTGTCTTCAGTGGGTCTTTTATTTCCTATTAATGTGAGAATTTATACAATGTACTTTTTCCTGAATTACAGTCCTCAAATATAGAATTTGTTGAACATTCCTGATTAAAATAACCATTAGATGGCATGACTTTTCTTTGTTTACAAGCTGGTAAAATAGTCATCATCTTTACTGTCTTCAGTGGGTCTTTTATTTCCTATTAATGTGGGAATTTATACAATGTGCTTTTTCCTGAATTACAGTCCTCAAATATAGAATTTGTTGAACATACCTGATTAAAATAACCATTAGATGACATGATTTTACTTTTGTTTACAAGCTGGTAGAGTAGAGTCATCATCATTACTATCTTCCGTGGGTCTTTCTTTACCATTTGTTAATCTATATCTTGAAAAAAAAAGTTGAAAATAAATTCCACATTCTTCACTTTAATCAGTTTTTAAGTATGTATTTAACAGCTTCTTAATGGCACTTACATAAAAAATTGGCAAATTATAGATTTCTAGATATTTATAAAATTATTTACAATTGTATATTAATATCTATGGAAACATTCAATTATTATTAAATAAAGAAAATTGGTAAAATTGTTGAAATGTAGTTCTTTGTTAGGCTTACTGACATTGTTTGAACTATAGTCAGGGCTTAAGGGGGTGGCATGCAGCAGGATGGCATTCTGGTTCTTTTTTTAAATTCCTTGAAACCATCCCTTATCTCTGAAATAGACACACACACACATGCAATTCCATAATTGGTTTAGGCATGTTATTGGATCCTACTTTCAAATGGCAGAGAGATTCAAGTGTATGCTGTCAACTATTGTTGTTTGGCAATGGATGAATACCAACTGTTTTCATTGGTTTGATACCTACAGCAAATGTTTAAACTCATTTTTCTCTGAATGATCTAAATGTAACTTATACGATTATGGTTTTTACACATTCATTTGACCACCTGAAATAACTTTGTACATAAGTACAAAATGAAAATTGTTTTATACAAAAGTTGTCCAGCTACAAGGGGGGATTAATGCTGATGATTAGTGAACTTTGTAGCGTTATTTATTAACAAGATATGAATATTAAATTTGTTTTCTTCAATGGTACTATGCATTTTTTCTTTAATTAAACGCCCCAACACCTATTAAAAAATGTATCACATTGTATTCTAATAAATATAACCTTATTAATGGAAACATAAAGTGGTTGTAGAGGGACAGTTCGTTGGTCTGCTCGATATCCTAGACTTTTATCTCTGGGGAGTTATCAAAGATAATAATAATAACAATAATAATGCTTTATTTTAGCTGGCAGAGTTAAGGTCATAGGACCTCTTCCACTCAACCAGTGAATAGTAGAATTATACAAAAAATTACATATTTATTACAATTTTAAGATATTAAAATACAGACTAAACAATATACAATAATGATGTGATCTAATACTAGCTAATACTAACAAAAACATGGAATATAAAAAATTAAAATGATATAAAATAAAGTAAGCAGCTTCCTAGATGATTATTTATAGAATGTTGTATATAGTTGTTATGCAGTTAATGTTTTCATTGTGTCGAACTTAAGATATCAGTTAATTTGAATTTAAACATTGATAGTGATTGACAGTCCCTGACATGAATGGGAAGTGAGTTCCATGCTCTAATCATATATATTGTGTAAGATTCTGAGTATAGACATGTTCTGTGCTGTGGTATCAAAAGTAATGAGTCTTGTGATCTTGTTCGTAAATGTGATGAGCTGATAAATTTTGAAAATGTGTTTGTTAAATAACTTGGTAAATATGTGTCTATCAAGATATTATGACAACTCTAGAGAATATGCAGAACCGTATTGTGCATGCTTGTAATTCCATTCAGCCAACAACAGTGGAGAAATCAATCTCCTCATTCATTGGACATGTGTGTAATTGAAAATGGGCACCAGTTTGAGAACTTAATGTGATGTTCAACTCTTCATAATTCATGTGCTGTTATATGGCAGCAATAATCTCACTTTTTATTTCCATTAAAAATCTTAACAGGTATTCAGTTATATAATTTTATATTGTGATTAATGACTCAATGAATTTTTATAATGATTTTTGTTAATATTGGGGTACATGATCTTTATGGGAAACCTGTTCTAATAAGAACAGATAAGTCTCTTACGGCCGCATGCAAATACATTAGTCTCTACTCAAATTACTTCCAATCACTGGTGAGCTGACTTTCCGTGAGCAAGTGCAAAGATCGAATTAGCTACCCCTAACTGGTCATGCATGAAAGTTGTTGTTTTCGTAATATTGGCAAGAAATTACCCAGAATTCTCAGCGATAAAAACCACTTCCGTTATTTTTGTCTGCTAGAGGAACAACGCATTGACGCTTGCGTCCCGCAAATAATACCGTCCTGTTCTTCCAGTTGAATTATTTGGTAGACTCTAATTCCTCTTCTCCGTGTATACCGAAAACATGATCGAAGTCTTCAAGGTCCGACATCTTGGATAAAGCAGCAAGGTACATGGCAAGGTTTCAAACTACATCAGTTCCCATCGGGTTGCTCATGATTCGTTTCTCTGCTAAGTCACCTCGCCAGGTAACTTAGGAATTTCAACAATTATTATTGCATGAACAAATTTTTGAGTATGCAAAAACGTATTTGGATGCAACTTTCTCAGCAGAGTACAGGCAGAGAATGACTTTTACGGTCTAATGCGTTCATAGATTCGAGCCTTAGACTGTGATGGGAAGGACAAGTGGCACAAATGGGGAATGAAAGAAGAGCATAGAAACCTCCTATAAGAAAATTAGTTGGATAGTGCCTATTAAGTAGAACAAAAATGATATGAGAGAGTAACATTAACCATGATTTGAGGGAATTAAATTATACGTGTAATGATTGGTATATATTAAATCAGAATAGGGTGTGTATGGAGAGCTTATGTCCGCACATTTATGAATTTCTGGGTTTGATAGTGTTAGTGGAGTTAGTTCCCTTTAGTTCAATAATTGAGGGTAATATAATAGTCTTCATTTATTACAACCATTCCAGATACCTTCCTCTTTGGTCATGTTCCCCTACTGAAATCTTTCTGTTCAATGTCTTCCCAAATCTAGTTCTTTCATCTTGCCTTCTCATTGTCTCATTGTATTCTTTCTCCTACTTTCATTCATAGTATTAATTTTAGTATTTTATTTTAATTCTAACTTTACACAATTTTTTAAATTTGTTCTTTTTTATATTATCAAATTTTTTGTCAATATTCATATAACCTAGTAATTATTTTGTTTTTCTATAACTGTATTTAACACAGTATACTTCTCAGAACTTTTTTTTTTTTTTGCATTTTTAATTGTCTAGTCGGCCACAATGGTATAGTGCTTTTGTTCCTTGCCTCCAGTCCCGAGGGTCATGGGTTCAAACCAGTCAATTTATGGATTTTTAGGAAGGAGAAATTCAAAGGACAGTCCTCCAAGAAGGATTTTAAGCTGTGGGTCCCGAGTCTGAAGATTTTCAGGCTCATAAAACAACCACAAGCCTGAATAAAAGGACCTCTATGCAAAATTTAAACATCCTTCATCCATCCGTGTAATACCTTAATTTCCTACTAGATGTTGTCTCGAGGTGAAGTGTTAACTGTTAACTGCTGATATCTATAGCGAAATTAACAACTGAATCTGTGTGGTTAAGTAAGTTCGTAATAGGAAAAGATCTATGTCCTCAAAGAAAGATGTATGGGATTGTAGAAGAACTTAATATGTTTAAATAAGGTCCACCGCTGTGGTCTCAGGGTAGCGTGCTGTCTTGTCACGCAGCGGGCCCGGATTCGATCCCCGGTCGGGACAGTTTTTCTGGGTGAGGTTTTTATCGGGGTTTTTCCTCACCTGTAAGACAAATGTCAGGAAAACTTTAAGGCCCAAACAGTCCCCGAAATCATATGGCCATCACAATCATCATCATTCATATTCATCTTAGGTTAAGCTTAGGATTAGGGACTCTCCTGGTGCACCATTATCATCATCATCACCCATCATATCATCGGGGCAATGAAACCCCGCCTTCCAGGCGCCCCAACCTCAGAAGTGGGTTACAAGTATGCCATGCCAGGAGAGAAACCAGGAATGTCGAAAGACAAACCTGGGGCATTTGAAAAAAAAAAAAAATTAAATAAATAAGCCCTCAGACCCTAAGTCATCATATCTAACCAAGATTATGTAACATTAAAAGGAGGTTACGAGTATTTGAGAATGAAGTTCTTAGGACAATTTTTGGACCAAAGAAAGATGAACAGACAGGTGAATGGAGAAGACTATACATAACATTGAGTTACATGGTCTTTATAGGAAGCCAGATATAAAAAAAAACAGTTAAGTCTCGTAGTCTGTGATGAGCAGGACATCTGGCACAAATGGGGAATGAAAGACGTGCATGGAAGCTTCTTATAGGAAAACCAGAGGGAAAACATACAGTTGGTAGACCAAGAATGAGGTGGGAGAATAACATAAACTATGATTTGAGGGAAGTAGATTATACAGGGAATGATTGGAAAACCTTAGCTCAGGATAGGGATGTATGGAGAGCTTATGTCCGTGCAGCCATGAACCTACAGGTTCGTTAGTCCAGTGAGTTAGTTAGTTATGTAACACTGAAGATCTAAACTTGTTATGGCCAGAAGAAAAACTTATTTTTAGTTATTTAACTTCTTTAAGAGTTGAGCTTTTTAGGAAAAATCACTATGAGGTTTAATTTAAGATTTAAATTAAAATTCTTTATACCTAACCTCATATCCAGTCTTCTAATTATACCAGTTTCCAAGCCTAGGTGGCTTCATTTTCAGTAATTTCTTGTCGACTGATGTTATGCTTCTTACTCCTAAGAAGATGAAGCCACCTAGGCTTTGAAACTAATATAATTAGAAGACTGGATATGAGGTGAAATATAAAGAATTTTAATTTAAGGCTCAAATCTATGAACACATTAGACCATAAAAGTTGTTCTCTGCCTGTACTCTGCTGAGAAAGTTGCATCCACATACATTTTTGCATACTCAAAAATCTGTTCATGCGATAATAATTGTTGAAATTCCTAAGCTACCTGGCAAGGTGACTTAGCAGAGAAATGAATCGTGAGCATCCCGATGGGAACCGATGGTAACTGATGTAGTTTGAAACCTTGCCGCCTACCTTGCTGCTTTATCCAAGATGTCGAACCTTGAAGACTTCGATCATGTTTTCGGTATATGCGGAGAAGAGGAATTTGATAGAGTCTACCAAATAATTCAACTGGAAAAACAGGAGAATCGGCGTAATATCGAACGATGCAGACGTCGTATACGGTTATATATGGCGGGACGCAAGTGTAAATGCGTTCCTCTAGCAGACGAAAATAATGGAAGTGATTTTATCACTGAGAATTCTGGGTAATTTCTTGCCAATATTACGAAAAAAACTACTTTCATGCATTGCCAGTCAGTGACTCGCTAATTCAAACTTTGCACATTCTCACGGAAACCTCAACTCACCAGAGACTAATGTATTTGCATGCGGCCCTTAGAGTTGAGCTTTTATAGGAAAAATCACTATGAGGTTAAATTTAAGATTTAAATTAAAATTCTCTATACCTCACCTCACATCCAGTCTTCCAATTATACCAGTTTCCAAGCCTAGATGGCTTCATCTTCAGTAATTTCTTGTCGACTGATGTTATGTCATTCAGAAGAACTGCTTCTTACTCCTAAGAAGATGAAGCCACCTAGGCTTTGAAACCAGTATAATTAGACGACTGGATATGAGGTGAAGTATAAAGGAATTTTAATTTAAATCTTCTTTTAGAGTATTTAACAGTCAAAATTTGATATTAAAATATAAAATTATGGAATATTCACCTGAAAGATCCATCTCCTGAACTTAATTAAATATTTAACTGTAGCGTTTTCGGGACTTGTCCCATCATCGGCAGGATTCAAAACTGGTGTTTTCACTGAAGATCTGGTGGAGGGGGTGTATCCCAGTTTTGAATCGTGCCGATGATGGGATAAGTCTAGAAAGCGCTACAGTTAAATAATTAATTATGTTGAGGAGACGGACCTTTCAGGTAAATATTTCATAATTTTATATTTTAATTTTGAATAATACCTCAACGGAACACATCATGAATCTTACAAAATTTTGATAACTGAAATATACATACATTAATTTATTACAGTTGCAAATGGATGCCAGTTGCCACCAGAAATAGACACATGGCTACTATGTCTTGGAGACAGCAAGAGAGGAGGATCCTGCAGTGCGTGTGAGTGTGGGACAACGAGCTCATTACAACTGTAACATGGGTTTTACTTTAACGGGTCCTGCCAGTCTGCAGTGTCTCGACTCAGGAGAATGGTCTCCACGTCTACCTCCCCACTGCACTCCTACTGCTTCAGGTATTACATATAACATATTAGATCTTTTTTTATTTTTATATATTAAATTTGGGAATTTTTAACATTATGAGGTTCAATTCATAAATATTAAATAAATCGTGATTATTTCTTACCTCATACTTCTATGTTCCTTTAAACACAGCACTGCAGTATCGGCGACTCCTTGTCACCACCGTCAGCTGTTTTCACGATTGTCAATTTTTTCTTTTGTTGATAATTATCCAAACTGGCATCTGATGTTCTTTTTAAGGAATTATTTTCTAAACTGCCATCTGGTGTTCTTTTTAATGAATCATTTTCTAACTGCCATCTGTTGATTTTGAAGAACTTTGTAATCAAGCTCAGTTCGTCTGGAATTTCGAAGTTCATGATTCCAAGAAAGATGTAAAATTCAAGAAATTTACTTACCATCCTGAAGTTCATAACAGTTTCAAAAAATTTTTCAGAAATTTAATATACAATTGGCTCCAATTAACAAATTCAGCATGGGTAATCTGTTAACTAATAATAAATTTAACACCCCGTCAACAAAAAATCTGGAATTTATCAAATTGATTGCAAAGATTGCAACAGTATATATATAGGAAAAAACAAAAAGGAATTTGGAAACTCGTAAAAAAGAACACTTCAGAAACATAAAGAATGGAGAAATTGAAAAATCAGCTTTAGCACAGCACATAGTTTTATTAGAGCATCATAGGATTGAAAAAGAAGCAAAACTTTTGAAACATCTATCTAAATTACTTATGAGGTGAGTGATAAAAATTCTACCTTAATCTATCTAAACTCTTTAGATTAACAGTTTGGGAAAAAAGATTAGATTCAAAAAAACCATACTAGCAGAACCATGAACTTCAAAATTCCAGATTAAACCGAAAGCTTGATTATAAGAGTTCTTCAAAAATCAAACCGATGGCAGTTTAGAAAAGGATTCATGAAAAAAGAACACCAGATGGCAGTTTGGAAAATAATTCCTTTTTAAAAAGAACATCAGATGGCCAGTACAGTTTGGATAATTATCAACAAAGAAAAAAATTTACAGTCGTGGAAAACAGTGGATTTGATTGGTGACAAGGAAGTCGCCGAGCAAGTCGCCGAGATACTGCAGTGCTGTGTTTTTAATGGGAACATAGAAGTATGGAGGGTAAGAAATAATCACACGATTTATTTAATTCTTGTATATTAAGATCTTGTTTATAACTAATAAATATAAAAGTAACTGTGTGTATAAGTAAGGTGAATCTGTGGGTTTTATCTTACCTCGCAACGATTTGTGAGGAGAAGATGAAACCAGATTTACCTTACTTATTAAGAACAACCAACATAATGTTACTTCCTATTGTAATTTGTTAAACGTGTGTATGTTTGTGATTTGTAGGGACTTCTAAATTGCTCAAAACCGATCTTCATGAAAAATTGTACATACAGGTTTTTAGGTATGACGAAAGGTTAGCTGCTGTCTATTATGCTCAAAAAACCTTAAGGGTGTAGGAGTTCACCTGAAACAATTAAAAAATTGTTCTAGCAGTTGCAATTTTTGTGTGTTTGTTCACAATGAAACTTAGTATATGTTTATTAGAATAAACTGAGATAGTTATTATCAAAAAATCAGTGAAATCCAACCATTAGAATGGGGGGTTTACCTAAAATCCGTATTTAAAAATAGACTGTAACAGCTTGCCATGTTTGGTTTTGTTTGCAATGTAATAAACATACAATTCAATTAAGTCCTGCAGCCAACTGTTGAGGAGTTCACAGAGAGCATGCAGTATATCCTGATGAAGGTCCACTCTGCAGCAGTGGACGAAACGTTGAGTTTCAAGAAAACCGGACCATGGCCATTAAGTTTTTGTAGGAGGCCTTTCGAAAATTTAAGTTTCATCTTCTGCCTTTCTGTTTGGTATAAGTATGTAAGGAAAATCTACATTACCAAAATCTTTTTAGTATTATGAATGCCATGGCAGTTGTAATTCAGCTTTCAAAGTAAAAATTTTCTGTTAAAATATTTTAAACAATTTATGTAATAGTTTCCAACTCTGAGCAGCTTAAGCAAATATGGCAGTATGTTTGCTTCTTTCTTTACCCTCTCCCTCTCCAGTATTTTGTGACACACAGCACCGGGTCGGGTTCAAGCTAGGGTTTTTACTTGAAGTTGTCAGGCTATAATAGTATCAAATGGCACGCTCTCTGAAATATAAACCTCCTCCTGACTTCCCAGGATAGCTTTACAGTGGTTCTTATCTTTTTCTTCCGAATTAAGCTTCTTGCCACATCAATGATAATCATATTTTAGATAGTGAAATTGACAGATGTAGAGATTGCTTATCTTTTCTAGATTTTGTCACTGGGCGATCATGACTGTAGTTATTTTAAAAAAATGCCACAGATTCTCATTGGTTTACACATTTAGTTCTTTCCATGTTTCGTATTCCATCCAGATTTTATATTTTACTAACTAAACCCAGCCTAGCTACGCTGTGGCTCAATCTTTCATGGAATGAATGGGAAAGTAAATAAAAGTATTCTAATTATATTATTTTGGTCTGGACATCTTACCTCAATATTAATGTTGATTTGTTCTTGGACATGTTTCAAAAACAATTCTCTGTTTTATCTTCAGCTTTCCCAGTCTGGGAAAGCTGAAGATAAAACAGAGAATTGTTTTGAAACATGTCCAAGAACAAATCAACATTAATATTGAGGTAAGATGTCCAGACCAAAATAATATAATTAAAATAACCTCAAAAATATAACTTCCTAAAATTAAATATTAAAAGTATTCTAGCCAACATAGAATCACTGAGAAAATACATCATTCAGTTCAAAACCCTGCCTTGCATTGCTGTGGTTATGTGGATTTGAAATGATATATAGAAAAATTTCAAAATTTTTTTTATTGTAAAGCTAGTGGAATAACTACTTTTTGTTTATCCATTTTCTGCATAAGCATAAAAATTATACGGTTTACCGATTCTGGAGCATGCAACCTATAATTGTCCATGAGAGAGGAAGCAATCATTTTCAAAAATCAAACCAAATACTTGCAAAGATTGCTCTTGCACTTTATTGATAATCATAGCAAATGTAATGTGTATTGGAAATTTTGTGTCGTTTGAACTCAAACAACCACATTTTTTTAATGCAACATTGTGTCAAAAATCATGTTAGAAGAGAAAAAATTTATACGATCAGACCAGGGACTTGAAACCCGGGAGACCCCGTTGGTTCTCTAGACCAAGTGCTCTACCATCTGAGCTACCTGAGCAAATGGTAGAACACTTGGTCTAGAGAACCAAGGTTTCCAGGTTCAAGTCCCGGTCTGAGCGCATAATTTTTTCTCTTCTAATATGATTTATTCCATCATTGAGATGTATGAAATTAATAATAAAACATCGATTGTGTCAAAATTTCATTTTACTATAAAACACATGCATATTCGAATACAATGTCGTGTCAAAATTTCAAGTTAATTGACCCCACTGCTTTTTGAGTTTTGCTATCACAATCATATACTGACTGAATTTTTATATATAAAGATTTATTTTCATATGTATTATTTCTAATTTTTATTGAAGAAGGAATACAAGTATTCTTTATTGTTATATCATTGATAGAAAATAAAAATAAAGTTTTTTTTTTTATATTATTCATAACAAATGTTTTTAGAAAGAAATCATTGTGTGGATAAGCCATAAATCTGTTAATTCTCTATGATTAAGCAGAAGGGAATGTTAGCCTTTACAGTAAAAGTACATAATTTCCTATTGTTTAGTTGTTTCTTTGACTCACCTCATACTTCTTAACTCCCATGCAGACTCAAGTTTTCTTCACTTTCATTTGTGACATTCTGAATGCTGTATTACGTTCACAACTGATGTCCAACGGCCTCCTCCTCTCCTGCAGACTGACCTCCGCGCCCATCTGGACTGACAAACTTCCAAATCAATCCCCCCTCTCCTTGTCACCGGTTATTTCAAAATTCATAGTTGTGTGTTTTTTACTCTTCCGTATGTAAGTTTTTTCCCAAATTGTGAGTTGTGAACGTAATACAGCATTGAGAATGTCACAAATGAAGTGAAGAAACTCGAGTCTGCTTTGGAGTTAAGAAGTATGAGGTGAGTCAAGAAACACTAAACAATATTAAATAAACCTCATAGTGTTATTTCCTACCTATATAACTTACATAATTTCCTATTCACATAAGTGATCCTAATGTGAAATTATTAGACTTCAGGGTTTTGATCATGAAGCCTTTGTAGTTATTGGAGAT
This sequence comes from Diploptera punctata, assembly GCA_030220185.1. Taxonomy (NCBI): domain Eukaryota; kingdom Metazoa; phylum Arthropoda; class Insecta; order Blattodea; family Blaberidae; genus Diploptera; species Diploptera punctata. Next base: position 8,254 of record JASPKZ010006621.1, on the reverse strand, counting down.
GATTTCACCTATAGCTTGTTCTACATTAGAATTTATTTTACTTCAGAGCTGGAGGAAGAAGCAGAAGAAGCACATTGTCCTCCTCTACCTGCAACACCTCATACACGAGTTTCTACTTTGCGTGGGCATCAAGATGCAAACAGTGCTACTCCTGGAACAGTGGTGGAGTTGAGATGTGAACCAGGATAATCGTGACCCCACTACTACCTTGCCAGCCAGCTGTTCTGCGCTGTGAACAAGCTGCATGGCAGACTGTTCAAGGCATTATGCCTCGTTGCTGTAAGTAAAATTTAATCTACAATGGTTGTAACAGCCCACTGTTGGGCCTTAGCCTCTCCTTTGTTAGGAGTTTACTAGACCAAGTTTAATTTAGTTATGCTTATTTATTTAACTTTCACAGGAAAAAAAAACACTATGAGGTTTATTGTTCATTTTTTCTTTCACTTCACCTCATACTTCATAACTCCTCGCAGAACCCAGGTTTCGTCACAATCATTTGTGACATTCTCAATGCTGTGTCACATTCACAACTGACGTCTAATGGCCCTTCTATCCTGCAGATTGACCTCCGTGCCATCTGATGGCTGGCCGACGAACTTCCAAATCATCCCCCTCTCCTTATAACCATCAGATGGTGCTGAGTTCTGTCTGCAGGATAGAAGGCCGTTGGACGTCAGTTGTGAATGTGACACAGCATTGAGAATGTCACAAATGATGTGACGAAACCTGGATCTGCGAGGAGTTATGAAGAATGAGGTGAGTGAAAGAAAAAATAAACAATATTGAAAACCTCTTAGTGGTTATTTCCTATCTACATAACTTAACTATGAGGTTTAATTTGAGAATTAAATTAATAATCAATTGAGTTAATGTTTACCTTGATGAAAATCCATATTTATTAATTTAAATAAAAATAAAACATAGGTTTATTTGATTTTCATATTTATTATATAATTCAGTGACAGCTGTTTCGGTACACTGTACCTTCTTCAGACATGTTTAAGAAATTATGAATTGTGTTCCAACTGATCTAAGCACATACAACAATATTTATTTAAATTTTTTTTTAATTTTTTAAATTTAACAAAGGGGATTCATTCAAATCAAGTTGAGAATTTAACAGTTTGTTACTACTTTTCAATTTATTTATTTCTACAGCCTCCAAAAGATCTAACTTCTTACCCTTATCACAAACATGTAAAATTTCAAAATTTGGATCGAAACAATGATTAAATTGGAATAGGTGGTTAGCATATTTTGAATATTCTAAATTTCTGTTATATGCGCTCTCATGTGTTCCTTTATATTGTTTGTATTGTTACTTAGATCATTTGGAAGAAACAATTCATAATTTCTGAACATGCCTGAAGAAGGTACAGTGTACCGAAACAGCTGTCACTGAATAATATAATAAATATGAAAATCAAATAAAACTACGTTTTATTTTTATTTAGTTAATAATTAAATTAATTATTTTTGGTCTGGACATCTTACCTCAATATTAAAACCTCAAAATATAACTTCCTAAAATTAAATATTAATTAAATTAATGTTTTTATTACCTCGCCTCATGTCTTTTTTCTTCTAGACTGCAGTTTCAGAGCTTATCTCCATCATCAGTAGCCTCTGGTCGACCGGGTGTTACAACTCTTTTCTTGGTGTGTTTTCTTCTTCCTTCTATCGGTGGACCGATGAACCTCTGGATCAATCAAAATTTGCAGGAGTTTCGAAATTCATGAGTTTTATCTTCTTATTTTTTTTGGATGTGGATTTTTTCCCATTTTTCTGAGAACGCACAGTCTGTGGGAAAAATCCACATCCAAAAAAAATAAGAAAGATAAACTCATTAATTTCGAAACTCCCGCAGATTTTACCTGTTCCAGAGGTTCATTGGTCCACCTATAGAAGGAAGAAGAAAACCACCAAGAAAACGACATAACACTGGTCGACGAGAGGCTATTGATGATGGAGATAAGCTCTGAAACTGCAGTCTAAGAAGAAAAAAGGATATGAGGTGAGCTAATAAAAAACATTAATTTAATCTTAGTTTATGCTATTTCCCTAAAGATGTCATGAATGGTATGTGGTCAACATATCGAGCCAATGAGGCATCTAGTAGGCAACTAAGGTATCACTAAGATGAAGAAGGTTGGTAAATTTTGCTTAGAGGCCTCTTTAATTCAGGCTTAAGGATCTTTACAAGCCTGAAAACCTTCAGACTCAGGACCCACGGCTTAAAGTCCCTCTTAGAGGACTGTGCTTGTTGGATTTTTCCTTTCTAAAAAACCATCAATCCCAGCCGAGTTTGAATCTACGACCCTTGAGACCAGATGCAAGGAACATAATCACTAGTCCAACCGTGGCGATGGTAAAATTTAATATCCACAAGAAATATCTAATTTAATAATTCCCCTCGCCATTATGCATAATGTTTAAACCTTCACACTTCTAACTCTCTTGAAGACAATGAACCACTGCTTGTTGATGATACTAGGGATGTTGAATTGCAGAAATGTATGTCCGCCGATGACATTGATTTATATACTTTTTGACGTAATATACGTATTTTAAAACAAAATTTAAAAAAAATATATAATTTTTTTTATTGTGAAAGTTCTATTCTCGAACCTTACTCAAGTACTTATAAATTACTTATAAAGTGTGGATAAGCTAATGAAGGAATATTAATTGATAATAAAGATAAAATAAATGCTTTTATTATTTGCTGACGATGTACTTTTAGCAGAATCTGAAAATGAGCTCCAAATGTTAGCATATAAATTTAAATTAATAGCCAATAGATATAATTGTAAAATATCAATAAATAAGTCAAAAGTAATGGCATTTATTGGTAAATATGGAATTAGATCAAAAATTGTACTGGATACAAAATAATAGAACAAATATCACATTTCCAATATTTAGGATGTGATATAACTTATAGAGAAAATAAAGATATAGAAAATAAAGTAAATAAATTTCAGGCTATTTGTGGAACCATAAAAAGAACCTTAGGTCGGAAGACAAGGAAAGATACGAAACTTAAATTATATAAAACAATGGCCTGTTCCTTTGTTGTTGTATGGAAGTGAAAATTGGATAATGAAATCAAGGGATAAAAGCAGGATACAGACTGCGGAAATGCTATTTTTACGTAATTTGGAAAGGATCCACAAGAGCGGATAGAAAAGGAATGAAACTATACGAGAAGAATTAAATATATATAAAATTGAAGATAAAATCAGCGAAAATAATAAGAATGGACAGAACACTTAATGAGAATGAACAACGAAAGAATACCAAAAAGAACCTTCCTGTATAATCCCAGAGGAACAAGAGATGTTGGCTGACCACGTAGAAGATGGACTCCACTTTTTAACTTCGCCGGAACAGGCTGCATAGCCTAAACCTTGTAGTAAGAAGAAGAAGAAGACGAAGTGTGGATAAGGGCAAAAAAAAAAAAACATGAGCTAAAGCAGGGTCGCCCAAACTTTTTTAATGGGCTGGGCCAATAACTGATTGTGCAATTGAATCGCAGGCCGGAACATAAATATCGTTACTATTATTGCTGCCCTACTGCCTGCATCATTATTATTATTATTATTATTATTATTATTATTATTACTAAAATAAAGTTATATGATCATACAGAAGAATGTTAAAACGTTTGTGACACCACGCACGCAATTAAAATTGTACAAAAAATTGGTACAAAATTAATAGGCCAATACTTACCTAATGAGAAGAGTGGAGCTGGCTTTTTAAGGTAACAAACGATCGATGTCAGGTGACTGCTGAGTAGTACTGATAAATAAGACGTCTTGGAGATGTTCGTCACTCAAACGTGACCTCAATCGTGATTTTTTAATTTTCGTTTTAGGACAATGTTTGTTCACAACGTGTATGTCGAGGAAAACATGCAGGTTAAACGTCGGATGTGTTCCTTTAATCCTAAATATTTTTCAGGTAGTAACTTGTAGAACTTAATGATCTGTAGGTCCAAAAAACTCCTTTCATTGCGTCAATACACTTCAAGTCTATTAGTTCAAATTGCAAACATTGATGGTGCTTTGTTTAACATCGAAGGAAAATGGAGACCAAAACAAATGACTGGTTCCATTTTATTGGAAATAACAAATCTATTAGAAAACTCTTCTTCAATTCTTTCAATAACTTCCCACAAAATAATCACTTCTGAAATACAATTCAGGATATTCATTTTGGAGAGCCATTTACACTTGGAAAATGTACACAGTTTTTCACAGACACGTGCCTTTTCAATAGCTTCAGTTTCAATTAGAAAGCTGTTATTGCAACAGTAAATTTGTTTGATTAATTTGTCTTTACCCTTGTAAAATTATGTTCAAGTCATTCAAATGCTAGTACTTGCTGGTCCCAGGATTCGTTAATTTCCATTTCAGAAATATTAAAAATTGTGAAATTGAAAAAATCTGCAATTGCGGCATATAGTTTATTAGAACATCATAAAAATTGGAAGAGAAGCTAAACTTTAAAACAAGTAGAGAAACCTTTGGAATTGACAGTTTGGGAAAAAATATACATTCAGGAAAACAAAGATAGATCAATGAATTTTGATATCCTTAATGAAATTTACTTTGATTTCGAAGTTCATATAATTCAACCATAGATGGCAGGCACTGAAGATGGCGACAATAAGAACAGTTGACGGCCGAAGAATTTCTTCAGTCGGAGTTATGGCTGAAGATGAACACGACTATGTTTGAAAATCGCGATATCATGGGAAGCATGAATCCTATGAGGTGAGTTGTTTTTAACAAAAATGTTCTCCATGAATTTTAATATTAGAACCATTTCATTCTGTATGCCTATGGGTGAAATTCCCTTCGAGCAGCCCAGGGTTCTTGTCACAACCTTGTCTGTTGTAATTTCAGTTCTTCAAAAGAAACCATTCCTTCTCTTATCACTTCCCACACTAACTGTTACAGCTCCTGTAGAAGGTTGTGTGTCGCCTCCAAGCATTTGAACATGGAGCTCTATTTGGATTGGCAGTGGATGGGAGATACCGAGTTCGGGCAGAAGTAGCATATGAATGTGAATCAGGCTACACACTGTATGGAAACCTGAGCTTACGTGTGCTCCCAGTGGTTGTTGGGAACCCAGTGATCTGCCTGAATGCAGAAAAAGATTCAGGCACCTTTACCTAATCCAGATTACAGTGAGTAAATGTTGTTTATTGTATTATGAGAGAGAACATCAAATTGTTGTAAATTAATGAGTCATTTTTTAAACATCTTACCTCATTATATTATTTTTAGTCTGATCATCTTACCACAATATTAATGTTGAACAAATCATTAATATTGAGGTAAGATGATCAGACTAAAAATAATGTAATTAAAGTAACCTCAAAATATCACTTTGTAAATTAAGGGTCGAATCTTTGAACACACATTAAGACTGTAAAAGGCGTTCTCTGCTGAGAAAGTTTGATCCCTAATACGATTTTGCTTACTCAGAAAATTATTCATGCGGATGATAATTGTTGAAATTCGTAAGCTACCTGACAAGGTAACTTAAGATCATAGCTTAAGATAGAAACTTATCATGAGAATCCCGAAGGGAACCGATGGTAAAAGATGTAGTTAGTAGAAACTTTGCCACTTTAATCCAAGATATCGGACCTTGAAGACTTCGATCATGTTTTCGGTTATACGCAAAGAATTGAAATGGAAGAAACAGGAGAATCGGCGTAATATTGCACGATGCAGACGTTGTATACGGTATTAATTTGCGGGGACACAAGCGTAAATGCGTTCCTCTATAGCAGAACGAAAATAATGGAAGTGGTTTTAATCGCTGAGAAATTCTGGGTAATTTCTTGCCAATATTATGAAAACAACGCCTTCATGCATGACCAGTTAGGTGGTAGCTAATTCGGTCTTTGCACTGCTCATGGTGAGTCAGCTCATCAGTGATTGGTAGTAATTTGAGTAGAGACTAATGTATTTGCATGCGGCCTAAATATCTTACCTCATATTTTATGTTCTCTCTCAACACGGGAACTATTTTCGAGAGAAGGATCTCTCTCATTTTCAACCAAGTCATTATGTCGGTTGTAAATGAGAGAGATCCTTCACTCAAAAACTAGTTCCTTGTTTTAAGAAACATAAATATGAGGTAAGATGTTAAAAAATGACTCCTTGAATTTATGAATTAAGAACCTCATAATGTTATTTGCCATATTTAACTATGAATCAAATGTTTTTTGATTCAATAAGAGCAATTTTGAACCTAAATGGAAGATAAGACAATCATTTGGTTGGTTGAATTGTGTGGTCAGATCCAGTAAATGTTTCATCAGAAATCAAGGGATAAATTTTACTTTAAGCAATTCAAGATTTTTTATATCATAAAAAGCAGTACATTGTAATTGCCTAAGGGTGTAAGGGGGATTTTACCAATAATATGGTTATTGTTATTATTTTATTTGAACAATGCTCTAACACCTAAGGATTAGTGATTATTTTCAAAAACATTCATCATCATCAGCATGAAGCATAACCCTGTGGGGTCAAAGCTTCCTTCAGAATTTTCCAGGCTTTCTATCTCTTGCAGCCTAACCAGTTCTTTGAGTTTTAAGATTGACATTGTATAGTACTCCATCCATTTTCTATCCACATCAAATTCGGTTCTTATAGGCTCCATATATAATTATTATTATATATATATATATAAAATTGTTTCGTTTTATATTTTAAGTTTCCCAATATAACTTCATAGACTGTGTGCTAGATAATACACTTTTTATTTCCTTTATCCTGATTCGAGTTGCTAAAGAGGGAACTACATCTACAACTAAGGTTAATAATTCTCGACACATGAAAATGCAGTCTCTTCTAATTGTTTGTTACAATGGAACTTAACTCGAGAATTCAGATTTTTAATTAGATCTTCAAATCTCATTGTCTCTGTTATTTCCTTCCATTCTTAAGATACTCCGACTCTGGGGTTCTGGCAATCTGTTTCTTAGGGCCGCTATGCCAATACATTAGTCCTACTCAATTCCTTCCACTCACCGGTGAGTCATCCGTGAGCTAGGCAAAGTTCGAATTCGATGGTTATGCATGAAAGTGTGTTTTGTAATATGGCAAGAAATTACCAGAATTCTCAGCGATATATATAAAACCACTTCGTTTTTTCGTTGCTGAGGAACGCATTACGCTGCACCCAAAAATAATCCCATATACAAGATGTCTGCATTGTGCAATATTACGCCGGTCTTCTTTTCTTCCAGTTGAATTTTTGGTAACTCTATCAATCCTCTTCTCTGCGGTTATACCGGTAAACATGATCAAAGTCTTCAGGTCGACATCTTGGATAAAGCAGCAAGGTACGTGGCAAAGGTTTCAAATACACGGTTTCCATCAGTTCCATCGGGTGCTCACGATTTTCCTGAAAAGTCCCCTTTTCAGGTAGCTTAGGAATTTCGACAATTATTATGCATGAACAGATTTTGAGTACGCAAAACGTCTTTGGATGCAAATTTCTCAGCAGAGAACGCTTTTAGGTCTAATGGGTTCTTAATATGACCGTGGTTCCCTCTGGAATCTTTCCATCAAAAGCATCTTTGACAATTTCATTAATTATATTATTTGTTGGGTCTGGATAATTTTACATTAAAACAGAATTGTTTTGGAAACAGTCAGAAACAAACCAACATTAAATTGAGTTAAGATGTCCAGACCAAAAAAGTAAATTAAAATAACCTCAAAATATAATTCCTAAAATTAAATATTAATGACAATTATATTTATATCTTGACTCGTAATTGTGTGTAGAAACCTACTGGTCCACTTAAAGACCCTGGATAGGTGCCCCAGGACTTGAAGCACAGGACTTCCTTGTATACGTCACGCCTTGGGTTAATGCTCATTCTGTGGGAGTCTGCCTTGTAGTGGTTGTGTCGTCGCCCGCCCACCGAGGTTCCACGCCCTCACCACCAAGACCCACTGCTCCACCACTCATATATGATCCTGATCGGTTTGCACTCAGCAGATGTTGCTCAACTTGTGAGGTAAGTATTAATTGAGTAAAGAACAATTTGTGCATAAGAATCACCATAAACTCTTACCAAATTAACAGTTTTTTTATCTAAAAAAATTCTTTACATTTTTTTTAAATTGGAGACCACTAATATCAAATTGGCACTATTGAATCTGGAGTCGGAGCTGCAGGACAAAACTCATACATTTAGTAAAATTTAACACTCACT
>JASPKZ010006618.1:0-25943 GCA_030220185.1 Diploptera punctata | reverse complement strand
TTTCTTAGACATATAATGTGTTAACATGTCTCAAGAGGTAGCAATGTACCGAAACAGCTGTCACTGAATTATATAATAAATATGAAAATCAATAAAACTACGTTTTATTTTTATTTATTAATAATTAAAAAATGTGGTTAGAAAGTTCCTCTCTTATTTATTGGGATTTTCTCTACACCTGCAGAAGTTTCCTACACCCATTGTAAATTTTACTCCTCCTAATCCCTATTCTCTGCACACTCTTAATTAATCCCGCGAGAACATAAAACTCCTCTAGCTCCTTGAATCCACTTTTTTGGTCTCTCTTTCTTCTGTTACCATCGATTCAAAATTTAAAGTTAAAGTTTGAGAAAAGTAAATTTTTATATCCCAGATTTTATGACAACATTAGTAAAATATTCACTTAATTTAAATTGAATTCAGAATCTTCAAATGTAATCATTTACTATAAAATAGCAGTACACCGTGTATTTTGTGTTTTGGTTACTGGTATATCCCCTTTGCTATTTGATCAAGATTTTTTTGTCGAATGCTCCTCTTGTTATAACAAATTAGATGGCTTACTCTTGAGTTGTTCATTATACGGATTAATAAGGTATGCTTGAGGGAAAGCTCTTCGAAGCTTATTATATAGATACGCTTTTTTCTCTGCTCCCGCCTTTGACGGTTAGACATAATAGGATTATTTTTGTTTATTTTCTTAATATGAGGCACGTGCTCGACTATTTATCTTATAAGCATCTCAATGTCCGGGAATAGCTCTCACCATTCTGTAACATTAACCTACTCCAATTTAAGTATATATCTTCTCTTCGGGCTTTCAATTATAGGTTTGCCGTCTTCAGTTCATTGATCTCTCTATCATTCATCTCCCTCTTCCAAATTCCATCATCCATTATAGTTCCGACGTAAGTTTTCCATTTCCATCTTGGTCTGCCACGGGTATTTCTTGCCAGGGGTGACCATTGGTATATATATTTTGGCCATCTTTCATTTTCCATTCTTTGTACATGGCCATACCATTTAAGTGTTTGATTTTCAAACCGCTTAACAACAGATGTGGTGACATTCATTTCTCTCCAAGGAATTGATTTCTTATTTTATCCTGTCTTGTTTTTTGGGAGGCTTCTTCTAAAATAATCAAATTCAACTGTTTCTAATTTTGTTCTTTTGTAATTCCAGTCAATGACCAAGTTTCACTTCCATATGACAAAATATCTGCATTATGCTCTTATAAATTTTCATTTTAGTTTCCTTTGTAATATTTTTATTCCAAATTATCCATTTAATGTCTTAGTTGCATTTTTTTGGCCATTGCAAATTTTGGTCTCCTACTTCTCTCTCACAGGTACCAAAACCTGTAAGAATGACCCCAAATATTAAAAAAAATTCTCTTTTTTTTTATTTTCCCTGTTTCAAGTATGAGGTCATCCACATCCTTTCCCAAACACATATATTCTGTTTTCTGTAAATTTATATTCAGGCCCCATTTTTTAATATTCTTCATTAGTTTATTTATCATATATTTCATATCATCTTCATCCCCTGCAAAATTATTTGATCGTCTGCAAAAACAGCAATGAATGCAGTACTTTTCCTCCTATAGGAATACCCATTTCAGAACATAAGTATATATAATAAGAATAATATTAATAATTATAATAACAATAATAATAAAATATACTCAATTCGTGTCCAACTCATGATCGGGTCGAGGGATGAGAATGATATGAAGCCCCATATATAGAGGTCTCTGATGACAAGGGTGCCACCGACCATGCCTGAAGCACCATCTTGAGGGCAGATGAATGAAATTAAACGAAATGGATGAGATGAGTATGGGGAAATGTTGGAATGAAATTATGGAAGGAAAAACCCTGAGAAAAATCTGCCCAAGCTCCGTTTGCGCCACATGGAGTGATCCAGACTTGATCTCGGAACCCCAGGTTAGAGCGAGCGTCTAACCGCTTGCGCCACGGACCCGCCTAATGATAATAACTCCATGGCGCGAGAGCCGAGAAGACTCTTGCCCTACCAGGGAGCTGCTTGTCTCAATACACATCTCACTTATCCAGATATGATACGGGTGACATAGAGTCAAGCATGTCGAACCCTCAGCCGTACTCATTTCAGTTAGAGGCTGAGTCGACCCCAGGGTCATAGTGCCGCCAGAGAGTTTGGGTCAGTTTAAAAATCCTGACCCCAACGGGACTGAACCCTCGACCCTCTGGCTTCATAAATAAATAAATATATATATATATATATATATTTATATATAATATATATATATATATGTTCACCGCTGTGGTCTGGAGGTAGCGTGCCTGCCGGTGTCACGCAGCGGGTCCGGGTTCGATCCCGGTTGGGACGGGCTCCTGGGTGGAGGTTTTTTCGGGTTTTTTTCCTCATCTGTAAGACAAATGTCAGGAAGCTTAGGGCCCAACGGTCCCCCAAAAATCATCCGGCTATCATCATCATCATCATCCTTATCATCATCATCCTTATCATCATCATCATCCTTATCATTATCATCATCCTTCACCGGTGTAAAAACAAACGGGAAGCTACCACACCTATAATTCCCTAGTAAATGCAAACATAGCTTGAAAATGCTATGATTGCAGTAAAAGACCTGCGCTCGGGCACAATTACTATGGATGGAGATATATAGATATATATATTATATATATATACACTATTGTAGTCTCCGCGGTGGGTAGCGTAGCTCGCTGTCTCGTAAGAAGCGCACCGTGGGTCGACCTTACGGTCGGAAAAAAGTTTCCTTGGTAATTTTTTCCGGAAACGTCAACGCCCAAAGGGCCCCCGAACATCACCTGGGCATCATTACCATATTCGCTATGTTTAGTACAAATGTTGTGCGCGAATGCTGTATTTTGTCTTAATGCTGTGTTGTCTCGGAGGAGACTCTGACATTGTGCTGATCACTAGCCGGCGAGGCGCTCCATGTCCCTGTCTGATAAAAAAATTGTGATCCATAGTTAAAATCCCTCCCTCAACAGACAGGTCGTGCCACTGTAACGTCCGATTGGCACGTGGCACGTTCAAGTACCTTTAAGGTGAGAGGTTAAATTGTAATAGAGTATAATTAAACCAAAATTAGCGTACAACAATAAATTGAAAAAGCGGGTGTTAAGTTCGTGAACCAGGAAACTCAAAACATTAGAAGCGGGGGGGGGGGGGTTAACCCTGAGAGAAATCTAAAAATCTATCTAGCGATCGCCTTATTTGCTTTCTGTAACAAAATTGTATGTAGGGTATAGAATATTATCGATAAAAGAATATAACATATATATTATATATATATATATATGGTATGATAAGAAAAAAAAAATCTCTGGACGGGATTCGAACCCGATATATATATATATATATATATATATATAAATTGCGTAAACCCAAAACATCGGGCCATAATTCGAAATCTGATGAATTCGCGTCATTCTGGTTCCGCTTTCGCAAAAGATGATTGTCATGAGTAGTGACGACATAGGAAACATATTGAATTTCTTTAATTTCACTTCACACCCAGTTTTCATAAAAATCCGAATCGTCTTTACTTTTATTTTTCTACTATACTGCACTCTTACTTACTTACTCGCTGGCACTATCGAATCGTAGGTCATGGCCGTGCGGACATAAGCTCTCCATACATCCCCTATCCTGAGATAATGCTTTCCAATCATTCCCTGTATAATCTACTTCCCTCAAATCATAGGTAATATTATTCTCCCACCTCATTCATGGGTCTACCAACTGGGCGTTTTCTCTCTGGCTTCCCTACAAGAAGCTTCCATGCAAGTCTTTCATTCCCCATAAGTGCAACATGTCCTGCCCATCGCAGTCTACGAGACTTAACTGTTCTTATTTTATCTGGCTTCCTATAAAGACCATGCAGTTCATTGTTATGTAGTCTTCTCCATTCACCTGTCTGTTCATCCTCTCTTGGTCCAAAAATTTTCCTAAGTACTTTATTCTCAAATACTTGTAATCTCCTTTCCTCCGTTAAAGTAAGAGTCCATGTTTTCGCACCCATATAATATACCTGGTAGAATAATAGTTTTTATATATTTTCAGTTTAAATTTTTTTGAAAGGAGTTGGGACATCAAGAGTCTCTGCAATGCATAATAGCACGCATTTCCAGAATTGAGCCCAAGTTTAATTTCTTTGTGCATCTCATTCCTATTTGTGATTATTGTTCCTAGGTATTTGAATTCGGCCACTTCCTCAAAATTTCCCTCATTTGTCATTAGCTGTCCATTTCCATTATATACTGAATATATATTTTGTTTGTTTAAGAGTCTACTACAAGACAGTTACAGCATACCGGTACCCTCCTATTTTCACTTGCTGACGTCTGCACGGGGATCATAAAGCACTGATTTCCATTCGAATAACGACTAGTTCTCTCGATTTCCGGCCGGTCTTATTTAACCGGAGCAGACGACAGAAAATACCAGAGGCGGCCGAAGCTTATTACGCCGGCAGCCACTAGAGCAGTCACGAAAGCGACCCTTCTAGAAAACACGTCCGGAGAGAACGCTTGAATTTATTCATATTATTCACAATCCATATCTGAATCCCTTGTGCCTTATAAGATGAGATGAGATGAGATGATCATATTACTCAGTTCCACAATATACATCCTATCTTGATTTTCTTCTTCTATAAATGTTGTTTTATTATTTCTACAGTTTTCTTCAATTGGGATGTTCGTGTAGAGATTTGTGATAACGAAGGCTGTATTTTTGTATTGACGTTTATGTCTATGTTTTTAATTAAGTTTGCTAGATCACATGATAAGAAATTAGGACTGGAAGTAATATCAATGAAACTAAAAATATGGTCACACGTAGAAATTCAGTATATAATGGAAATGGACAGCTAGGACAAATGAGGGAAATTTGATGAAGTGGCTGAATTCAAATATCTAGGAACAATAATCACAAATAGGAATGAGATGCACAACGGAATTAAACATAGGCTCAATTCTGGAAATGCGTGCTATTATGCATTGCAGAGACTTTTGATGTCCCAACTCCTTTCAAAAACGTTAAAACTGAAAATATACAATTATTATTCTATACCAGTTATATTATATGGTTGCGAAACATGGACTCTTACTTTAAGGGAGGAAAGGAGAATACGAGTATTTGAGAATAAAGTTCTTAGGAAAATTTTTGGACCAAAGAGAGATGAACAGACAGGTGAATGGAGAAGACTACATAATAATGAACTACATGGTCTTTATAGGAAGCCAGATATAATAAGAACAGTTAAGTCTCGTAGACTGCGATGGGCAGGACATGTTGCGCGTATGGGGAATGAAAGATGTGCATGGAAACTTCTTGAAGGAAAGCCAGAAGGAAAACGCCCAGTTGGTAAACCAAGAATGAGGTGGGAGAACAACATTAACTATGATTTGAGGGAAGTAGATTATACAGGGAATGATTGGAAAGCATTAGCTCAGGATAGGGATGCATGGAGAGCTTATGTCCTTGCGGCCATGAACCTACGGGTTCGATAGTGCCAGTGAGTAAGTAAGTAAGTAAGATCATACGAATTTCTGATATGTATTTATTTTTTTAGTGTTTTTTCTCTTTAAGCTTTTTAGCAGTTAGTTTGGATACTTTACAATTTGGAGCATTGTGATGGGTACCGAGTTCAGATTGAGAAAACAGCTACCAGACGCTTGTTCTGGGATAAAGGCGGCCGTCACGCAGGGCTGACCACCCGGCTGACATAAAGTGCCGATTGTTTAGAAAAAGTGGGAGCCTTAACCTCCCTACTACCCCAAGGGCCTCCGGGCCTGTTGTGGGATCACTTTACTTTATTTATTTATTTATTTATTTATTTATTTATTTATTTATTCGTAGCTATTTCGATATCTTAAGTAGCGAGCGTGAATATTCGTATTTTTTAAAATTATTAAAAACCTCAAAATTCCTTCGTAATTCGATTTTCTGAGATATGTTGCGCATAATTTGGTTGTTTTCGATATGGGCTCTACTATTGAATATATCTTGCTTATAAATTATATTATATTGAATTATATACCATATTTATTTCATAACAATTAGGATAGATATAATTTCGTTATATGCGTTTTTTGAATAGTGTCATCCATTTTGACGAGAAAAGTATCATAACAATAATGGCTTATTTAATTTGTGATTTTTGTAGGGAGCGGGATGATTGCATCAAGACACAGCTCGACGATATGTGACGTCAATGCATTCAAGTCATTCCCAGTGAGAACAATCGGAACTGCCCCATTAGCCAACTCCAACCCGCACATTGACAACACAGAATGGCCCTGTAAGGTAAGTACGCAAAAACTATTCAGTTTTAATAGTTAACAGATGGTAGTATGGAAGCACTAGTTCATATAAAATTAAAGTGTATTCTTCTAGTTCGCTCCTAAGACGATATAGTACATGCATATGTCACTTCATGATTAATTTATCGCCGTCCCTATTTCTATTCATGAAGAAATGCGACTCTTATGTCAAGTCTTAAGGTACGTACACATATGCGCGCCGCGAACATGAACGGCGCGCGCGCGGCGCGTGTTATGTTCGTCGAAATGATTAATTTCAACGAACTCCTGCGATCCATAGGAAACCCACAAACCTTCAGTAGACATTTTGCAGAGCAGGTGTAACCAACCATATCTATTCCCTTTCCGTTCTCCGCTTGTCCTGCATTCTTTCCCAAAAATAGGGACTTTTTTTTAAATGCTGCGGGACGCGGGATAAATTGTTAAAAATCGGGACTGTCCCGCCAAAATTGGGACGTCTGGTCACGCTTATTACTTATTACATATTATAACTTTTATTATCTTTTTCAAATATTATAGCATTAAAGGAATTTAAAAAAATATATGATTTGTAATATATGTTTAAAATTATTAGAATCTATCTCAACATAACATGGCCTTAATTTTTTAACAAAGATGTACGTGATTATTATACTAGAGGTTATACTTTATTGCAGAAAGATACTAGTTTCTCCAAAAAAAAGTATAAAAGGGGATTCGTTATGCATTAATCAACCATTACAATAACTTACCTATTGAATATCAACATTTCACGAAGTTAAACATTTTTCTAATTGTATTAAAATATTTTTTCTCATTGCTTTCTTTAGTTAATTTTGTTAATTTTATTATTATTAAATATTATCCTGTTTAAATATTGTATTATAATGTGTATATATATTGTGCATCTATAGTAGTTTGTATTACTTAACTTATGCCTGAATTTGTTTTCTTGTTTTTTATTGTTAATTGTTTTATATGGCCATTATTTTTTGTATATTGCCCCTTAACATGAGCAGTCTTGATCTTTGGAGTCTTTGAAGAAATAAATAAATAATTAGTAATAAATGTGTTTATATATTGTATTTTTTGTGATACTTCATACATAATATTATGAAATGAACGTCTTAAAAAAATAATGTTTTCTAAATAATTCTAATTTATTCATACAATTACAGTACACACGAAAAAAAAAACACATAACATTGAAAAAAAACAGGCATCTCCTTTCATGATTTTTAAAATTTATCCCTATGTTGAGGATCCCACAATAATTGCTTGCTTCTATAAATATCAATAAGTTTTAACATCAACTTTATAAGATTCATGATGTGTTCCGTTGAGGTTGATATTCAAAATTAATATAAAATTGTGGAATATTCACCTGAAAGGTCCGTCTCCTCAACTTAATTAATCATTTAACTGTAGCGCTTTCGGGACTTGTCCCATCATCGCAAGATTCAAAACTGGGTTTCACTGACGATCTGGTAGAGGGGGTTGCATGTATTGGGTTCGTTTTCGTTTATCAGGCTGTCGTGAGCTGCTTTCATGATTTCCAAATCTTCGAGTACGTTTATCTTCGTTGGATTATTTTCTCTGTGCATTATTGTTAGGGTGTTTTCAATATTTAACCATGCGATGTCCTTCATGGATAACGTGTTTTGCATAGCTTGATTTCCCTTCTGCGTGATGGAAGTCTCGAAAATGTTCTTTGAATCTGATGTTAAAAGTCCTGTTTGTCCTTCCTAAATAAATTTGTTGCAGTCCTTACATGTCAGTTTATAAACTCCTTTGCTGTTGAAAATGTTATTTTCGTCAATGTTATTGTTCTTATGTTGTTCAATTTGTTATTGGTTCGGTATGCTATTTTTACGTTTTTATCGGCTTTCTTTCAGTGCATTGGCTAATTTTGTCGTTCCTTTTCCTGTGTATGTAAGTGTAATCCATGTTTTCTTGTTGTTGTCAGATTCTTTTCTAGTTTAGTTATGTTGGTTATGTTGTTCTTCCTTTTTTGTTTTTTATGTTTTCCTCTGACCACTCCATACTCAAATAATAGGTTGCGCACCGAAAACAACGAACCTCTCAGGTACCCGTCCAATCTAAACAGCGAACCATCAAAGTGTTCGTGGAAAAAACCGACAATGAGTGGATCGTGGTGCGAGACGCGCGCAAATTAAACCCCGTCCAAATCTGACGAACATGGTGGCGCGGCAAGTGTTACGTACCTTTAGACTATAGGGTACTGCAACGGTTTCTCAAATATTTTTATAAAACGTAGTTTGAATGAAAGACTTCAGTTAACAAAGGAAAGTGACAAGTGAATAATAGACATGTAACTTATCGAAATGCGAAGGGAAACAGCGCGTTGTATCTTTCCGATGGTTGACTCTGTGTCAAATTAGAGAGTGCGACGCACATCATTACCAGATATCTTTTCTTCCAAGAGAATGGACCCACTTTATATAAACTCACAAGTTGTGAAGCGTTCTTCAACATGTAGAGGATTTGTTTGTTCTCACCTTATGTCTCAAAATCTAGTCTCACTCAGGGGATCAATTGAGGCTACAGATTAGAAAATATGTGCACTGCATGTCCTTATTGCCATCACATATTACTTATCAATGTCATTATCCTTCATCATTTCAACTTGTTTCGATCTATATATTCTCATCACAACAAAAACACACAAATAGATAACATATCTTAAACTGCTACTGACTAAACTAGCTCACTGGCACAATCAAACCCAGAAGTTCATGATCCTAATATGAGCTAATATTTTAAAACATTGCCTGTAAAATTCACATATTTGAAATCATGGTTAATTATTTTCCAGCCTCATTCTTGTCCTACCCACTTTGCTTATAGGATATGTCCTTTTTGGCAGGATTTTATTCCAAGAATTTAATTTTAGTCGAATTAAACAATACAAATTAGAGTTACACGTAATGTTACTACCTGCGGTCCGACACATTAGAAAACTGACATGAGAAATATTAATGTTTTAATTTCCAAAATAACGCTAATGTATACAGCAATTGAACACCCCACATATTTTTTCATGGAATTAGCAGTGACACAATTAGCACACTGGAATCCGCATTGTTAGTGTTTTGCCAATTTAAGATTTAGAAAATATATCCAATTGTAGGTTTATTTATGTTTATTTTCATAAAATATACTTACTCTCTTACTAATAATCCATATATAACTTTCATACAAGGTTTTATACACATCTCAGTTGAAAATTGTTACTAATAAACACTGTATTAGCTGTTCAGTGTAGAAGAGGTGTACAACTTTACATCCTCCAGCCTTGTTTAAGGATTCTATAACTAGACAAAATGTCGGACATCAAGATCAACTGATTGTTTTCTTATGATATTGATGAAAGTTTCCTTAAATTTAACCCAAAATGCAACACTTTAACGACTGTTTGATGGATGCACAGGGCATAAATAATATTAATAAAGCTCTGGGTAGGAAAATAAAGGCATCGTAAAATGCCTTTCGTTACACTCATTCTCATTAGGCCTTAACAATATTTTAAAATTGAACATTGATCACAAAAGGATATGTTTCTACAATAATTGCTGTCAGACAAGATTTAACCTGAATGTAGCTTAAATGCTTCATAATATTATTTTAAGAAAACTTTCCTGCATCTTTAATACATAACGCACACAGCGATATATAAATGTATTGAAGTATACAGGTACTATTATTGTAAGAAGCTACTGTTAACTTGGTAGTCTTGTAGTTAGAGCTTCTGACTACGATGCGTGAGGTCGTAGGTTCGATTCCCGGTCAAACTATAGTGATTTTTTTTTCGCTTGAAATGATATTTGTGTTGTCGGTAACATTTCCTACTATTTTGAACGTTTTCTAACGCATCTTAAAACACTGCATATAATTCATAAGTAATGGGAAAGCTTTTATTAGTTTCCAAGAATTAGTCGAAATTCTTGACGTTAGATGGCAGCACATTATCTGTGAAACCAATTCTACGTTTTATTTGACATAGCGCAAAGGGATGTGTATATAAATAAAACACACTTATTTTTTCCGTACCTCCTCAATTAGGGAACTCTATTAATTCTTATCCATATTCATTTCTTACACAATTAATCACTAGTTGATATTGTTTTATTTCTGTTACAAACTGCGCGTAATATTTGTTCTGACGTCATTATGATGACGAATATGTGACGTATTGTGTACAAACTGCTGTTTTGTTATATAGCTCCGGGCACAACGTTTTATTAGTAAGGAAATTATACGTGATCTACATAAGGCTTATATATGTATAATTAAACAACTGATGAAAGGCTGTATTAGAGATTTGTATTAAGTAAGACCGATAATCTTCTAATTACATTATTTTCTCACTTTTAAATTTTATCATGTGCTAGGTGCTATTATTTTACTTTTGTTTCTTATTTATGTTACTTGAAAAATCAATAGTAATAATCCATCCATAGTAATTCTGCCCGAAGGCAGGTCCTTCACTGCAATCATAGCATTTTCATGCTATGCTTGCAGCTTTACTAGGGAATTGTAGGTGTGGTAGCTTCCCGTTGCTTTCCACACCGGTGAAGGATGATGATATGATAATGATGATGATGGCCATATGATTTCGTGAACCGTTTGGGCCTTAAAGTTTTCCTGACATTTGTCTTACAGGCGAGAAAAAACCCCGATAAAAAACCTCACCCAGAAAAACTGCCCCGACTGGGAATCGAACCAGGGCCCGCTGGGTGACAAGGCAGCACGCTTACCTCGAGACCACAGCGGTGGACATAGTAGTAATAAATAATAATAATGATAATAATAATAATTAATATTAATATTAATATTAAATAATAATAATAATAATAATAATAATAATAATAATAAAAGTATAGAGGACCAAAATAAACTTTCGTAAACAACAAGCAAAAATAAGAAAAGATATATCAGAATTAAAGAACAAATGCTGGGAAATAATACATGTAAAAAAATACAAAGGTAAATTGGAGGAAAAAGAAATGCGGAAGCATGGAAAACTTTAAAGAATATAAGAAAGAATGACAAAGAAGGATTTAATAAATACACTAATTTCCAAACTTGGGATAAATACTTCAAATAATTATTAACAGAAAACAGAGAGCAATAATAAACCCTATAGAGGAAGAATTTGATTCAGAACTAAAAGAAAATATACACCTAAACATAGAAACAGTGAATGAAGCAGTAAAGTCATTAAAGAGATAGAACGTCACCAGGAAAAGGAAATATTCCAGCTGAATTAATAAAACATGGAACAGATAAGTTGTTCGAATTGTTGAGAAGTCTATTTGAAAAATGCATAAATTGAGAAGATATACCATCAGATTGGAAAATAGGATATATTTCAACCATACATAAAAAAGGAAAAAAAAAAAGATGAATGCAAAAACTATAGGGGAATTACAGTTACACTAAGTAGACTATACGGAAAGATAATCAACTATTTCCTAAAATTGAATACAAAGAGTTAGAACCAGAGGAACAGGCAGGATTTAGAGCGGGGCAGATCAACAATAGACCACATTTTTCAGCATACGACAGATTATACAAAAGAAAACAATCAGAGCACAACCGCTACATCTAGTATTTATAGATATAGAAAAAGCCTACGATAACATTCCTACATCAAAATTATGGAAAGTCTTAAAACTAAAAAAAATTAATCCAACACTGATTGAATCAATTCAAAAACTATATTCAGAATCATATGTGCAAGTAAAAATGGGAAAGTACTTGTCTTAAGGTTTTCAAACAAATAAAAGATTACGACAGGGATGCTGTATATCTCCAACATTATATAAGATTTATACTGAAAAAGCTATTGAAGAATGGAAAAAGAAATGTAAACCGATGGGAATACCACTAGATGATAATTCAACATATATATACACTCCAGTTTGCAGATGACCAATTGATATTGGCTCAAGAATTTGAAGATATGTAGAGTACCATCACTAGAAAATTAATACAAGAATATAGTTTATGGGGTTTAAAGATCAATATGGATAAATCTAGATATATGACAATAGGGGATCTTCCTCAATATTTAATACTAGAAGAAAGTTTAGGGACAATTAAATACACTGAAGAATATAGGTATTTGGGAATTAAAATTACTAAAGATGGAAAACAAGAAACAGAGATAACAAACAGGATCAATATAGGAAAATATGCTATATCTGCCCTAAATGGAATAGTATGGGACAAACATATCTTCAAAGAAACGAAAATACAATAATCAGAAGCATTATTACCTATGGAGCTGATGTGTGGGCTTTAAATGCACAAATTAAAAAAAAAAAATTACTCGCCACTGTAATGGACTACTGGAGACGTGCTACAAGAATATGCAGGAAGGATAAAATCAGAAATTCATATATTCAATATTAGATTTTATAAAGAAGAAACAATTAAATTGGTACAGACACATATAGAAGGATGGAAGAAGAGGAGACTACCTAAGGGAAGGAAAAAGAAGGGTAGACCAAATATTACGTGGATTCAGGTAATCAATAAAACTAAGAGGGAATGGGAAATAGAAGAAGATATATGGATGAAGAGATAAGAATGGAAAAATGTGTTGAAACAAATGTATAGTTAACTGTGAACATGGGTACCGGAAAAATGTATATTCATTGTAAAAGCCGGAATAAATAATAATAATAATAATAATAATAATAATAATAATAATAATACACTACTCACACTCACTCACTGGCACTATCGAACCCGTAGGTTCATGACCGCACGGACATAAGCTCTCCATACATCCCTATCCTGAGCTAATGCTTTCCAATCATTCCCTGTATAATCTACTTCCCTCAAATCATAGTTAATGTTGTTCTCCCACCTCATTCTTGGTCTAACCAACTGGTCGTTTTCCCTCTGGCTTTCCTACAAGAAGCTTCCATGCAAATCTTTCATTCCCCATACGTGCAACATGTCCTGCCCATCGCAGTCTACGAGACTTAACTGTTCTTATTATATCTGGCTTCCTGTAAAGACCATGTAGTTCATTGTTATGTAGTCTTCTCCATTCACCTGTCTGTTCATCTCTCTTTGGTCCAAAAATTTTCCTAAGTACTTTATTCTCAAATACTTGTAATCTCCTTTCCACTCTTAAAGTAAGAGTCCATGTTTCGCACCCATATAATATAACTGGTAGAATAATAGTTTTATATATTTTCAGTTTAACGTTTTTTGAAAGGAGTTGGGACATCAAGAGTCTCTGCAATGCATAATAGCACGCATTTCCAGAATAATAATAATAATAATAATAATAATAATAATAATAATAATAATAATAATAATAATAATAACTCACTGGCACTATCGAACCCATAGGTTCATGTCCGCACGGACATAAGCTCTCCATATAACCCTATCCTGAGCTAATATTTTCTAATCATTCCCTATATAATCTACGTCCTCAAAGCATAGTTAATAATAATAATAACAACAATTCCGTTCCATTAACTCAGTTTAAACTCTCACATTGTTGGTAATTTTACGTACCACCCGCTACTTCGGCCTTACAGTGGCGTGACCTGTTGGGGGAGGGATTTTAAACGATTTTAAACAATGGATCAGACACAAGTTTTTCTGGTAACACAAGGATATAGACGACCTCTCTGAATCAGCGATCAGTTCAAGTTAGGACCACCTCCTAGACAACACCACATGAAGACAAAAGAAAAAATAATAAATGTTTTTATTGTAGATACACAACTACGATCTTCGGGGAAGAAGAAACCCAGGAAAGCCTACAAAAAGATGGCGATACCAGTTTTTATTGAAGCTGGAACAGACCGTATACCCATAAAGAAATGCAGATGATGATGATAATAAATTTAGCATATTTACATGATTTACGGGGTGGGAGCGCCCTATAGCGTAGTTGTTTAAGCAATACTCTACAAGATAGTTCGAGTAACGATGTGGGACAGGATTTTTATTCTGTCCTAAACATTCTGATGGCACCATGGACTTAGGATCAACTCAGTCTCTAACAGAAATGAGTACTAGACTATGTAAAACGGTAAACTGATCCTAGTACAGCCCTCAGGAGATACAGGTAGTTACGCAAGTATGATAATAATCCGGCTGACATCTCAAAACTGATTTTCTAGAAAGGTAGGAATTTTAAATTCATAGTACCCCAAGGGCCTCCTAAGTAAGGCATATAGTGGGATAACTTTACTTTATCATACAATTGGTTCTGATGAATCAGACAATACTTTGTGGATATCTTTTCATTAGTTAACACTAAGAAATTGTAGCTAAAAATAAATAGCAATAAAAGTAAATATATGGTCACATGTAGAAATATATTAGACACATCTAATGAAAATTGATACATAGTGACAAATTAGTGAAGTTTTGAAGAAATAGGTAGATTTAAATACTTGGGAACAGTCCCGCGCCGTAGCCGAGCGGTTAAGGTAGGAAGCCTTGGCGCAGAGCTACGGGACTTTCGCTGATTCGAGTCTCCATGGAAGAAGAAATTTTCTCATGGTATTTCGGCCAGTATGGGACCGGTGCCCACCCAGCATCGTGACGCAATTGGGTAGCTACAATAATAGCGGCTCCAGGTTGAGGAACCAGCTATAACGGCTGGGGGACTCGACATGCTAACCACATTTCACCCCTACACTGGCTGTTGATCATCTACCTCTGTGATTGACACATGTGGATGTGAAGGGCCAGCAGCCGGCTGGAAAAAGGGCAACCGCTGAAAAGTGGAATATCTCTGAAAAAAAAAACAAAAGAAAACTTATTTTTCAGTAATATTGTATGGGTGAGAACCTTGGTCTATTATTTAAAGGGAGGCAACAACTTAACCCTTAAATTCATAATGTATCCTTTTGGATACACCAGTTGGTTTAATTAATTTAATATTTTTAAGAAATCAGAAAAAAACGAACGAAAAAGAAACCAGTTAAATATGTGTCTAATTATACAAAACACCTAATAATAACAGTTATAAAAGATTCCGTTTTCAGTGCGGTCCGCCACATTCAAATAACTGACACAAGACATTTGTCTTTTGCCAATTTAAGTGTTAAGATAGCCTACGTGTGTTTGAGTAAGCTTATGTCCTTGACGTCATGAATCTTCGGATACCACTACATTTACTCAGAGATTGTTTTATTTTCGTCAGTTTTCAAAGCAAATTCTAGATTGGAATTTGATCTTCTTCTTCTTCTTCGTCAGGCTCTACGACTTCCAGTGGAATGTCTTGGCCTTCTCAACCAGTTTACGCCACTTCTTCCTATCTTGTGCAGTGGATTTCAAATCAAAAATCCCCATCTCTCTCAAATCTTCAATTACATCATCCTCCCATCGATCCTTGGGTCTTCCCCTTGGTCTTGTTCCTTGTGGCTTCCAATTCAAAATATCATTCGGCAATCTTCCCTTTGGCATTCTTAGTGTATGTCCAAACCATTGTAATCTTTTGGATTTGATGAAACTAACTATATTTTCTTTATTATTCTTGAGGTATAATTCGTCATTCCTTCTCAACCTCCAATTTCCATTTTCCTTTACTGGACCTAGCACTCTTCTAAATATTTTCCTCTCAAACGTTAATAGTCTTAGTTTATCTGCTTCTTTTAGTACCCAGGTTTCAGTTCCATAACATATGATTGGTCTTATTATTGCTGTATATAATTTGAATTTAACATTTTTTTATATTAATTTGTTTTTGAATATATCGAAATTAGCAAAATATGCTTTATTCCCTTGCGATATTCTTGTTTTGATCTCTTCTTCAACAGTATTATTATCGTTTAGTATTGTACCTAGGTACTTAAAGGAGTTAATTTGATCAATACAGTCACTATTTATAGTAGTTCAGTCAAATTTGTTTTATTTCTCATACATCTTAAATATTTTGTTTTATTTAGATTGATTACAAGGAATTTTATCACTAATAAATAATTATTTCTTACTTACTCACTGGCACTATCGAACCCGTAGGTTCATGGCCGTGTGGACATAAGCTCTCCATACATCCCTATCCTGAGCTAATGCTTTCCAATCATTCCCTGTATAATCTACTTCCCTCAAATCATAGTTAATGTTGTTCTCCCACCTCATTCTTGGTCTACCAGCTGGGCGTTTTCCTTCTGGCTTTCCTACAAGAAGTTTCCATGAACGTCTTTCATTATAATTCCATTAAAATTATTATTCATGAATTTGCAAATCTACCTATCTTCGGGTTTTTACAGCTGCTGCCGTCTTCCCGTGCCAAACCTCCAAAGCCTACGGTCTTGGGCATCTTCGATGCTTAGCCCTCAAGTTTGCATTACTATCTTCATGTTTTCCTTCCATGTTAACCTTGGTCTTCCTCTTTTCTTCTTTCTGTTCGGATGCCATTCATGTAGTTGCTTCGGCCATCGCTCATCTTCCATTCTTAAAACATGTCCTAACCACTTTAATTCCTTCTCCTCAATTCTTTCAATTATGCTTTCTTCTGCTTCCATTATGTTTCTAATTTCCTTATTTGTGACATGTTCTAATCTAGACTTTCTGGCACTTCTTCGTAAATAATCCATTTCTAGAGCTATTAGTCTATTCTTGTAGTACTTATTGATAGTACTTATAATTTGCAAATCCTTTTTGAAATAAATCAATGTACAATTCCTAGACATATGTTCATACAACATTAGACATAGATTATGGTGTCTACTAATGTAACGTGAAGATCCTAGATGTAATATATTGAAAGATTCTGAAGCGTCACAAAACAAAATTAAAGTAAAAAAGCAAAACAAAAACTCTTAAACATTGGATTATATACGATTTTTGCGCCTGAAATAGGTAATGTACATTTATTTTAAGTCCCGCGCCGTAGCCGAGCGGGTAGGAAGCCTTGGCGCAGAGCTACGGGACTTGCGCTGATTCGAGTCTCCATGGAGGAAGACATTTTCTCAAGGTATTTCGGCCAGTATGGGACCGGTGCCCACCCAGCATCGTGAGGCAATTGGATAGCTACAATAAATAGCGGCTCCAGGTTGAGGAACCAGCTATAACGGCTGGGGGACTCGACATGCTAATCACATATCACCCCTACACTGGCTGTTGATTTGACACATGTGGATGTGAAGGGCCAGCAGCCGGCTGGAAAAAGGGCAACCGGAAAAGTGGAAAGACCCTCAATCGGAATCGGGAACAGTAACTACATACAAGAATGAGGTGCAGAAAGAAATAAAACATAAGCAAAATTATGGAAAAGCATGCTATTATACATTACAGAGACTCTTGTCATCCCAATTTCTCTGAAAAAAAAAACAAAAGAAAACTGTTATTTTCCAGTAATATTGTATGGGTGAGAACCTTGGTCAATTATTTAAAGGGAGGCATCAACTTAAGATAGCCTACGTGTGTTTGAGTAAGCTTATGTCCTTGACGTCATGAATCTTCGGATACGACTACATTTACTCAGAGATTGTTTTATTTTCGTCAGTTTTCAAAGCAAATTCTAGATTGGAATTTGATCACTAATAAATCATTATTTCTTACTTACTAACTTACTTACTTACTTACTCACTGGCACTATCGAACCCGTAGGTTCATGGCCGCGCGGACATAAGCTCTCCATACATCCCTATCCTGAGCTAATGCTTTCCAATCATTCCGTGTATAATCTACTTCCCTCAAATCATAGTTAATGTTGTTGTCCTACCTCATTCTTGGTCTACCAACTGGGCAATTTCCTTCTGGCTTTCCTACAAGAAGTTTCCATGCACGTTTTTCATTATAATTCCATTAAAATTATTATTCATGAATTTGCAAATCCTTTTTGAAATAAATCAACGTACAATTCCTAGACATATGTTCATACAACATTAGACATAGATTATGGTGTCTACTAATGTAACGTGAAGATCCTAGATGTAATATATCGAAAGATTCTGAAGCGCCACAAAACAAAATTAAAGTAAAGAAACAAAAAAAAAACCTCTTAAACACTGGATTATATACGATTTTTGCGCCTGAAATAGGTAATGTACATTTATTTCAAACCACCAGATTTCTACTAAAAATCCAGACCACTTATTTTTTCTGAGATACTTGAGTCACTTATATTAATGTAATACTGGTTATAATTTATTTAGTTTCACAGCGTCTACTTTGACTTCTTGAAACTAAACACCTTAGAATATATCACATGATCACTCAGATGCTAACATCATGTGACGATATTCCATTCTATTTTAGTGTTCATTATTACCAGGTAATTTTTTGTAATACATAAGGAATGGACATAAATAGCAGACGTGTATTGAGGGAAGATATATATCAGGTAATGGATTTCTCCTAATAGAAATGTATTCTAGGAATCCTGTAGGAGGATAAATGAAAATAAGCAACTGAATAAGAAAAACAAATAATTATATTAAGCGTAATTCCACGAAACGACACTTCCGAAGACAACCAATGACTAAATTGGTTGCTGTGACAAGCAAATGATGGCGGATGAAATCACCTGGTAGCTGTGTCGCAACCTTAATTACAGTTTTCTGAGCCGGATTCCCCTACTTCTCATATCAGTTAAACTATGTTATCCTCACGAGACTCAGCCAAATTGTTCCAGATCCTATTTATAAAGTAAAATATTTATCAAATTATTTTGAGTCCGTACTTCCTAAATTAAACATTAAAATATTTATGTTATTCCCGGAAAGCGAACCGTGTCCCTGGAATGTCAGTCACATATATTAAAATTTACATCCAGAGATTTATATATTCAAAATAGAGCTATGTTGAATTCCGTTCATATGAAAATAAATATGTAGGCCAACAAGAATTCACTTCCTATATTAAATAAATAAACAAATATTAATAATAATAATAATAATAATAATAATAATAATAATAATGGTAATAATAGTAGTTGTAATAATGATGATAATGATAATAATAATAATGATGATGATAATAATAATAATAATAATAATAATGATAATAGCATCAAGAATACATTTATAGTAATATTTATTATTGATTAATAATAATAATAATAATTTATTTATTCTGGCAGAGTTAAGGCCATAAGGCCCTCTCTTCCACTCAACCAGCACAAATACAAATAAATATTTGACAAATATAGATATACACTATACTAATTATAAACAGTTAAAGATACAATAATGTAGCAATGTAAATGTCATGTACAAACAACATTTTATAGGGTAATAACAATAATGATACTATAATAATAATAATAATTATAATAATAATATAAATATGATACATTATACGAGAAACACCCATTAATATATATACCTTACACTGGATAGTAATGAAGTCGGGTTTAGAGCAAATATAAATTTAGATTTCTTTTAAAAGATGCCAATGTCCGGCAGCCCCTTATTTCTTGTGGTAGGGAATTCCAGTTGCGTGAAGTGAAGATCGTATATACAAGGTATTAATATTATAATATTATGTAATACATATATAATCGAATTCCGAAGGAATCGAGGTTGTTCTCATGATAAGATAAGTTATTTGAAAAAAATGCCGATATTCGCCTATCCTGTCCAGAAGATATCGAAAATGAATATTACTAAAATATGTATATATATATATATATATATATATATATACAGGGTGTAACAGGACCTAACCAACAAAATGATAGAGACGATAGGTCATGCAGAGAAGATAATTTTTTGTGAAGGAACGTATAGTCGCAAACACGTCGTTTATGAGTTATGCGCAGATGAAATTGTTCACCCGTAAGGATCGGAATTCAATACAAACAATTGTACACTTAGGCCTATCATTTTATTGAAAAATACATGTTTTTGCTATAAGTTTTCAAACAATCGAACCTGCGCATCATTGCATGTTTGATATCGTCGCAGGAACTATCAGCCATGACGGCCGAGGTTGGCAGAATTATTTTCGACTTCGTCAAATGCAACATTTAGTCTGTCGATCAGTTGAGTTCTGTATTTGACGACGTGAAAAAGAATCCTGCCATGCTCGACCGTGCTGGCCGATAGTTCCTGCGATGCTATCCAACATGCAATGACGCATAGGTTCGACTGTTTGAACACTTATTGTAAAAACATGATTTTTTTCATAAGTAATGCCACGAGTGATTTTCAAATTATCGATAAATTCACGACTCACGAAATGAGGAGTGAATTTATCTAGAGAATTTGGAAATCAAGAGTGGCATTTGTTAGGACTATTTAACGAATAAAATTAAGCTGTTTAGTCACAAATCATTATTTAAATATAGCTATTTTAAAATATGTATATATTTAATGTAAATGGCGATGTTTGAAAACAAATGAGAGAAGCGATAGGTACGCTTCATCTGCTTCTTTTGTTTATCACTGCAACCAGATCATACTATTTATTGCCAAAGGAACGCAATATTGTAAGAATGCTCTCTAGTGGAGAAAAAATGAAACACATCAAACTGTATATTAATTCATTACTGATGTCGCATGATGTAAATATGACAATTATATTTTTCTGGATTGTTACCTGGGAAAAATACATTTAAGAAAGTACAAACAGTGGTTTCTTTTTTTTTTTTTTTTTTGGTGGTATAATCAATTGCTACAAATGTTTTTATATTAACTCCCGCATGCGGCATGTGTAGACATTCACGCACTATATATACAATCTGGTAGCCGTATTTCTCACAGGCTCAGTCACTGCAAAATAATGGTCAGACCTGTTCAGAATATTAAAAAGGAGGAGCCTTCTTTAATATGGTAATTATAACACTGATAAATATTTCGTGAAACACGACTCTGATTGGTTGTAAAACAGAAATCATTGAAACGTGATAGGCCATTGAGTCCCATTTGGGGCATGAGTTAAATAGTCAATAAAATGATACGTGTACAATTGTTTGTATTCAATTCCGACCCTTATGCGTTAACACCTTCATCTGCACATAACTAATATGTGCCTTCACAAAAAATGATCGTGTCTGCATGGCCAATCATCTCTATCATTTAACATAAATCCTTGCCGCATTGGATCTGAATTTATAAATATAAAAAATGCAGCAACAGTTCTTTATCTGTTTTTCTGTTGACTTAAACAAGAGAAATAAATAAATAATTATCTTCAAATGCAGTTATTGAAATCAGTCGTAAAAAAGTACAACAACAGTTAGTCGTGTCCACCGCTGTGGTTTCGGGGTAGCGTGCTGCCTTGTCACGCAGCCGGCCCGGGTTCGATCCCCGGTCAGGGCAGTTTTTCTGGGTGAGGTTTTTATCGGGGTTTTTCCTCACCTATAAGACAAATGTCAGGAAAACTTTAAGGCCCAAATGGTCCCCGAAATCATATGGCCATCACACTCATCATCATTCATATTCATCTTAGGTTAAGCTTAGGATTAGGGACTCCTCCTGGCGCACCTTTATCATCATCACCCATCATATCATCGGGGCAACGTAACCCCGCCTTCCAGGCGCCCGAACCTCCGAAGTGGGTTAGAAGTACGCCAAGCCAAGAGAGAAACCAGGAAAGTCGAAATACAAACCTGGGGCATTTGAAAAAAAATAGTCGTTAACATCATAAATCATTATCATTGCATAACAACAGGACGCGCTCTTCTATCTCAAAGTGTCGCGGGTTCCTCATCTTAAATTTCAACAAAATTTACTTTAAATTGATTCATACCACAGAGTACCAGAGAAGAAAGTGGACAAGTTTTGCGTACATGCCATAAGCGGCGCTAGTGTAAAACAACTATCGACATTTAAATTTTTTCTGGTACTAATATGACATTCAGCACCGCCTGGTGGTAAAATTATGAATTAAAATTATATAACGCCATCTGGTGAATAATCATGAAATTGAACTTTTATCGGAATAAATAACGTATTAATTAATCTTAAATTATGGAATTATTTATACCCAGAATCTCAGACCTAAAGATTTTCTTTAATTTTAACAGAAGGGAAGAATGGAAATAAATAAACATGTTAATTTATTTTCGTTTATTAAAATTTAAAAACGTGCATTAAGAGCTCTTTTAATAAATATGTACAATTGACCTACCCCCTTTTTCTCACATACATATTTTTTACAATATTTATTAAAGAACCTTAGCCATGTCGTACATCTGAAGTCCATTATAAAGTCACATTTTTAAAATGTTTATTAGAAATGGCTGTACACTAACATCACTCTTCCTAACCTAACAAATGTTAGAATTTTATCACTTCTAGTAGGTTTATCTTTGAAAATAGATACAATAAAAACGTAAACAAGCTTGAATTTACTTACAAATTAGAGTAAAATAAAATCTAAGTAATGATTTTAACTTTCGATAATATATAATTTTTACAGTACCGTCTACATAGAACGAAAGGTTAGCAGTTAAAAATTTAAATTTACAAAATGGCTAATTTCCCATAATCCCGAGTGAACACGGCGTGCACGACGCCCTGTGCCTTGCATTTGTTTTATTTAGTTACATATTCTGTTACTACGAAACAGCGCCACCATTGTTGTTTGCTCATTGTAGTTCATCGTAAACGACCGAAATTTTTTAGATGTCACTGTACTCAGTTTCCCCTCTATTCGAAGTTTCTCTATGGCTTCATACAACCAAAAGGAAAAAAAAAACATATAGGGGATATGCGAAATGAAATTGGAAAAGTTTAAAAAACCACCACCCTAATATATATATTAATATATCATGTGTGTGTGTGTGTGTGTGTGTGTGTGTGTGTGTGTGTGTGTGTGTGTGTGTGCTAACGCTCTGGACGCAACAATTTCTGTTTTGTCAGAACCAAACCTGACTTGTAGTAATCATTAAAAAAAAGTAAAGTCAACTTAAAAAGTTCGTTAAACGGTAAAGTCGGACCAATAGGTGTAGAGGTTCACTTCAAACAAAAATTTAATAACTTACTTTTCGCCGATGATTTAGTCTTACTACACCATGATGAAGATCTGTTACAATTGGCTGCTTACAAACTAAATGCAATATGTAGCGATTATAATTTTAAAATTTCAATAAGTAAAACAAAAGTAATGGCATTTTGTGGAAGAAATACTCAGCGTGCAAAAATAGTAATTAGAGACGAAATTATTGAACAAGTATCCCACTTCAAATATTTAGGATGTGACATCAGCTATGGGTATGATAAAGATATTGAACACAAAACACATCAGTTTCAAGCTATTTGTGGTACAATAAATAGAACATTGAATAATAAAGCCCATAAACAAACAAAATTAAAATTTTATAAAACAATGGCTGTCCCTGTCCTTTTGTATGGGAGTGAATCTTGGATTACCACTACCAAACAAGAAAGTAGAATCCAAGCAGCCGAGATGAAATTTTTAAGAAGAGTAAAAGGCTGCACTAGAATGGACCAGATAAGAAACGAGGATATCCGCGAAGAACTGCAGATCTACTCCATAAAAGAAAATATATTTAACAACAAGATACAGTGGAAAGAACATGTAGAAAGAATGGAAGAAAGAAGATTACCAAATAAAATCTTCCATTATTTTCCAAGAGGAAGAAGAGATGTCGGACGTCCTCGGAAGAGATGGTCTTAGATCTATTAGTGAAGACGGAACAGGCAACTCTTGCCTAAACCAGGAAGTGAAGAAGAAGAAGACAAAACTTTTAAAATTACCCTAACGAATGCAGTTTTGAATGTTTCACACCGAACTACAGCGGGCCTATATGCTATTAAATTAATACGAATTAGGTATTCTGAGAAAATCAGCGAAATTCTACCATTAGAAATGGGTATTTTCCTAAAACCCGAAATTGCAAAGTCACTTAAGGAAATTTTGTGGCATTATGTTTGCTTCATACAATGTATACCGTATAATTTTATTTCCCTTTTTAAAATAATTTTAATAAAATAATTGAAGAATAAACAAGTAGATATTACTTAAGTCATCATCATCAAGGGATTAAGCCTGGCTCGTTCCAGTTTAATGAAAGCTAGAATTGTTAAAATTGTTCAGACCATCTTCTGTGTGGGCGACCAACATTTCTACTTCCGTGCGGTTTGTAATTTAGCAATAATTTTGGAAATCTTCCTTCTGGCATTCTATCAATATGTTCTCTCCAGTCGTTCCTATATTTAATTATTCGGTCTGTAAGTTTGAAAATACTTAGTTCCTTTCTTATATCTTCATTTCTTTTCTTATCCAGCAGAGTATATCCTGCTATATTTCTTAAAAATCTCATCTCAATTGATTCTAATCTTCGTTCCTGTCTTTTAGTGATCGTCCAACATTCTGATCCATACATCAATACAGGAACAGCCATTACTTTATAGAATTTAATTTTTGTTTCTTTTCTTGCGTTTTTTAAGGGTTCTTTTAATAGTGCCACACATTAGATTAAATTTATTTATTTTGTCATTAATATCTTCAATTTTAACATATGATACATTGAAATCTAGGTATTTAAATGTGTGTCAAATTATACAACAATACAATAGATAATAACTTGATGTTAAACGTGATTTGTTTTCACTGCAGTCCGACAGTTTGAATTAAGCTGTCATCCAATTTAACATAGACATATGTATTCCGTAAACCTGCAAGAAAAAAATAGTCACTTGGTGAGGAAATAATTTACTTTACCCAGTCATTTCATGATTAACTTTTTTTATTGGAGAGTACTTCCATTAAGCATTCTGTTCCCAAAATCAACATACAGGCCCTATATAACTTATAGTATACAAAGTATACATACAAAAAAATCTTAATTTTTAATGTACGCACATCAGACCATAAATTGCCATTTATTTACCCCATTCATCCCGCATGGGTTACGGGTGCTCTTTAGCGGGATTTTCTTAACCAAGCTAATTTAGTTAAGCTTATTTACATATAGGTATCAACGAGTGTATGAATGGGCATCCGAACAGAAAGAAGAAAAGAGGAAGACCAAGGTTAAGAATGGAAGGAAAACATGAAGACAATAATGCAAGCTAGAGGGCTAAGGCATCGAAGATGACCAAGACCGTAGGCTTTGGAGGTTTAGCACGGGAAGGCGGCAGCAGCTGTAAAAACCCGAAGATAGAGAGAGAGAGAGAGAGAGATATCAACGAGTGACACGTGGATACCACATCGCCTCGATGATACATTCTAGTAGGCCACTAAGGTATTACTTGGAGTGATAAAGGGTCGGTCATATTTTGCAGATATGCCTTTTTTATTTAGGGTTGCGGTTCTTTTACGAGACTGAAAATCTTCCGAGTCGGGGAACCACAGCTTAAAATTCCTCCCCTGACTTATTTTTTATTTTTCTATCATAAAATGTACACCGGCCGGGTTTGAACCTGCGACCTTCGGGAATAGAAACAAGGAACATAGCCACGTGATCACCGCGGTCGACATACATTAATTGTCAGAACGCTCATTTTATTGCTGATAGGTGCCATCAAAGTAAGAATATTAAACAAAAAATAAACTTTAAACGGCGAAGGGAGTCTTACATTTTCTGGGCGCTTAATGATATTCAAAGTAAACTTAAAAAATTACGTATAAATATTTATTTTTTTATAAAATCTATATTCAGGGAGATTACTAAAGGACAAA
>JASPKZ010006617.1:0-14121 GCA_030220185.1 Diploptera punctata | reverse complement strand
TACACACGAAATTAATAATATTGAAAATAAAATAAACACTGAACACACTTAGATCATGAAATAATCAATATTGTAATTCAATTGAAATTCGCGGTTGCAACAAAAAGCAAGCCATCTGGATCTCTCTTTGTTAAATAATAAACCAATTACCTTACCAAATTACCTTACACCCGCCATCTGTTAGAATCGTATGGAACTCACAGATAACTCTTTGTTAAATAATAAACAAATAATTACAATAAAAAAAATAATGCGACTATAAATTTAGTTATAAACTACCCTAAGTCTCAAGTTGGATCAAACTGCACACAGTGTGCAAAATTTTATTAAATCGGTTCAGTAGTTTAGGATTCCATCGCGGACAAACAACGTGACACGAAATTTTATATATTAAGATATATACAGGGTGAAAATTATTAAACGACAAACTCTGGGAGGTTGTAGGGTACACCAAAATAAATATTTTTCCCTAATATCATTTTTCCTATGATGATTATTTAAACTGGTTAGAGGAAGATTTCTCTAGCGGCAAATTATTAAACCAACAAACACTTTTATATTTTTTATTACCAAGAGACAACACATTAACACAACACAATTACTTAAATTACAGTAGAGGTTCAAAAAATGCCTCCATTGACATGTAAACAAAGGTTACACCGGCGGATCATGTTCTGTCTAACACGGACAAAAACTCCAGGAGTATCGTTAATTGCTCCTGCTGCTGCTACTATCCGGACAACCAGATCCTTTTCTGATGCCAAAGGAGTTGTGTAAAAAAAGGTTGCGCATCACTGCCCACAAAAAAAATCTAAAGGGATCATATCTGGGGATCGAGCAGGCCATGGTACAGGACCACCTCTGCCAATCAACTTTTTGAAAACAGTTGGTTCAAGAATCGACATACACGACGACTGAAATGTGCCGGCGCCCCGTCATGTTGGAACCACATGCGTGTCTTGTAGGGAGCGGGACATCTTCCAGCAATTCTGGCAATGCTCGGCGAGAAAATTGTAATAGTGCCTGTATATTTAATGGTCTAGGTAGGAGATATGTCCCAATTAAACAGTCCCCAACAACACCGGTCCACACATATCAGTGTACTCACTCCAGGTGCATCGCTCCATTAGTAAACAGATACAATTCACTACTATACTGGTGGATAAAACAATTCCTACCATCAACAGCAGTTGCAGTCATGACAACTCAAGAGCGTAATACGCCCTCTACCGGTTTAAATAATCATCATAGGAAAAAATGGCATTAGGAAAAATATTGTTTTGGTGTCCCCTACAACATCCCAGAGTTTGTCGGTTTAAATAATTTTCACCCCGTATATATATACATACATACATAACTGAACTATCCTAATCGTATCCTTCTGTTAAGAGTAAAGTAAAAAAAAAAAAAAAGACAAAAAGCGATACATTAAATATAGACATGAATGATTGGAGTTTAAAATTCAACAAAATA
The DNA here is from genome assembly GCA_030220185.1 of Diploptera punctata. Lineage (NCBI taxonomy): Eukaryota > Metazoa > Arthropoda > Insecta > Blattodea > Blaberidae > Diploptera > Diploptera punctata. The sequence continues at coordinate 12,648 of JASPKZ010006617.1, read as the reverse complement.
CAGCCACGGTCGGCCATTTTTTATTTATCATATATTTCTGAAACTTATTTACAGTTCCTTTTGCGTGTTTTTTAAATTTTATTTTGAATTATATACTTTTGAACGTTTTTCAAACAGAATTAAGTGGTTCTAGTAATAATAAATAATAAATAATAATAAATAATAATAATAATAATAATAATAATAATAATAATAACTCATTGGCACTATCGAACCCGTAGGTTCATGGCCGTGCGGACATTAGATCTCCATACATCCCTATCCTGAGCTAATGTTTTGCAATCATTCCCTGTATAATCGACTTCCATCAAATCATAGTTAATGTTATTCTCCCACCTTATTCTTTGTCTACCAACTGGGTGTTTTCCCTCTGGTTTTCCTACAAGAAGCTTCCATACACGTCTTTCATTTGAAAATAATAAGAATTAATTTGATGAAAATAATATATAATAATAATAATAATAATAATAATAATATTCAACTTACGAACAAGGAACATAGGTTTATATAACCACATATTTAATTACAGAAGACAATCATTATTAACATTTGTCACAATATAAATACATTTATAATCATTACACAAGAAGAAACACACTAGCTGTGTCAGTGATACAAGCCAAAAAAGTTGCATTTGACTATGTTGAATTTGAAATTAATCACCTGATATTTGATCTTAATCGTTATGTCTAGATTTCTCTCCGGGTTTTATGCGTGAATTTGATCTTCACATCTTATAACAGTAACAATTATTTCCGATTGAGGGTCTTTCCACTTTTACCAGCCGGCTGCTGGCCCTTCACATCCACATGTGTCAATCACAGAGGTAGATGATCAACAGCCAGTGTAGGGTGACATTGTGGTTAGCATGTCGAGTCCCCAGCCGTTATAGCTGGTTCCTCAACCTGGAGCCGCTACTTATTGTAGCTACCCAATTGCCTCACGATGCTGGGTGGGCACCGGTCCCATACTGGCCGAAATACCATGAGAAAATTTCTTCCCCCCTGAGACTCGAACCAGCGCAAGTCCCGTAGCTCTGCGCCAAGGCTTCCTACCTTAACCGCTCGGCTACGGCGACAATTATTTAAAATTTGAATTATAATAATATATATCTTCGTCCATACAAGTAGTCCTTAGTTACCAGCTGATGGTCTATTTGTGGCGCTGTGCTAATCACATGCCACTCGTTGACATCAATAGGTAAATAAACGTAAATAAATTAGCTGGTTAAGAAACTCGACGCTATGGAACATCCGTGTCCTCTTCGTGTGGAGGCACTGCGCTAGGTAAAGCCATTTAGCACAGTGAAACTTTGACCCTTCGCCACTTGTAGAGTTCTTTAGTCATATGTTGGGCTCTTGATGTAAATGAGCAAAGTTGACATCTGAATGTAGCTGACAGATATAGATTCACATTCCTACGCCTCTTTTTAATATTTTTTTTCGTATCTTCTATTGGGTCATGCAGAGCCCTGAGGCATTTGTAGCTTGATTGAGTCAATAGGCGTGATGGGTGACAATCGGTTATAAAACTTTCCCTAATCATAGTGTTCGGCACACCCTTTTCAAAAATAACTTTCATGCTTTCACTTTTCTTCTCCACCCTTGTTTATGCGTGGTATACGTACATTATCCGTGACTTACGCACGTGGACCGTCCTAAAAATGATGAAATTTCATTCCGCATGAAATAAATAGCCATTCAACTTGGCAGGTTTAGAGTCTAAATGACATCTGCTTTTGTCTTACTAATACGACCGTTATTTGGGCAAAATGCCACTTGATATATGAATGTGTTTTTATTATAAAGAAAGTCTGTTATATAAATTTAGTAATTGTCACACATAATTTTAGCTTTTTATAATTATCCCTTTGTTAAGTATTATGTAAGTACAGTCCACCGCTGTGGCCTCAGAGGTAGCGTGCTGCCTTGTCACGCAGCGGGTCCGGGTTCGATTCCCGGTCGGAAACAGGCTCCTGGGTGAGGGTTTTTCGGGGTTTTTCTTCACCTGTAAAGACAAATGTCAGGAAGCTTAGGGCCCAACGGTCCCAGAAATCATCCGGCCATCATCATCATCCTTACCATTATCTTTATCATCATCCTTCACCGGTGTGGAAAGCAACGGGAAAGCTACCACACCTATAAATTCCTAGTTAAAGCTGCAAAGCATAAGCATGAAAATGCTATGATTGCAGTGAAAGACCTGCCCTCGGGCAGAATTACTATGGATGGATGTAAAGTTATATCATGTGCTATAAGCTATAAGTAGATTAAAAAATTGTTTTAACTTAAAAACATGAACAGAAATTGCGGAATTATTTCCAATCACATATGTCATACTAACTAACTCACTGGCTCTCTTCGAAACAGAAGGTTCATGGCCGCGCGGGACATAAGCTCTCCATACTCCCTATCCTGTGAGCTAAGTGTTTCCAATCACCCTCATGTATAAATCTTAGTTCCCTCAAATCATGGTTAATGTTATTCTCCCCACCTCATACTTGGTCTTACCAATTGGGCGTTTTTCCTCTGCGTTTTCTATAATGAAGCTTCCATGCACCTCTTTCATTTCCCATTCAATGCCACATTTCCACGACCACCGCCAGTGTACGGGACCTTACTGTTCATATTATCTGGCTTCCTATAAATACCGTGTAGCTCACTTGTTATGTAGTTTTCTCCCATTCACCCGTCTGTTCATCTCTCGTTGGTCCGGAAATTTTCCTAAGAAACTATTGAGCTTTGGAGTAGTCCCCGCCCGGAGAAACCGAATGGGGGAAGATTTTACCTCCGGAAAATTTTCCCCAGTGTATCGCAGTACCTGCGTTTCTTGACGGTTGGCATTTTACTGTGAAAGATCGTCACTTTTCGACGAAGGTACTTTTTCTGTCTGGCTTAATCGCTTCGACCTGTCCGGCCATGGGGCCAGCCCTTTCGCCCGCAATGCTACCAACCGGCATAGCTCTCTGGGCCACAGTTATACAAATTTGAACAGAGTTAGATGCGGTAATACAAAAATCCTAATTCTGGTTTCTCGAACAAAACCCACTTCTAATGTGTCATATTTCGCTGATTTTTGTGAGTAGACCTACTTTTCTCGTTTTATTTACATAACAGTACTGAGTTCGTTGCAAAGGATCGAAATTCTAGATAATTCTTTAAATTTTCGTTTCATCTAAACTTACTACAACTAATGGTCCGATTTTGCTGATTAATTAAATCTATTTAACTTTTTTAAATTGATTGCTATATTGCCAAGTTTGGTTTTGCTTAAAACATTAAATTGAGGCCCGCTAGAGCGTTTAATACACATATGCATATAATTATCAAGATCATTTTCGGTGTCTTATTAGGTAGGATCAGTGAAGATATGTAATCAAATAAATAAATAAATATTTTCATGAGAACAACCTCAATAGTTTCACTCCTCTGGAATTTGCTTAAATTAAATTCTCTTTGAATTGACGTTCCAGGGTATTTATTAGTTCTGCCTTTATAGCTGTGTTATAGAAAGTATAGTTTTACTCCATTCTTATTTATAGACTCTTAATATTGCGAGTAATATTTTTAGATTTAGGTGTGTGCTTTTGTTGTTGTTTTCTGATTTATCTTCTTCTTCTTCTTCATTTCACGGGCTAGGCAAAATGCCTGTTCCGCCTCATATAGTTCTGTCCATCTTTTCACTGGCCTTCCTACATTCCTTGAACCTCTTGGCTTGTAGTTAAACTGCTGCTTTTGGTAACCTTGTTACATTCATTCTTTCTACATGTCCTAAACCACTTTTCTCTATATCTTTGATTTTATCATTAATGGATATATATTTAACTCTGTTCTTATATCTTCATTCTTAACCGATCCATTCTTGTGCAGCCTTTTGTTATTCTAAGGAAGTTAATTTCTACACTTTGTATTCTACTACTTGTGTAATCTTTTAGTTCATTACCCAAGTTTCACTCCCATAAAGTAATGCAGGAAACTGCCAATGTTTTATATAAATTCATGTCTAGTATCTCTTCTTGTTTTGTTCTTTAATGTTTTGTGCATAGTTGCACATATCATTTGAAATCTTGACAGTTTCACATTTACGTCTCTTTCAATTTTTGTGTTTATAGTAAAATTACAACCCAAATAATTAAAATTTGTTACTTGTTCCAGAGGTTTGTTGTCTATTATGATTTTTGATCTTATATGTTCACTCCCCAAAATGCCATTATTTTCGTTTTTTTTCCTGATTAAAGAAATTCTGAATGTTATTAAATGGTTCCTGGTTATAAAATTATAACCGAAAGTTCTCCTTGGGGATTGAGGGGAAAGTCAGAAAAAATCTCATGTTGTCGACACTGTAGATTGAACCGACGTCTTCCGACTGCGAATGTTGACATATTTATCATAAGTAAATGCCACGAGTGATTTCCAAATTATCGATAAATTCACGACTCACGAAGTGAGGAGTGAATTTATCTAGAGATTTGGAAATCAAGAGTGGCATTTGTTTAGGACTATTTTAACGAATAAAATTAAGCTGTTTACTCACAAATCATTATTAACTATAGTTATTTTAAAATATTTATATATTTAATGTAAACGGCGATGTTTGAAAACAAATGAGAAAAGATAGGTACGATTCTACTGCTTCATTTGTTTATCACTGCAACCAGATCATACTATGTATTGCCAAAGGAACGCAATTTGTAAGGAGGAGCTTTCCTTTAATGTGTAATTATAACACTGATAAATATTTTGGTGACCAAACGACTCTGATTGGTTGTAAAACAGAAATCATTGAAACGTGATTGGTCATTGACTCCCATTTGGGGCATGAGTTAAATAGTCATCATCATACACCATTCATGAATTTAGACCAATGTTGACCTGTTTCGGTCTCAAATAGGCAGCGTCTAAAAGTAGTTTTGTGGACGTCCAGGTCGTTGTCCTCGTGGAAGATACCTAAGAACTGAATTAGGGATCCTAGTTGTTGACATTCGGGATATGTGTTACAGTCAAATGTCTGTAGGTGGATATCTTTTCCTTTTAAAGGAGGATGCATGTGGAGTTCCTTTAAAATATAATCATTCCTATTATGGTCAAGTAGAGTAAGTTATATCCAGCAGTTCGGCGCATGAATCTCATTGCTGAAGCTATTAATCTGTCGAGTCTTTTTTTTTTTTTTTTTTTTTTAGAATCAAAATTTCACTACAGGAAAGTTGTAAGGGCGAGAGTTTTATATAATTTGAGTCCTGAATGTTTTTGTACAAAATATGTGGTTTTAAATAGTATATTACAGTGCGTGGTTGGGGAGTGATTTTATAGAAGCGAGGAAAATTATTAAAAACCGAGCCATAGCGAAGTTTTTAATTTCCGAGATTCTGTAAAACACTTTACAAACGTGTGTTGTACATTAATTTTTGCACGATGGTGTTTTCAAAATAACAAATAATAGTAAAATAATAACTTCTTTGTTGGAAATATTTGCGTTCATTATAAACAACTGATTGATGTTAGCTGTCTGGCTAATGTATATACGCTAAATGCCGAAAATAATTTAGTTGAGACTACAGCAGGCCGTGACTCCAATCAGTTATAAAATGACAGCAAGTACATGTACTGTTTGTATATTGTTTCAAATAAAGTTCAGTCCATTTAAAATGCAGTGATTTGTTTCGGTAAATGTATATTAACACTATATTTTGGATATATGTTTGTATTTACGTTATACGTACTATACATAAAAGGCAGTGGTTTTACTTCCCGCCCTAGGTAGGTAATTTGTAACATTACATATAGTTATTTAGTTATTTGTAGGTAGGCAACATCGAAATTTAGAAAACTGAACTTTCGATCATGGTCGTCATTCCTGTAAGTACGATAGAACGCAATAATCGTGCAAAAAATATTTTTGTAAAAATTTGGTGAGTTTAATATTAAGATCGATCTCGCCTTGATAGGAGATATTACATCCTAGGTAGGAGAAGTTGTTAACTTCATATTAATTTATTACTTCTTTAATTCTATTGGAGTCGGCCCTGGTGGACTATTGATTAGCATTCTCACCTATAGTTTCGAGATCCGCAGGTTCAAACCTGCTAGGAATCAATGGTTTGTAAGGACGTAACACTTATGTACATTCTAATATTATAATGATATTGTGAAAAACTAGTGTGCACCCCACCACATACACCATTCTAGATCCTGGCACAAACATTAACAATTCTTTCCACGTATACAAATCTATAATTCTTGATTCGTCCGCTGCCAGGTAGGTGTCAGTACCATCGCCAACGGCCGGCTTCGTTCAGAAGTATCTATACTTGAGAATTTTAAACCACCACTTTATAAGCAGTAATCGATGTGTTATTTAACATTTTCCAATACTGTTAATATAATACAATAAATAATGGATCATATTATAATATAATGATAATAATAATATAATAATAATAATAATAATAATAATAATAATAATACTTTATTTATTCTGGCAGAATTAAGGCCATAAGGCCCTCTCTTCCACTCAACCAGCACAAATACAAATAAATATTCGACAATTATAGATTACACTGTACTAATTATAACAGTTAAAGATACAATAAATGTAGCAATGTAAATGTCATGTACAAACAACATTTCATCGGGTAATAACAATAATGATACGTAATAATAATAATAATAATAATAATAATAATAATAGTAATAATAATATAAATATGATCCATTATACGGGAAACACCAATTGATATATAATATATATATATATATATATATATATATCTTACACTGGATAATAATGAAGTCGAGTTTAGAGCAAATATAAATTTAGATTTATTTTAAAAGATGCCAATGTCCGGCAGCCCCTTATTTCTTGTGGTAGGGAATTCCAGTTGCGAGAAGTGGAGATGGTATATGACATGGAGTGATGTGATGTCCTATGTTGCGGTATATTAAGTAAGAGACTATGTTGTGATCTTGTGTTTAAGTTATGGTTTGAGGATAGATACTGGAAACGGATGATAAATAATTGGGAATCGAGGTATGTAGGATCTTAAATAGGAGAATTAGACAGTGCGATTTCTCTTCTCTCTTTTAGATGTAGCCATGACAATTCGTGGAATAATGGAGATGTTTTCATGATATCGCGAAAAGAAAAATTAATGCCTGAACAGGTATCGAACCATGGACCTCTAGTTTCCCGTACTAGTATGCAGTCCACTTATAAAAGTGGTGGTGTAAAATTCTCAAATATAGATACTTCTAAACGAAGCCGGCTGTTGGCGATGGTAGTGACACCTACCTGGCAGCGGACGAAACGAGAATTATAGATTTGTATATGTGGAAAGAATTGTTAATGTTTGTGCCAAGTCTAGAATGGTGTAGTGGGCTGCACATTAGTACAGAGAACTAGAGGTCCACGGTTCAATTCCTGGTTCAAACATTAATTTTTTCATAATATCATTATAATATTATAATATGATCAATTATTGGAACTGTGTTAAAATAACAGTATTGGACAATGTTAAATATCATGTATATTCATTCATAATTAATTGTGGGAAATCATATTATGAGGTTTTTCAATTAATAAAATAAGTCGTATTTTACCTCATACTCCGTGTTCTTCAAGCACGTGACGTGGGCTGAGGATGGGAGGGATTCCTCTTGAAATTGCAGTTCCCGTGCTTGAAGGACACGAAGTATGAGGTGAGACAAGACCCATTTTATTAAATCACGAGCATGTTTTCATACGGAAAAGAAGTAAAGCTGTTAAACCCATGTCATAGATTTAGAGCACTTAAAAGAGCTAAAAACCTGAAATAAAGAGTCTCTGACAAACTTTTTTCCGGCCTTTCACGCGCAGATTTGAATTCCGACGTTAATGATCTGAACTATTAAAAGTGGTCGTTAAATAAATCTCATTAATTTTATTTGTCCAATGCCATCAGGTTGTCTTTTATGAAATTTTTACTTTCTCCATTGGCATTGGTGGAATTGTAATCAATTTCCTAGGTTGGGGCACCTGGAAGGCGGCGCGGCGTTACGTTATCCCGATGATATCCATCCATAGTAATTCTGCCCGAGGGCAGGTCTTTCACTGCAATCATAGCGTTTTCATGCTATGCTTTGCAACTTTACTTATAATTATAGGTGTGGTAGTTCCCCGTTGTTTTCCACACCGGTGAAGGATGATGATGATAATGATAAGGATGATGATGATGGCCGGATGATTTTCGGGGACCGTTTGGCCCTAAGCTTCCTGTCATTTGTCTTATAGGTGAGGAAAAACCCCGAAGAAGCCTCACCCAGGAGCCTGTTCCGACCGGGAATCGAACCCGCGCCCACTGCGTGACAAGGCAGGACACCTACCTCGAGACCACAACGGTGGACCCCGATGATATGATGGATGATAAATGGTAAATAAACTCCAGAAGAGTGATTAACCTAAATTCCAGACCACAGGAATAATTCCCTTTAAGGAAAGAATCCTTAGGTCTGACCGAAAATCGAACTCGGTACCTCATTAACTGTAGTCAGAAACGCTGATCACTGATCAAATTCCATGAAGTTGGAAGTAGGTAATATGTGTGTGTGTGTGTTTGTGTCCACCGCTGTGGTCTCGAGGTAGCGTGCTGCCTTCTCACGCAGCGGGCCCGGGTTCGATCCCACCATTCGGGGCATTTTTTCTGGGTGAGGTTTTTATCGGGGTTTTTCCTCACCTGTAAGACAAATATCAGGGAAAACTTAAGGCCCAAACGGTCCCCGAAATCATATGGCCATCATAATTATCATCCTTATCATCATCATCCTTCAACCGGTGTGGAAAGCAACGCGAAGCTACCACACCTACAATTCCCTAGTAAAGCTGCAAAACATAGCATGAAAATGCTATGATTGCAGTGAATGACCTGTCCTCGGGCAGAATTACTATGGATGGATGGATATATATATATATATATATATATATATATATATATAACCTACATAAACTATTGATATGAAAAGTAATTGTGGATATTTTTAACAAATGTGTCTATGTTAATTTAATATAAATGAAATGTAATTGATAGAAACAAACTATCACTGATATTTACTAACCTAAAAAGATATGCATACTTGAATATCCACTCACTTTTGCTACCCAGCTTTCCATAATTCTACTTGTCTTACCTGCTTTATTTTACAACTGTAGTATTAGGTGTGACATATCATGATATCCTCTGGAATGTTGCCAGAGATTGTCTTTTTTACCGGTTGCATTGCTCGTAAATAAATTAAATCACTCAACTGCGTGGGACATTATTTAAAAATAACATAAAATTATAACATCCTGTTCATTGAACTTGTTATTTACACTCTTTCAATACAATCCTTGTAATTAATTCCATAAACAGTGTTATGGAACAGATAAACAGCTGAATAAAAATTGATATTTTGTTATTAATTATAAATGTTTCATAACCACAAAGAGTAATCTCTTAACGTCACTTTTTTTCATGTCAACGCCTATAAATTATATTCATTTGAGTATCACATTGCCTTAGTTTATGGATTATCGTGATTCTCTCTCTCCCTATGGGGTTATAGTTTTAATGTCCCGTGTCACCGAGCCTTGCAATCATATGAACTGTCTCATACAGTCCTCAGCTCAGAAGAAAGCAACCACGAGGAATGTCTTAAGAAGCATACCGTTATTACGTCATGGGGGATTGTACTATCTGATCTTTTTGGGGTCTCTCAGCGGGCGTGCTAAAGGCTATCCGCTCTTAAAGTGATCCTCATCATTACAAAACCATGTGACCTGCTCGCTTTTTATTGGTTATGGACACCAAATAACTATATAGAAGCAGTAAGTACATGAAAAAGTAGTTCCCTTCATTAAATTAAAAAATATGTTCTCTGAATATACTTGTCATTCTTTGTGAATGAAAAAAATATTCAAAACAAACAAAAAATCTAAAACATACCTAATCAATAATTATAACTAAAAATAGTTATTATATATGTATGCTGCATTTGAGTCACGCTCCAGTCGATTCTGATGCAAAACAAAATGGCTAAAGGACTCCAGTCTTCCGTTGATGTGCCGCCATCTAAATTTTTAAAACACATGTCTGACAAACAGTTATTTTAAATGTATTTCGCAAGTTCAGTGAAACATCTCACCAGCTTTCTTGTAATATATCCCATTCAACTATCAAATATCTTATATACTTCACACGTGTTCGCTGTTAATGTGTTTCATGCACGATCATCAGTAGAAAACGCACTGAAATAAACCACACTGATGCGTGACATTATGACTGTTCCTTTATTTGTTGGCGTGTTTAGTTGGATTTCCCCTCTCGTACCTAGTCCCGCATTTTCATTCATTTCATATGAGGACAGTGTATATTACATATTTTGATCATACAAGGAGGGTAATCTAGGATGAGTGATCAGCTTAATACCGGGCCACTTCAGAGATAACATAAACATTTTAAGACTAGACACAACAATTAACTCAAACATTCATACTACATGAGAAGAATACGATAGAATGATTATAAGCAGATGATTTTCGGGAAATATTTGAATCTTAAATTTTTCTGATAGTTTGTCTTGCAGTCAAGGGGGGAAAAAAATTGAAAAAGCCCCATCTACAATTTGTCCCGGCTATAGAGATCGGTGTTCAATCAATAACACTGGTCAACATGATTTTTGTGTCTCATGAATGTCAATAGTTTGTACTTAATGCAGTTTTTTATCGTGTTTTCAAATATGTATTCCGGAATTTCTCCATCACCCACAGTTTTTTTTATTTCAATTTCAATTAATGGATTTAAATAATTATTTTTTAAATAAACGTTTTTTCGTCCATTTTCCATTGTTAAAATAACACCAAATGAGCTAACTCAAATGGTTTTAATTTCAGCTATGGAAAAGATATATCAAGGCAAATGGAATCCTAATATGCTGGCCGATTATTGTTGGACCATCAAGAGGGATGCTCCACAGGCGAAATATAGCAAAAAAACGTCATATCTTAATTCCTAGGTGAGTCCGAATGTTCAAATATTGTGTAGTTACGAATATAGAAAATATTAAAGTGTTTGAAATTGTAAATTCCTGTCTCTCGGAAACCTTGCGTGACGGAAGAAAAACCGATATCATATTTGAATTCAGGAGAAAAAAAACTATCAAAATCACATATTTTTCTTTCTGAAACACAAAAAAAAAGTTTCTTTTTTGTTGCTCAATGTAATCTGACTGCAAGCAGTATAGAAGAGATATCTGATCTTCACTAAATGACATGTCAAAGGTATATTTTACTGTTAGCGCTTTCTTCTAAACTTAAGTTTGAGAGAGCCATTCATTCTTTACAAGAGAAATGACAAACAATTACAAGCTGAAACCTACCTTGAAATTTCTCGCAAAGAACCGTGTTGTGATGTAGGCTACCAAGCCACGTGACCAAAAATTACCGCGCTGTTTCTAAATTGCAAGGTGCAGAAATCGAAGCCAATATCCAGCAGTGTCAACCCACTGTATGGAGCAGATGGTCTCCCTGCATGAGTAAGAGCGGAATGAAGTGAGGCGCAACGAGGCGCGAACGGCAGCGTAGTGGAGATTATCCAATCTACGATTTAAGATAATGAATTACTTTCGTATAGTTCAAATGAGAGATTTGGAGACTGGATAGTAGTACCTTGCATGTTAAATAAATAATAATTCCATGGGCGCGACAGGCCTAGAAGGCCCTTAGCCTACCAGCCGGCTGCTGGCCTCACCTCCACGTGTCAAATCACAGATATAGATGATCATTTAGCCAGTGTAGGGGTGACATGTAGTGTAGTCAGCTTGTCGAGTCTCACAGCCGTTATAGCTGGTTTTCTCAACCTGGAACCGCTACTTATTGTAGCTACCCAAAATGCACCGGTCCCATACTGGCCGAAATATCCATGAAATAAATTCTTCCTCCATGGAGACTCGAACCAGCGCAAAATCCCCATAGCTCTGCGCCAAGGCTTCCTGCATTAACCACTCGATACGGGCGCGGGGCACCTTACAGTTAAAATTGGCAGATATGTTTTGGCGGCCTTTCTACATCACATCGCTTCTCTGGAAAAAAAAAAAATCAAGGTATATTTCGGCAAAGATTGACAATCCTTCTTGTTCGAAACACATCGTGTACTTAAAAGCCCTCAGATAAAGGCAGAGAGACGTTAACGTTCAGATAGTCCCTAAACACTGTAAGATCACGCAATATGTTGTTTTAAAATCAACCCTAAATTCACGGTGTATCTTATAGCATACATCAATTGTTTTAATTATATATAATTAATCTAATAGTTTTAATAAAACAGAAGAGAAAGCTAACGATAAAGAAATTAGTTGAAATGTATGTGGATATTACACAATATAACCTATAATATGTACAATTACGCACGATTTCATTTTCAGTCCGCCATTGAATTTGAATAAGTCCACCAAAACACCGCTGTGATCTCGATGTAACGTGTGCCCTTGTCACGCGGCGGGCCCGGTTCGCCTCCCCGGTCGGGCGTTTTCGTCCTGTGTGTAGGTTTTTATCGGGGTTTTTCCCCTCACCTGTAAGACAAATGTCAGGAAACGATCTTTTAACAGCCCAAACGGTCCCCGAATCTATGTGGCCATCATC
>JASPKZ010006616.1:0-21320 GCA_030220185.1 Diploptera punctata | reverse complement strand
AATTTACCAATCCGCCTTCTAGGCAGGCCAGACAACTTACAGAAGTGTGATGTACAATTACGCCAAGGTAAAACCAGGAGAGAAACAGCCAGAAATATTTGAAATGACAACCTTAGGCCAGAAATAAACTGGGATCACAAATTAGGTAGGTCCCTAGGAGTTTTATGACCTAAAAACCAACTGAAATATGCAAAAAAAAAAAACAATGCAGTTATATGTAACAAAAAATATGACCTAATAATATTATAAAATATGTAATAATTTCAGTTGTAAAATCAATCAGTAAATCAGTTTTATGACAATTCCTATCTTCGGGTTTTTACGCTGCTGCCGTCTTCCCGTGCCAAACCTCCAAAGTCTACGATCTTGGGCATCTTCAATGCTTAGCCCTCTTGCTTGCATTAAAACTATCTTCCATGTTTTTCCTTCCATGTTAACTTTGGTGTCCCTCTTTCCTTCTTTCTGGTCAAGTTGTCCCATGATATAGTTTGCTTTGGCCATCGCTCATCTTGCATTCTTAAAACAGATGTCCTAACCATTTTAATTCCTTCCTCTCTTCAATTCTTTCAATTATGCTTTTCTTATGCTTCCATAATGTTTCTAATTTCCTTATTTGTAACATGTTCTAATTGTTGACTTTCTGGCACTTCTGCATAAATAATTAATTTCTAGAGGTTTTCCTTGTAGTACTTTATTGATTGTCCATACCTGCACTTCCATACATTGCAAAAGATTCCACCAATGTTTACCGATATATTTTTGTTTGTCTTTCCAAATATGCGTATCCCACCATATGGAATTTAACAATGATATTATTTTGCTACTGTTTTATGACAATTAACTATTTATTTAAGAAAAAAATTCAAATGAGAAGCAAACTAAAGTATGGAATTTGGATTCATAGTTAAATTTGGGAAACAATTATTAAAGGGGTTTCTTAAAAAAAACAAACCTAGGGAGGTAAAAAAAGAAAGGACTCATTCTTTCATGGAATTTGATATTGTAGTAATGCCTTTTTATTTTATTAAAATTTATCGGTAGCCACCATGCTTGTTGCGAGACAATACATAAATACTTTCTCAGGTTTACACATAAAGGAGAAGTCCATACTGGTGAATTGAAACTAAATAGGAGAGGAACATACCATTTCAACAAGTAACAAAATTCTAAGAAAATTAAACACACTCAAATGAAAATGGAAGAAAGAAATTGTATGATAAAAGTTCTTCAATCTTAAAAGAGTGAATATATGACGAATATGACCATAAATTGCTATAACATGCTCTCTCATATATAAATGCAATAATATAGACTATGACTTAACAAAATACTTTAATTCAATTAGTTTTTGTATAAAAGCATTTATATATATGTAATAAATATATCACTCTTACCAAAAATATATATTTCCCTCTTCATAAAAAATTAGTCAGTGTTTCATCATAATGTCATTTAGAGAATTTGGAAATCAAGAGTGGCATTTTGTTAGGACTATTTAACAATAAAGTTAAGCTGTTTACTCAGCAAAATCATTATTTGAATATAGTTACCAGTATTTTAAAATGTTTAATATATTTTATGTAAATAGCAATGTTTTAAAACAAATCAGAAAATATGAGGGTTATGTATATTCACTGCAACTTGATCATATTATTTATTGCTAATAGGATCACAATATTGTAAGAATGTACGCTAGTCGAGAAATAATGAAACACATCAAACCTATATATTATAATCAACATTATAGGTTAGTTCATTCATCTTTTTAATAAAAACATCAGTAAAATCAAGGAATCTGTTCATTATTAGCTAATATTCAATGCATTTGAAGGAAAATAATGCTCCTGACCTGTTCCGAATATTAAAAAGGAGGAGCTTTCTTTATTACAAGCAGGAGCTGATAAAGTGAAATTGAAGAAGAGCAAGGTGAAACAAAACTGTCATTGGTTGTAAAACAAAATTCATTGAAACGTGATTGGTCATTGGACTACCATTTGTTCCAGCATGAACTGAGATGAAGTGGGGCCTCACATGGAGGAGGCAGTTTCCAAAGAAACAGAGTATCAACACATACAATTCCTTCAATGCTTTGGTGATTAAAAACACATCTTATCACTTCACTCACCAAAACTAATAATTCAGAAAAACTATCCTATAAAAACATTTGTGACATAGCACCCATGTCCGACATTGGTGGAATCATGAAAAATATATTAGGAACTAAAATAATGAGTTTCTCTTAATAAAAATGTTTGGTCTGTATTCATTTAGGAGAAGACTATGAACAAATCAACCGTTGATCCCCTTCCAAAAACAATTTAAAAAGTTAAAAAAAGTTTGAAGCCTATCGAAAATATTCTAACAAAAAAATTAAATTAACTAAGCTAACTCTAGAGAATTAATATAATAAATTTGGGAATTTTTACATTTATGAGGTTTTTCTCTTAATAATAATAAGTTGGTAAGAGGCACTCGAAAGAGCATTAAGTTATAAGTTTATGATTTGTCTTTTATTGAGTTCGTTCAGTGATCCTGTCCATATTCTGCATTGTTTTGTAATGGTAATCGCTCACACTTTTGGTCGCATATCTTTGCATTCACACGAATCACTCGTTGGTGTGGAATTTTTTGTATTTTTTGCACATTTTTGTGATGATATCCGTGTGTTGCTAAACCTATGATTCTGTGCCTTTGTGGTTGGTTACTTCCAGTCCACTCTCTGTTTACCCATGGCATCTGAGGCGTAGAAATCTTCGTCGATCTCTTTTTCTCTCTGTTTCTTTTTTTCGATGACTTTCTTATATGGCTCCGTTGCTGGCAGTAGTATCCTTTCCTTTGCCTCAGGTTCTCTAGGGAAGCAAGGTTTTCTCTGGCCGAGCAATATAGGCCATTCTATTTGGTGTGTATTTGCTTGCACCTAATGCCTTTTTGATGAATCTTGGTTTTACTTTTCTCTAACCTCTCTCAAATCGCTGGTCGATAGTTTTCTCCCATATCAGTTCTATCCCGTAGGTGACGATCGGGGTTGATCACTGATGCGAAAATTTCATGGCTGTGACTAATTTTAACGATGTGATGTGCTTTGGATACTGCACATAGCTCTTATAGCTGCTGCTGCTCTCTCCTGCACATGTGCGCTGAAAGAACTTTGTTGTTGGGCTTGCAGTGTTATGCCTAAATATCTGAATTTGTTGACCATTCTTATTCAGTTTTCTCCTCTCGCTCCTAGTTTTAGATTATCACTTGCCGCTGTTTTCTTCCTCCTTTCTTGAAAACCATTTGTACGGTCTTGTTGCTGTTTATCTTGAACTCATTTTCCATAGCCCATCGTTGTATCATCCCATCTATGCCTTTGTGCAATTCCTTCCTTGTTTCCTGCCCCAATGGCCATGTCGTCCGCATACATTACTCAGCGTGGTCCCGTTTGTTGGCTTTCCCAATGTCAGCCGTCATTATGTTAAATAGTATGCGGGCCTGATGGGGTCTCCTTGTAGTATCCCATTAGTTTTGCATAACCTCGTCTGATGCTGCAACCTCATCTGTTATTTGTAACCAGTTTCGCCTCATTATGTCGTGTACTATGCCAACAATGGGGTGCTCGTTTCCAATCATGTCCCTCATCTTCGTGAGTAGTTTTTGTTCTGTTTATGTAATCGAACGCTTTTTCATAATCTATGAAGACCACGTAGTATTTCCCTTTCGGTCTGTTGAGGGCTGCTTCTATCTCATATAATAATGCGGATGCTGCTTGCAAGAGTGGATTTTCCTTTCCTAAATCCGAATTGGTTATCTGGGATGTTTTAATTTTTGTGATGTCCATCAATCTGTTTTGTAAGTATCTTCATAAAGATTTTTGAACAGGGTGTTCTCCAGTACAACGCCTCTGTATGAGTTCATGTCTCCCGTGTTTTCCTTTTACCTTTATACAGAATTTTTTCAAGGGTAGCCCTTTCTCCATTGTTCTGGTATGGTTCTCGTCTCTAGGCATTTGTTAAACAGTCTCCTTTTCCATATTGATATTAGCACGTCAGCTGATGCCCTTAGGGAGTGTTCGTATGCTACCTTGATCCGGTCCTGTGGCTTTTTTTATTTTTGCTTCTTTCATCCACGCATTTTGTTTTATTTCATCCTCTGTGATTTCCATTTCCAGATTCAGGGTTCTTGGGTTCCTGGTAGTTATTGTGCTTTCGTAAGCTTCTGTTCTGTTTGTTTCATTCATTCCCCCCCCCAGTATTTTCGTGAAGTGGTTTTCCCCAATCATCTATCGGTATTTCTTTCATCGCTCCTCTGGGTTTCCTCCTTAAGACCAGGAAAGGGTCCTTTTCTGCTTCTTCGGCTAGCTGTTGGGCTTTCATTTTTCTAGTGTAATGGGTTTTCTTGTATTTTATTATGTTTTTGTACTGGTTTTCTTTTCTGGGAGTATCGTTCCAGGTCTTCTTGATGTTTGGATTCCTTTGCTTTGTTTAGTGCTTGTTAGTGTTTCCCTTCCGTTTCTGTGTAGCACATCCTGTCGAACCACGGTTGTGCTCTTCTTTTTGATGTTGGTTGTGACAGGCGTTCTTTATAAGGTTGTTCAGTGATGTCTAGTGCTTTTGGTCCAATTGGCCTTCCTTTATTCTCGTTTTAAGCTTTATCTATGTTCTCCGTGTTTTTTCGTATTTGTTCGACATCTAGTTTTTCTTCATATCCTGTTTTTAGGGGTTTCCGCTGTTTTGGGTCCTATTTCCTGGCCTTTGTCTTTGTCCAGTCTTGTTGCTATCAGTACGTGTTTCCTGATGGGTTGCTATGTTTGGATGACCATAGCCCCTTTTGTTCTATTTAATCTTAGATCTTTTCCCTTGTATAGCAGTAAATCGATCCGCGCTTGTTTCCATTGTGCGCTATATATGTTGGCAGTTCCATCTTATTGGTTAGGGTGTAA
This sequence comes from Diploptera punctata, assembly GCA_030220185.1. NCBI lineage: Eukaryota > Metazoa > Arthropoda > Insecta > Blattodea > Blaberidae > Diploptera > Diploptera punctata. The sequence continues at coordinate 16,399 of JASPKZ010006616.1, read as the reverse complement.
CCCTCTTCTCCTCAGTGTCTCTAGAACTACTTCAGTCTTTTGGTGTTCTTCTTTGTCTATCCTGCAGTTGATGTCCTCCAACTATTATGACGGATTCGTCTTCTTCTCGTGTTTCTGCTATTGCTGTTATTAAAGTTTCCTATCACTTCCTCCGTGGTTGCTTGTGGTCGTATGTATACTGCTACGATTGTGATGTTGTCTGTTTCTCACTGTGAGTATGTCTTCGTCTTTGTGTATTACTTTGAAGTTCCCCTGTGATGGCCTCAGATAGCATGATACGCCACCTGTCGGCCCTGCCATCCGTTTTTCCTCTCCGTCCGACGAGTGTAGTCCGTAAAACCCCTCTATGTTTGATCTGTTCCGTTGCGAAGGTTTCTGTGAATACCATTATGTTCATATTCTAGTAGTTTCCTCTACTGGTATATATTTCAGTGCATTTTTTGAGACTCTTCCACATTCCAATTAAGAACGTTAACAGGCGATTGAGACTCCTTTGTTTCTCTAATGTTCTCCCGAAAAAGATAGCGTTTTAATCAGTACCCCTTCCGGCCAGAAGTCTGAGCCATTTACTGTCTCCAGGTATTCAAATGGTATTCCTATCTTGAATGCTTTGTTTCCTTCCCCTGCTCGCTATTTCTTCGCAGATCCAGATTTCCTTGAATATCGTTGTTTAGTAGGTAGTTTTTTACTTTTATCTGGTGTTGTGTCTTCTTTCAGTCTTCCTAGGAAGAGCCAGGCATACCTCTGCCTCCTTGGATGTCTTCGTTCTTGGTAGTTTTTGTTCCTATCTTCTGTTCAGGCTTTTGTGATTTCTTGTTTCTGTTTCCTTCCGTACGTTACTCTGGTCCCACATGTCCACCCTTCGTTTTCGTTCCTCATAGTTTTGGTTCTTCATCGATTCCTTTTCTGCTTTTTTTCTTCTGTTGGGTTGGCCATTGTGTTAGAGTTTTGTTTTATTTGGGCTCCATCTCCCTCCGTTGTTTTTTTTCCTCTGTTGTGCTTGTGTTTTGTTGGATTCCTTTGGTTGTTATATTTTCTTTGTTCTTCGATTATTTTGTCTAGTTTGTTTGTTTAGAAGGAGATCCATAATGTTGTCTATCAATTATTATTAATAAGAATCAAATAAATCATGAATTCTTCTTACCTCATACATCTATGTTTTTTAACACAGAACTAACAGTATCCAGAAATACCACCATTCCCATCTTCAATTTGTTTTTCCCACGACTGTCAATTTTTTTCTTATGCCTAGTAATTTTCTAAACTGCCATCTGGTGTACTTTTGAAGAATTTTTTGTAATCAAACTTTAACCTTGGTTTGTCTGGAACCCTCGAAGATCATGGTTCTAGTATGGTTTTTTTGAATATGTTATCTTTTCCCAAACTGTTAATTCCTAAAGGTATAAAGCTTTTCAACCTTTAGTTTGTATCTCTCTTCCACACGTACCTAAACATGTAGGATTATTGATGTTTTTTATTATTAATTTAACACTTCTCACTGAAGAGTAAATTATATTTGAAGAGAAAAATAGCTCAGATAGTAGAGCATTGGCCTAGAAAGCCAAAGGTCCGGGGTTCGGGTCCTCAGTCTGGGAAAGAATTTTTCTCTTCAAATATAATTTATCCTTCAGTGAGAAGTGTTAAATCAATAATAAAAAACATCAATTGAAGCCCTGTCGGCTTTATAAAGTACTGTTTAACATTCCTGATTAAATGTCTTCTTAACTAAGAAGTTTGCTATTTGCAAAGATAGAAGCAAAGGCTTCATAGCATTTGGTGCTGGGAATTACAATGTATATTAAGAGAAAAAATTGCATCTTGATCGGAACTTTTCCCCGGTAGCTCAGATGGTATGAGCATTGGCCTAGAAAGCCAAAGGTCCCAGGTTCGAGTCCTTTGGTCTGGGCGAAAATTGTTCTCTTCAAATATGTAAATTATTGACCCAAGATGTTTAAAAATTTCCACTTTTTATTTATTTACTCTGTTTCGAGCATGAGATCATCCACATCCTTCCCAACATATATATTCTGTTTTCCTAACAGAAAAAAATTAAATAAAATGAAAAGAAGCTAATCCTAGAAATCGTAATATCCACAGATTCTCCAAAATTCATAGAACAGGTAAAAAAGAAAAAAGAACCCATTATCAATAATATAGGATCCCCCACTTACAAAATTTCCAGATTGCTTCTAGACCCGAGAGTTGTAAATGCAAAGCCAGACTCCAATTTTCTCTCTTCTTTTTTTTTAGAATGTAAAAATCCAAAGGACAAGAGAGTGACTTTGAGCCTTATTAAGGAACCTCAAGATTAAATTAGAGCTTCAGAGCAAAATTTAATTGACTTGTCCCATTCAAGTAATATCTGTCACCCTACTAGATGTCTCTGTGATGACAGGGACTGCTATTGTAAGAGCAACTTAACTTCGATACCTTTGAACAACAAGTAGGTTACTGGTCGTTCAACACCAACACAGAACACTCTTGGGATGTCATCTGTAAAAAGTCATAATAATACACAGGGAATTCAAAAGAATATTTAAATGGTTTTTGAAAGGAAATAATAAAAATAAATTAAAGAAATTCAGACAACAAAAAAAAAATTAAAACAATACACAACCCTGCATCTGATTCAAAGAAGTAAAGTAAAGTAATCCCACTACAGGCCTCAGCAGGTCCTTGGGGTAGTAGGAGGTTAAGGCTCCCACTTTTTCTGGACATCGGCACTTTATATCAGCCAGGTTGTCAGCCCTGCGTGACGGCCGCTTTATCACCAGAAAAAGCATCTGGTACTCATTTCCATTAGAGGCTGAGTCGACCCCAGGGCCATAGTGCCCCCAGTAGTTTGGGTCAGATTAAAATCCTGACCTTCCGGCTTGTAGCGCATTGCCTTAAACCATTACGCTAAGGCGTGCCCCCAAATTCAAAGAACGGAAAACAATTCAAGAAAAATTACTTATCCTGAAATACGTAAAAAATTTCAAAAAATTTCAAGAAATTCAATATAACATTGACACTGATAAATAAATTTAGCCTTGGTAATCTATTAATAATCAATAAGAAATTGAACACCCCAGATAGCAAAAAATCTGGAATTTAATCAAATTAATTGTAAGGACTGCAATAAGATATACGTAGGAAAAAAAACAAAGGAATTTGGAACTCGCACAAGGAACACTTTAGAAATATTAAAAATGGTGAAATTGAAAATCAGCTATTGCAGCACATAGTATTTGGAGAGTCCATAAATTGAAAACGAGCCCCCAACTTTTAAATATTTGGAAAAACCTTTAGAATTGACATTTTGGGGAAAAAATATATATATAGATGAACAAATTTAGATCCATAAATTTAAAATTCGTGATGATGGGACCTGATCTTGAAGTTCATCAAATCAACACCAGATGGAAACGTTATAGATGATGATTCCAATGAAATCCGGCAGTCATAATGTCGGTTTGAAAAGATGGTTCTCTTGAACAACTGCAGTTTCCCCGTGTGTTTAGAAAACAAACTATGAGGTAAGATATAAAAAATTACTCAATAAATTCATGAATTAAGAATCTCATAATGTTATTTCCCACATTAACATATGGATTCAAAAGGAAGTGAATTAAATTACAAATGCAAAGGTAACTCTATGCAGTGCAACAGGAGCTAATTGGTTTCAATGATAGAAGACATTGTGACTATTTTCAGCAGACGGTGCCACTTAATACCTGGCAAAACCTCTTATACAGGGACTTGGTAGATTGTAATCAAATGGTAAAGAGAAAAATGTATGCCTGATTCATAGCATTTGAATGTGGGACCAAGACTGTAAGGTAAAGCAAGGATTTATGCTTGGATGGGAAGGAAGCCTGGATTAGCTCAATGGTTAAGAGCATCAGCACGGAAAGCTGAAAGTTCGGGGCTCGATTCCCGGTTCAGGCATACAAACTTTTCTCTTTACCATTTGATTACAATAATTTAGTTGTGTACTTTAATATACTTATTTCAATCATAGTAACAGCTTTAGCTTCTTAATATTAATTTAATACTTGGTAGATTGTTCAAAACATGTCGATACTCACTCGGGTTTCTGGACCTGAATTTCCTGTAGTGGAAGTAAAAAATGCAGTTCTTCTCGTACAGCATGACGACTTCTCTCACCAGGCGCTTGTCCAGTGGCTCCTCTACTCCAATCTACAACACGTCATATGTTTTTTATATATCCACACTGAAGAGCAAATTTATGTCTGAACAGAAAAATTTCCATCTAAACTGAGATTTGAACCCATGGTCTCTGGTTCTAACTAACTCACTGGCACTATTGAACCCCTTAGGTTCATAGCTGCAAGGACATAACCTCTCCACACATCCCTATCCTGAGATAACATTTTATAATTATCCCTTATATAATCATCTACTTCCCTCAAATCATGGTTAATGTTATTCTCACATCCCATTCTTGGTCTACCAACTAGGTGTTTTCCTTCTGGTTTTCCTACAAGAAACTTCCATTCCCCAATCGTGCCTTGTTCCCTGCCAATCACAGTCTATGAGATCTACACTGTTTTAATTATATCTGGTTTCCTATAAAGATCATGTAGCTTATGTTTTTGTTAGAATATTGAAATTATTATTTTTATTCAATGCACCAGGTTGTCATTTCGACATTTGTGGTGTAATTGTGTAACCCACTTCTGAGGTTGGGACACCTGGAAGGCGGAGATACAGCTGCCCCAATGATGCGCCAGGAGAGTCCTTATTCCTAAACTTAATCTAGGCAAATATGAATGATGATGGCCATATGATGTTCGGGGATCGTTTATGCCCTGACATTTGTGAGGAAAACCCCTGAAAAAACCTCACTCAGGAAACTTGTCCCGACCAGGGAAGGAACCCGGGCCCACTGCGTGGCAAGGCAGCGCATTTCCTTGAGACCACATATCTGCACAAAATTTGAACATCAAAGGTGTGCTTCATTATCTGGCATTCAAAATTAATAATGAACAGATATGCCAAAAATGATAATAATAATTTCCCATTGTAAGTAAAAAAACATTAGATGAATGCACAATTCAGTTAATTTCAAGTATTCTTCTCTGCTACCTTTATCTATCTTGTTTCCGATTAGCCAATTGTGCAAAATTTCAAACTGTTTTTTTTTCTTTCGGAATTTTAGAAAACAGTGAGGTAACATCAAATGATAAGAATTTTCCACTGCTAACTAAATAACTAACTCACTGGCACTATTGAACCCGTAGATTCATGGCTGTGCAGACAAAAGCTCTCCATACATCCCTATCCTGAGCCTACGTTTTCTAATTATTCCGTGTATAATCTTCTTCCCCCAAATCATAGTTAATGTTATTCTCCCACCTCATTCTTGGTCTACCAACTGGGCATTTTCCCTCTGGTTTTCTACAAGAAGCTTCCATGCACATCTTTCATTCCCCATATGTGCAACATGTCCTGCCCATCGCAGTCTATTAGACTTAACTGTTCTTATTATATCTGGCTTCCTGTAAAGACCATGTAATTCACTTTAGAGTTCTCCATTTACCTGTCTGTTCATCTCTCTTTGGTCCAAAAATTTTCCTAAGAACTTTATTCTCAAATACTCGTAATCTCCTTTCCCCCTTTAAAGTAAGCATCTATATAATATAAATGGGAGAATAACAGGTTAAAAGAGGAGTAAATTGTGTTCCACCACTATCTACTCACAGCACAATCATCCCCAAATTCCTTACAAGGAAAAAAGTGCATGATGAAGCAAGGGAATCTACAATAAAACTGAAGCAGGAAGAAAAATTTAAATTGTATTTGTTTAATCAGGATAGCATCAAAAACCTATATAAAGAAAGACTGAAGATTCAAATTGAGAATTTGGACTACAAGGAAGACATAGAAGAAGAATATAATCAATTAAAGGAAATAATACATTCGGCAGCAGCAAAAGAAGCATTAGGCACAATAAATAAACAACAAAATACACAAGATTGGTGGAATGATGTTATTGAAGAATTAACCAAAAAGAAGAAAAAAATGTTACTTAGAATGGTTGGCAAATAATACAACAGAGAATTGGACAGAAAACAAGAGAACAAATGCCAAAGTTAAAAGGAAAGTAATAAAAGAAAAAAACAAATTATGGAAAAACAAATGCCAAGAAATAGAAAGTTATATAGGAGGATCACAATCATCAGAAGTATGGAGATTTTTAAAAACACTGAAAACCAACCAAGGATCCAGCAAGATAAATTTGTTAGTAAAATCTGATGCAGAAAAACATTACAAAGCTTTACTGTCAGAAAGTAGAAATGAGTTTATGGAAACAATAGAAAATCCAACTATAGAAATGAATGCTCTGGAATTTAATACAATAGATATAGAATTAGAAATTCAAACCCTAAAGAATAAAAAAGGCACGAGGGCCAGGAAACATACCCAATGAGTTAATTAAATATGGCCCAAAAAATGTAATAGGTAGATTGAGGGACTTGTTTAATAAGTGCATTGCAATACAGAAGATTCCTGATGAATGGAAAATAAGCTACATTGTACCAATATACAAGAAGGGCGATAGAAGAGACGCAAAAAACTACAGAGGACTAAGTATAAATAACACATTATATAGAATATTTACGAAGTTATTAAAAACAAAGTTACAAAAAGATATTAAAGACAAATTAGGAGAAGATCAAAATGGATTCAGACTGGGAAGGTCATGTGTTGACAATATATTTGTAATCCAACAGTTAATTGAAAAATGGACTGCAGTTGGAGAAGAAACCCATTTGACAATGATAGATTTAGAGAAAGCTTATGACTCAATTCCGAGGAACAAATTATGGGAAGTATTAGAGAAATACAATATTGATAGAAACCTAATAGAAATTATTAAACAAATCTATAAAGATAACTCCGCGTATGTTAAAATTGGTAATATAATGTCTAATCCTATAAAAACCACAAAGGGATTGAAACAAGGGTGCAGTCTATTACCAATTTTATTTAATATTTATGTAGAATTTATATTAATGAAATGGAAACAAAGCTGCAAAGGTATGGGGATCCCAATAGGCAACAGATTTTTGCTGACATTACAATTTGCTGATGATCAACTGGTTTTAGCGCAAGACAAATATGATATGGAATTCATGATAAAATGGTTGAAAAACACATATGAATCATGGGGTCTCACAGTAAATTTACAAAAAAAGAGAATAACTGGCAATAAATAGCAATGAAAGAGAAAATTTAATATTGGAAGAAGGAATCCAAATAAAACAAGTGAAACAAACTAAATATTTGGGAATAATTATGGACAACATTGAAGGTATAGGCAAAGAGAACATAAAACATAGAATTGAATTGAGTAGCAAAATAATATCATTGTTAAATTCCAAATGGTGGGATAAGCATATTTGGAAAGACACAAAAAAATATGAAGTCATGTAGATAGGAAATAACACTATGAGGTTTTTAATATTGTTTATTTTTTATTATTTAAAAAACAACAATAAATATATTGGTAAAACATTGGTAGAATCTGTTGCAGTGTATGGAAGTGAGGTATGGACAATCAATAAGTACTACAAGAATAGACTAATAGCTCTAGAAATGGATTATTTATGCAGAAGTGCCAGAAAGTCTAAATTAGAACATGTCACAAATAAGGAAATTAGAAACATAATGGAAGCAGAAGAAAGCACAATTGAAAGAATTGAGAAGGAATTAAAGTGGTTAGGACATGTTTTAAGAATGGAAGATGAGCGATGGCCGAAGCAACTATATGAATGGCATCTGAACAGAAAGAAGAAAAGAGGGAGACCAAAGTTAACATGGAAGGAAAACATGAAGACAGTAATGCAAGCAAGAGGGCTAAGCATCGAAGATGCCTAAGATCGTAGGCTTTGGAGGTTTGGCACGGGAAGACGGCAGCAGCTGTAAAAACCCGAAGATAGATCAAGAGAATAACAGTTTTATATTTTAAGTTATGTAGATAGGAAATAACACTATGAGGTTTTTTAGTATTGTTTATTTTTTATTAAAAAGTACGAAAAGAATAACCACTAAATTAGGGGGGGATAAAGAAAATGAGAAGAACGTAATTAACCTATCATCTGAAAAATTTACAAAAAAAGAAATATCTATTTTGGACAAGGGATTGAAAACATGCATTAGTTACTCTAACAATTTAGAAGATTACATAGCTGATGTTGAAATTGCTATAGATGACATGAATTATGAAGAACAAACAATAATCAGAAAAGAATGTGGGGAAGTTATTGAAAAAATTAAAAACACAAAAACAGGAAACATATGCAAAACAAATATGAAGAAAGTAAGAAACATCAACAATAAAAATGTTGTGTTTTCAAAGTCTGACAAATTTGGTATTTTGGTAATTTTGGATAAAGAAGATTATAATGATAGGATGGAGAATTTATTAAAGGGAGAAGAGTATGAAGAAATTAAAACAAACCCTCTCGCAAAAACAATTAAAGAAGTTGAAACCAACCTAAAATCAATTAAGAAAATTATGACACAAAAGGAAAAGTTTCAATTAAAAATACCAAATCCCAGAAACCCCAACATTCATGGTCTTCCAAAAATCCACAAAGACGGAAAGAAAATGAGACCTATCATCAACAATATCAACTCACCGACATATAACATACCAAAATGGCTTAGCAATAAATTTAAAGGTATGGAAAAATTTGAAAATTTAGCAGTAGAAATTTCTTACCAATTAGTTGAGAAATTAGAAAATGTAGAAATAGATTATATTATTTTTGGTCTGGACATCTTACCTCAATATTAATGTTGATTTGTTCTTGGACATGTTTCAAAACAATTCTCTGTTTTATCTTCAGCTTTCCCAGACTGGTTTTATTTATGTTGCATTATGTTGCACCACCTGGATGTCGATGTCAGCTCCATCCTGTGGTTGGCCAAAGAACCTCCAAACAAGGTCACCCTCCATCGGAATATCAAAATTCATAACTCTGTTTCTGTTCTTCTGAATATAAATTTTTTCCCAAATAGTCAGCTCGTTTGTATTTTCTAACTGTTTTAATAATTTAGTGTGTCTGAATTTATATTATGTTTTTCAGACCAAACATGAGCAGCAACTGCAGATTTTTCAATTTCTCCATTTTTAATATTTCTTATGTGTTCTTTGGTTCTAATTTTTAGGTTTCTTTTTGTTTTCCCTATATATATCTTTTCACAACCCATGCATTCAATTTGATATATTCCTGACTTTTTATTTTTATCAGTTTTTTCATTTTTGTTGGTTTTATTAGTTTATTTAAACTGTAGTTATTTTTTGGTGCTAATTTAATATTAAACTTCTCAAATATATTTTGAAATTTATTATGTACCCAGGGGTGATATGTGAATTTCCTATATTTTTTCATAGGTGGTTCTTCTTTTTCAAGATTACTTCTGTTTATCATTTTTTGTTTTTTATACTTTTCTATCCTTTTTTGTACCATTTTTTCATCAAACCCATTTTCTCTTGCTACTTTGATTATGTGTTTTTTCTCATGTTTAAAATCTTCTTCGTTTAAGGGTAAGTTTACCAATCTATGAGTTAAACTATTAAATGCTGCTAATTTATGTCCAATTGGATTGAACCCTGTTGATTTTATAAAATTTTCCGTATGAGTTTCTTTCCTATGAATCCTGAATTCAATTTTTCTTTTTTCTTCGTTTCTGACCAATTTAAGATCCAAAAAAGGTATTTGTTTATTGTCTTCTATTTCTTTGGTGAATTTAATGTTTGTACTCTGTAAATTTAATAGTTTTAGGGAATCTTCTACATGTTTTTCTTTAACAATACAAATTATATCATCAACATATCTACTCCAAATTTAAACATTGTGGGATGTGCTTTAGTGATTTTACATTCAAAATCGCTCATAAATAAAATTGCCAGAAAAGGTGATAATGGGTTTCCCATTGAGAGCCCTGATTTTTGTCTATAGAAACTCCCATTGAATGTAAAAAACATTTGATCAATGCATAACGCAGTTAATTTCAAATAATCTTCTTTGATCTCTCTGTCTATGTTGTTTTTCTTAACCAATTGTTCAATATCTCCAAAGTTTTTTTGTTTCGGTACATTTGTGAATAGTGAAACTACATCAAACGAAACCAACCTATCTGTGGGTTCAATTTCCACTTTTTCTAATTTCTTAACTAATTAACTAACTTAGAAATAGAACCTTCAGAAAGATTGGTCTCATTTGATGTTACTTCATTATTCACAAACATCCCGACTGACACAACTTTGAAAATTTTAGAAAAATGGTTGAAGAAAACAAATTAGATGATGATAGCGTTAAAGAATACATAAAACTAACAAAATTATGCTTAAATCAAATATTCTTCACCTTTAGAGGAAAATACTTTAGACAAAAATCAGGACTTGCAATGGGAAATCCATTATCACCATTCTCAGCAGACATGTTTTTGGGGAACTTTGAATGTCATGTAACCAAAGCACATCCTTTGATGTTTAAATTTTGGAGAAGATACGTAGATGATATCATAGCAATAGTAAAACAGAAACAATTAGAAGATGCCATTATTAAACTGTTAAATATTCAAAATAAAACAATCAAATTTACAATAGAAATAGAAAATAATCATGAAATACCATTTTTAGACCTTAAATTGATTAGGAATGAAGAAAAAAAAGAAAATAGAATTTGGAATCTACAGAAAAGAAACTCACATCGACAATTATATAAAAGCTACTGGATTTAACCATTTTTCACACAAACAGGCAGTATTTAATAGTTTAACAACACAGACTTGTGAATGTCCCCATGAGCAAAGAAAATTACAATAAAGAGAAAGAACACATCATACAAATTGCTAAGGATAATGGTTTTCACAAGAAAATGATACACAAGAAAATAAATAAATTCAAAGAACAAAAAGTCATCAATGAAAGTACTCTTCAGACAGATAAAAATATAGGCAAAAAATTCAAGAAGTTCACATACCATCCTTTGGTATTTGACAAGTTTCAAAAAATTTTCAACAAATTCAACATTAAATTAGCACCGAAAAATGATTACAGCTTAGGTAATTTAATAAAAACCAACAAAAATGAAAAGATTGAAGACTGCAAAAATCGGGAATTTATCAAATTAATTGTAAAGATTGTGAAAAGATATACATAGGAAAACAAAAGGAATCTAAATACAAGATTAAAAGAACACCTCAGAAATGTTAAAAATGGAGAAACTGAAAAATCTGCAATAGCTGCACATGCCTGGTCAGAAAAACATAGAATAGAAACCAAAACAAAATTACTTAAACAATTGGAAAACAATTTGGGAAAAAATTTACATATGCAAGAATGAAAATACAACTATGAATTTTGAAATACCCGGTTATAAGGAGAGAGGACTGATTTGGAAATTCTTCAGTCGGCCACCAGATGGCGCAGAGGTCAGTCTGCAGGATAGAAAGCCGTTGGACTTCAGTTGTGAACATGACACAGCATTGAGAATGTCACAAAAGATGTGAAGAAACCCAGGGTCTGCTATGAATTATGAAGTATGAGGTGAGTGAAATAATAAAAAATAACAGTTTTATATATTTTCAGTTTAACGTTTTTCTTAAGGAGTTGGGATGTCAAGAATCTCTGTAATGCATGATAGCACATATTTCCAGAATTGAACCTATGTTTAACTCTTTTGTGCATAACATTCCTATTTGTGATTATTGTTCCTAAGTATTTGAATTTTCCAGTGCTAGATTTTCAAATGTTTCATTCCCTTGATTTATTACTTGGACCATTTAAATATCTGATAAGTAGGTGAACAACTGGCTTATTCAAGTAACAGGAATTACTTACAGGTTTTTCTCTTATCAGGGAGAACCACTTCTGCGCCATGTAGGCACATTGTGCGGGCAATCACGACAGAGTAGGCCGGTCGTATATCCAGGTACTTCAGCAATTCTTCGTCTTTCATTGCAATAATGACTCTACCGTCCACTTCATTAATTACAAATCTGTACACATATCAATATCAGTATGAGGTTTAATTTCAGATTTCATTTAATCTCACCTCATATCCAGTTCTTCTAATTATACTGGTTTCAAAGCTTAGGTGACTTCATCTTCAGTAATTTCTTGTCAACCGATGTTATGTCGATCAGCAGAAAACTGCTTCTTCCTCCTCTGTTAGTGAAACAATGAACCTCTGGATTCAAATGAAAATCCCTGAGAATTTCAAAAATCATAAGTGTTTAGAAAAAACAAGAAAGAAAAATTTACGAATTTCGAAATTCCCCAGGGATTTGATCCAGAAGTTCAGTGATCCACCAACAGAAGAAGTTCTCCTGATCAACATAATATCAGTCGACAAGAAATTACTAAGATGAAGTCACCTAAGCTATGAAACTGGTATAATTAGAAAATGCAGGATTTTAATTCCTAATAACTCTGAAAGTGTAAAATATTTATTTAGGAAGTATATTTTGCGGTTTTTAATTATATTTTTGGTCTGGACATCTTACCTCAATATTAATGTTGGGTAAGATGTCCAGACCAAAATAATAAATGAAAGTGTAGTCATATTTTATACTTTAAATTCTTTAATACTTAAAATAAATTAAATAAGAAAACTCTAAATAATTCGTGGTGTCATGTGAATACAAATGTCTCAGAAACAATAAAGAAATTATAATACATAACAGTCTTTCTAAATAATGCTTTAAAATTGTTTTAAGTCATGTTGTCAGAATATGAGCTTCTGTTATAACTGTAATAAGAACCCGTTTAACTTCATATTTAAATGAAATAAATAAACTCTGATTGGATGTTAAAACAACAACTTTTCATTTACTTACTACTACTACTGGCACTATCAACACGTAGGTTCATGGCCGCGCGGCATAAGTCTCCATAATCCCTATTCTGAGCTAATGCTTTCCAATCATTCCCTGTATAATCTACTTCCTCAATCATAGTAATGTGTTCTCCCACCTCATTTTGGTCACCAACTGGGCGTTTCCCTCTGGTTTCCTACAGAATCTTCCATGCACGTTTTTCATTCCCCATCCGTTGCAACTCTCCTGCCCATCGCAGCTACGAACTTAACTGTTATTATATCTGGCTTCCTATAAAGACCATGTAGTCATTGTTATGTGTCTTCTCCATTCACTGTCTGTTCATCTCTCTTTGGTCCAAAAATTCTAAGAACTTATTTCAAATACTCGTAATCTCCTTTCCTCCCTTAAGTAAGAGTCCATGTTCGCACCCATATAATAAACTGTTAGAATAATAGTTTTATAATTTTCAGTTAAGGTTTTTTGAAAGGAGTTGGGACATCAAACGTCTCTGCATGCATAATACCAGCATTTCCAGAATTGAGCCTATGTTTAATTTCTTTGTGCGTCTCATTCTATTGTGATTATTGTTCCTAGGTTTTGATTCAGCCACTTCTCAAATTCCCTCATTGTCATTAGCTGTCCATTCCATTATATCTGAATTTCTACCTGTGACCACTATTTAGTTTTCGATATTTACTTCCAGTCCTAATTCTTGGTGTACTCAATGTTGTGCGTGTTGGCCTTTATATCTCTCGCTATCGGCAATAGTACTACATCACAGATAAACTAACAGCTTATTAATACCATTCAGTTGTAAGCCTTCCTGTCTCTAAGGATTAATGGCTGCTCTAGTACAAAATTAAATAGAGAGGAGATAGTGCATCTCCTGCTTCAACCCATTCTGGATTTCAAATATGTCTGAAAACGTTTGCCTACACGACCCTACTATTGAGCGTTAGACACATTCGTTAAGTCTAACTAACTTTTTAGAATCCGAACTCCAGCAGGTACTATATAACTTCTCCTCTAATTGAATCATATGCTTTTTGAAGTCTACATATAGTGATGTACCGTGCCATTATATTCATTTCTTTTTTAAAATCTGTCTTATACTAAAAAATCGCTCTGTTGTAGACCTGTTTCTTCTAAATGCACATGATGATCTCCTAGAATGTCATCGATGTAGGGAGTAGTAAGTTGCTTACTAATATATTTGTAGAATTTTGTGAAGTGAAAGAATGAATGCCCCTGTAGTTGTGCAATCAGTTTATACTCCTTCTTATAAATTGGTACGATAATTGATCTTCCATCATCTGGAAGAGCTTCTTTTTCCCAAATCATACTAAGCAACCAGCGTATTTTGTATCAATTTTTTCTCCTCCTGATTTTTATGAGTTCTGCTGGGATCTCATCTGAACCTGATGCTTTATACATCGTTCAATTTTTCAATCGCCATTTCAACCTCTAATGGCACTTGGCTCTGCAGGACTAGCATTTCTGCTGTCTGTAACTTATCCTCCTCAATGTCCTGTTCTGTATGTTACATTTAATAGCTGATTAAAGTAACTTTTCCATCTATTTAATATACTCCTAGAATCTGCAATCATATCCACATTTTCATCTCGAATTATGTTTGTTCTAGCCTGAAACCCTTTCTTCTCTATACTAATTCCCTGATATAATTCTCTAATGTTCGCTATTTTTTGCATTCATTTCAAGATTTGATCTAATCTTCTCTCTCAAATATTCCCTCTTTTTACTCTTTAGTGACTTAGTGGTTTTCCCGTCTAATACTACCCAATTGCTCTAAATTTTACCTCATTTGGCTCGTGTAACCATTTAATTTTTGCTAGTTTTCTTTTTTTACAATGTCGGCACATTCCTCATCAAACCATTTCTTGTTTTGCCTCTTTTTTAAAAACCAATGCTTTCTGATGCTGAAAATTTAATAGTATCTCTTATAGCCTCCCTTTCTTTATTTATATCAGGTTCTTCTTCGTTTGCCACATTGTTCATCTGAAGATTCCAGAAACTTCAAATCTATTAGTAATTTTGATTTGGTATTCTTGCTGCATTTCATCATTTCTCAAATTTTTTAATTCATATTTTACAGAATCATCTTTAGCATTCGTTCCTCTCATAAGCGATAAACCGTTGTCTGATTTTCACTCTGACCAGATGATGATCCGAATTGCAGTTCTGTCCCTCTAACTGATCTAACATCAATGATGCTACTGTGGCCAGCGTTTATCCACTAATACATGATCTATCTGGTTCCGAGTTTCTCCATCTGGGGACGTCAGGTGTATTTATGAATATCCTTATGCTGAAATGTTTGTGCTCTTAACAATCAGATTCTTTGATGTGGCAAAGGTGACTAATCTAACCCCGTTGTCGTTACTATCTTTATGAAGACTGAATTTGCCTATTGTTGGTTTGAATTATATCTTCCTGCCCCATTTTGCATTAAAATCTCCTAAGACAATTTTCATATGATATCGTGAAAGGCTATCAAATAAGCATTCTAATTCTTCATAGAACTGATCTTTCATCATGTCATCTTATCTTCTGTGGGGGCATGTACATTTACAATTATAAAATCATGTCGTTTACCCTTTAGAAGTATGTATGATATCCTATCATAACAACCTTAGTATCTCGGATAGCGGATAGGATCCTCCTTCTGACTAAAAAAACCCGTTCCAAATGCAGGTCTTTCTGCACCCCCATAGAATAATGCAAAGGTTCCTGATTTCCTGGACTACCTTCTCCTGGCCACCTAACTTCCTGTAAAGCGACTATATCCAAGGGCGATTTATCTAGTTCCCGCGTTGATATCTCTAGTGCCCCACTATTGTATTAAAGTCCTAACATTCCATGTTCCTAGGACATGTCCCTTGTGTTTGAGCCTTTGGCATGGGTTCCCTGAAGTAGTCCCCGCACGGAGAACCGAATGGGGGACTATTTGACCTCCGGAAAATTTTGACCCCAGATGAACCCATGTCCGCATTTCTTGACTGTTGTATGTTTGTATGTTGTATTTTTACGGTGAAAGATCGTCACTCTTTCGCCCAGGGTACTTTTTTCGTCTGGCTTATCACCTTCGACCAGTCCGCGCATGGTAACCCTATCGGCAGCAATGCTACCGCCGGCATAGCTCTCAGGATCATTTAAGCACGCGAGCCACTCCACCACAACAAGGTAAAGATACCATGGAGGGAACTTTTTCATTTAACAAATCAAATTTTAAACCTTATATTTAATGGACTATTAACCAATAGAATTGTAAAATATAACATCATGTGATGTAATAAGTTTTCTTTAAAAATTATAAATGAACTACACTAGTCATTCTGCATACAACTTTCAACAAACGAGAAGCTCAGTGAGCTCTCCTGATAAATGTGATATTTAATACTCGAAGAATAACTGATTTAAGAAATTAAAATATTTAATTTTAATTGACGGTGAAGAATAATCCCACCTACATTTATTTAATCTGCTGGGAACCTACAAAGTGAATAAAATTGTAATTATTTCTACAAGAAACATTTTT
>JASPKZ010006615.1:0-10476 GCA_030220185.1 Diploptera punctata | reverse complement strand
TATAATATCCATAGGCTATATATTGAATATTGCGATTCTCGGAGATAAGTAAATTAAGAAAATTTAATTGGGTATTCGCTCATGAATTCACGTTCGCGCCTCTGGTCACTGATAAGGGGCATCTGGGATCATGCGGAACGTCGGATTCATGGTCCAAAACGGCCTAACGTTGAATCCCTGAAAGGAAACCCAAGAAAATCATTGTAATCAAATATATATATCTCCCATACGTCCGTTATTCAAATACTGGTGTTCCTCTAGCAAGATTCCTTGATAATGGCATGTGGGATCATGCCGGAACGTCGTAATCATGGCCAGCGGGCCGTATCGTAAGGTTAAGGGGTTCAGGCACTGCGCTAAAGCCGGACGTCGAGGTTCAATTCCCTTGTGGGAAGCAGGCTTTTTAACTGACCCAAACCATTCTGGCGGCACTATGGCCCTGGGGGGACTCAGCCTCTAACGGAAATGAGTTTACTCTGAGCTTTTTTTCGTTTTTTCTGGGGTAGGGCGGCCGTCACGCAGGGACTGACAACCCCCGCTGACATCTCAAGTGCCCGATGTCCAGTTAAGTGGAGTCTTAACCTCCTATTGCCCCAAGGCTTCCTGAGGCCCTGTAGTGTGATTACTTTAAGTTTACTAGGTAGTTATAGGCCAGCTGGCGTGCGCTTTTTAACGCCTAAATAAAATATTACCTTTATCTTTAGTTTCATCAACGAAATAAGTCGTAAAGTACTGTGTTTGTCAGCAGGTTATAATTTTTTTTGGTTTTGCACTAATGTACACGAGGTATTTCTAACTGAACATCGCACATGGGAATTTCCTCTGAATCTAATTTGAACGATCCAATGACACATGTTTGAAAACGGAAAAGGTTTCTAAAGGCCTAGCTGATATTTTATAGAATACACATTGTTTGAGGACGACTTCCACACACGTTAGCTACAAGTTTTATTTTCATCAATGAATTAGGGTATAGCGGGCTTAAACTTGGCCAGAGACAGGGAGGTTCAAGGGTAATCGTTGACCCACTTGAGTTCAGGTACAAAAGAAAGAACCCCCCTGTTTGTCAGGTTTCCTCTCCCCCCTAACCAAATTAACATCGGTTGAGAAAACCCGCAACACTGGTGCGAGAGAGGAAGTGAAGATAATTGTCTCATACGAAAAAACTCTCGGAAAGTTAAAACCACAGGACGATAACAAAACACGAACGCCACAAATGTTCTTAAAGTATAGGCCTAGAGCTCTAAAATCCTGTAGTACGTTTCCAAGCTGGCACTGGGCCAAGTTTTCTCCCTATCACGAAACTTTTATTTTTTCATCGCATTCTTGGTCCATGTATTTTGCAGGCTCCCTGCTTCTCCTACAGGTATTTCTATTAGGCCACCGCGTCATCCTCTGGCGCCACTGACCGTCCAGCACAGTTTACGAGACTTACTACATATTAAATCTCGTTTTCCCATATATACCTGTACCCACTTTAGTAAAATCTCCAGTTCCTGCCAGTTCCTTGGTCAAAAGTAGGCCACCTAAGAACTTTAGTATCAAACTGAACTCCATGCACGACAGGCATAATTCCTTCACTTCACCTCCACATGTGTAAACCACAGAAGTGGACGATCATCCAACCAGCATGGGAGTGACATGGAGACAGTCGGATCCCCACCGTTAGCTGATTTACACAACCTGGAGCTGTACTTAGTGTGTTACCAAATCCTCATGATAATGCTGGAAATCTCTCCCATAATGCTGAAATATCATGAGAAAAATTAATTATTCCATGGAGACACGAACCACCGCAAGTCACGTAGCTCTCCACCAAGGAATTATGCCGTAAATATTCGGTTACGGCGCGGGACAATTTTTAGTCTCAAACACCAGTATTTTCTGTAATGTAAAAATAAATATCCATGTTTTGTATCCATATAATCCTAATATAATTGTTTTACTATATTTTCACGTTTGTAGTTTAAGCAATTTTTAAAGAAATCTAAAATGACTTTGGTTATACAAGGAATAACAACCAACTTACTAGCACCTTTAAAACCCGTAGGTCATGTCCCGCTATGGACGTAAGCTCTCCATAATATTTGTATCCCGAACTAAAGGTTTTCCACAATAATGAAATGTTTAATCTACTTCCCTCAAATCTTGTTAATGTCATTTTGGTTATAACAAACAGCCACATTTTCTCCTCTCCAATTTGTTTCCTACAAGAAGCTTCCCATGTCTTTTTTAAAATTATCTCCTATTCGGCCACATGTCCCTGCCCATCGCCAATCTTCGGGACTTAAATCCTTCATTATGAAATTCTGGTTATGTCCCCTCACATGTCCCGCGCCCGTACCGAGTGGTTAAGGCAGGATACCTAGGCCCAGAGCTTATGGGACTTGCGCTGGTTCGAGTCTCCATGGGGGAAGAATTTTCTCATGGTATTTCAGCCATATGGGACCGCGTGCCCACCCAGCATCGTGAGGCATTTGGGTAGCTACAATAAGTAGCGGCTCCAGGTTGAGGAACAAGCTAATAACGGCTGGGAGACTCGACATGCTGACCACACGTCACCCCCTACACTGTATGAGAGATCATCTACCTCTGGGACTGACACTTGTGGATGTGAGGCCAGTAGCACCAGATGGTAGGCTAAGGGCCTTCTAGCCTGTCGGCGCCAGGAGTTTTTAATGTCCCTCACTGTTAAATAGTATTCTCCATTCGCCTGTTCGTTAATTTCTCTTTGGTCCAAACATTTTCACAAGAACTTCATTCCCAAATACTTGTACTTTTCATTTCTCCCTTAAAGTAAAAATCCTCATGATTCTCCGTGCATATAACATAATGGGAACGAAAAAACAGTCACCTTTAAAAAAGTCATGTTTCTAAGTTCATTAGCATGCCAACACTGCAGAAAAATACTCTATTATACATGATATGGGTTGACAACCTTATTGTCCAAACAGGTTCAATTGTTACTCTTATCTATTTACTGGATTTCTTTTGACCAGTGAATCATGAAGGTTCAATTATGCATGAGGACATAACTCTGCCTAGTAAATCTACAATTCCAAAAAAAAAACATGATTCTTGACATTTAAAAATTTGCCAACAGCAGCAACAACAAAATGGTTCCCCTGATAGCACGAGCCTACTGCCATTATCAGTCACAGAGAGAAACTCCACCCCAGAATTCTCAGAAAGCCGTTGCAAAAAGTCGAAATTGTAGAATGTATGGAGGTACTGTTAAATATAATTTAATTTTGTTGTAATTTATTTCCTTTCCCATTTAATTTTAGTATTTTATTTCTTTCCATTTTGATTTTGAATTTAATTTTTTTTAAATTAACTCAATTTTGAATTTTATTTATTTTTGTATTTTATTTCTTTTTATATTTTACTTTTAATTTGTGTAGTCAGTATTGGATCTTAGAACTAAACTAACTAACTAACTCACTCACTCACTCACGCACTGACACTATCGACCGGTAGGTTCATCAGCGCCCAGACATAAGCTCTCCATACATTTCATTCTCCTGGGCGAAATGTTTTCCAATCTTTCCCTGTATAATCTACTTCCCTTAAATCATAGTTAAAGTTAATCTCCCCGCTCATTCTTGCGTCATACCAACTGGCCGTTTTCCTTTTGATTTTGCTAGAAGAAACTTCCAAGCACATTTTTCATTCCCCAATCGTGGCACTCGTCCCTGCCCATCATAGTCTACGAGACTTAACTGTTCTTATTATTATCTGGCTTCCTATAAAATTCCATGTAGTTCACTGTTAAGTAGTCTTCTCAGTTCACATGTCCGTTCATCTCTCTTTGGGTCCAAACATTTTCCTAAGAACTTTATTTTCAAATACTCGTAATCTCCTTTCCTCCTTTAAAGTAAGAGTCCATGTTTCGCATCCATATAAGGCCTAACATCCAGCCATAGTAATTCTGCCCAAAGACATGTCTTTCACTGCAATCATACCATTTTCATGCTACGGTTGCAATTTTTATACTATGGAATTGTAGGTGTGGTAGCTTCCCGTTGCTTTCCACACCGATGAGAGGATGATAATTATATGGATGATGATGGCCATATGCTTTCGGGGACGGTTAGGGCCTTAAAGGTTTCATGACATTTGTCTTACAGGTGAGGAAAACCCCGATAAAAACCTCACCCAGAAATACTGGTCCCCGACTGGGGAATCGAACCCGGCTACCACCAGTCGAGGCCACAGCAGGTAACTGGTAGCATGTCGCGCTTGGAGAAAAAATAATATTTTCTGGAGATTGAAGAACTCGTGTTAATGTCATGATAGCAAATTAAATAAAGTAAAGTAATCCTACTACAGGCATCGGGAGGCCCTTGGGGTAGTAGGAGGTTAAGGCCCCCACTTTTTCTATATAGACAACCGGCACTTGTTGTCAGCCGAGTTGACAGCACTGCGTGACGGCAACAAGCGTCTGGTACTCACTTCCGTGTATAGGCTGTGGTCGACCCCGGGGCCATAGCGCCGCTAGAAAGTTTTGGTCAGTTTAAAAATCCTGACCCCCCGGGACTTGAACCCTCACCGTCCGACTTGTAGCGTATTGCCTTAACCACTACGCTACGGCTTGTACTCATTCATGGTAGTATTTAAAAAAATTCTTGACAAAACTTTATAATTAATGTTCATGTTGCATTCAGGATTTTCACAAGAAATTATATCAAATAGTTGTAATTTTATATTCCCCTTAAAGTAAAACTCCATCATGATTCTCGTCTAATATATTATCGCCTCACTATGATGCTTAACAAGCGGCTCACTTTGTTTTCCCGCAGCTTGTTATATGCTATTAAAATACAAAGATCTCAAGTACTGCTGCTACCACGATGTTGGCCACATTGCTATTCTTCCCTCAATTTCAATTAATAATCGCAACGTGGAGCAGTCGATCCAGTTATAAAATTCTATACCGTCATTAATGTGTAATTATCAGTGATTTATTGTGATATGTAGCTCTAATAATAATACAATATCTACGTATTATACACTGCTCAAAACAATTAGAGGAACACTATGAAATATGCAAATATTTTTTTCATTGGATAAAGGTACAAAACATGAAATTAATAAAGTAACATTATTTGTGGTTATTTATT
Organism: Diploptera punctata; assembly: GCA_030220185.1. NCBI lineage: Eukaryota > Metazoa > Arthropoda > Insecta > Blattodea > Blaberidae > Diploptera > Diploptera punctata. The sequence goes on along the minus strand of JASPKZ010006615.1, from coordinate 5,353 downwards.
TATTTATTTATTTATTGCTCATGTCAGTAAAAAACAAATGAATAACGCTGACAATAACTTTTCAAATAATTCCGGCTATGTAAGCAATTGAATCTTGTGCTTATTTTTCAAAGTTAAACACTCGTTTATATAGAGTTAGTAATCGGTGTATGGCCTCCACGACATTCGATGACACTTGGGCACCTTCGTGGCATGCTCCCAATAAGATTCTGGATATCTCTTGCGGGATATTCTCCCATTCCTCCTTCAGAGCATCTCCAAGTTGCTGCAGAGTTTGTGGAGCTTGATGTCGGTTCCTGACCTTCCTGTCTAGAAGATCCCACAAGTGTTTCAATAGGGTTGAAGTCTGGGCTGACCGCTGGCCACTCCATTACCTCAATTTCATTCCTCCTCTGGAAATCCCATGGTGACAGCCGCAGAATGTGCTCTGGCATTATCCTGCATAAGCAGAAATCCAGGGCCTACACCAATGGCAGCAGGTACTACATGCTCTTCCAGAACGTGCTCGATTATACCGGACAGCATTCAGTCGCTGGGGAAGAAGAAGTACAAGGTACGTACGATTGTTTGTACATAACCTCCGGCCCACACCATTATGGAACCTCCTCCGAATCTATTAATTTCCTGTGCAGCCTCTGCAGAAAAAATCTTTCTCCTGGCCGTCCCCACACCCTCAATCGACCATCACAACGTGTAAGACGATACCTGGATTCGTTCGAGAAGAGCACAGACTCCCACTGGTTCAGGTTCCAATCACCATTGTTTTCAGCATACGTACGTCTTGCTGCCTTATGCCCATTTGTTAAGCGTATTTTTTTAAACGGGCCATTTTTGGACGAATATTCTCTTTCCTTAATCTGTTTCTTATGGTTTGGTCTGAAACCCGGATTCCGGAAGCCATATGAAGGTCATTCGTCATGACTTTTGCAGTTTTTTGTACGCGTGTCGAAGAGCACAAAGAACAACGTATCTCTCATCCTGGGGCTTGTTTTTAAATTTACGGCCCTGGCCACGTCTCTTCTACAATACTGACCTGTCTCTCTGTGCTTGTTGCGTAACCTGGGACACCACGGAAGGAGAAACCCCAAGCTCTCTAGCCACTTGTCGCAGAGATTGACCTTGTCGTAAAAGATGTAGAGCATGATACTCTTCAAACTCATTTAAATGCCTCATTTTGTCAGAGACGTCAATAAACAAGGCAATAATCAACATTCGTCACTATAGCAACATCAGGAAGCTCACCGATTAGAAGTGGCCAATGCCTTCCAAAATAAAAAAATTCTCTATCCTATTTGTTATTTGAGGTAGCCCTAATTTCTCTGTATTTATAGGCCATGGATCTTTAAAATTTGTATCCAATGATAAAATTAATAATTCAATTTACATATTGTCCAACTTTCAGCATCACAGCTCTAAAAAACAATTACTTATTCAATTTATTACAAGTGTTCCTCTATTTGTTTTGTTTTAATTAATATATAAATGATTTTAACATGTGGCGACCATGGGAAATATTTCAGACCGCAACAGTTAATAATAATAATAATAATAATAATAGTAATAATAATAATAATATATAACAATAATAAATATAAACTATTTTCAGCATGATTTTGTATGAACATTAAATTTATGCAGACCTAAAAGCTATATAACGTTGAAATTACAATTATTTAATAAAATAAAGACGTATATAATTTAAATTTTAAAAGTTAACAATACCAAATAATATCATAAAAATTGAAAATATAACTTAAATAAAATCAATGTATTCTGTCCTTGAACAACTATTCTACCAGTTATATTATTTGGGTGCGAAACATGGACTCTTGTTTTAAGGGAGGAAAACAGATTACAGGTATTTTGAGAATAAAGTACTTAAGAAAATTTTTGGACCAAAGAGAGATGAACAGACAGGTGAATGGAGAAAGACTACATAACAATGAACTACATGGTCTTTGTAGGAAGCCAGATATATAAGAACAGTCAAGTCTCGTAGACTGCGATGGGCAGGACATGTTGCACGTATGGGGAATGAAAGACTTGCATGGAAGCTTCTTGTAGGAAAGCCAGAGAGAAAACGCTCAGTTGGTAGTCCAAGAATGAGGTGGGAGAATAAAATTAACTATGATTTGAGGGAAGTAGATTATACAGGGAATGATTGGAAAGGATTAGCTCAGCATAGGATGTATGGAAGGCTTATGTCCGCGCGGCCATGAACCTACGGGTTCGATAGTCCCAGTGAGTAAGTAAGTAAGTAAGTAAGTATTCTGTCCTTGTGTAATAAACGCCCATAGCGCTATGAGAAAACGTGACAACATCGCATGTCAAGTATTGCCGCGCGGCACCCGCTTTTATATAAACTGTTAACCATCTGAGTGAGGCAATAATAACATAACTGGGAGAATAACAGTTCATAAAAATGTGATGTTTCAAAGTTCATTAGCACTGCAGAAAAATACTCTATTAAACATGAAATGACAACATTACTGTCCATACAGGTCAATTGTAGTGTTAACCTATTTTCAGGTTTACTGGATTTCTTTTGACAAGTGAAGGTACAATCTGAGTGAAAACCTCACCTGCTAGTAAATCTACAATATGAAAACGAATATGATAGGGGTGTAAGGAGAGCTTATGTCCGGCCGGCCTTGAAGCTACTGGTTGATAGTGCCGGTGAGTTAGTTAGTTTGAGGATAAAGATTATTGTACATTGGAAAATATTAGTTCAAGATAGGAATGTAAGGAGAGCTTATGTCCGCGCGGCCATTAACCTATGGGTTGATAGTGCCGGTGATGTTAGTTTGAGGATAAAGATTATTGTACATTGGAAAACATTAGTTCAGGATAGGGATGTAAGGAGAGATTATGTCCGCGCGGCCATGAAGCTATGGGTTGATAGTGCCGGTGAGTTAGTTTGAGGATAAAGATTATTGTACATTGGAAAACATTAGTTCAGAATAGGGGTGTAAGGAGAGCTTATGTCCGCGCGGCCATGAACCTATGGGTTGATAGTGCCGGTGAGTTAGTTAGTTTGAGGATGTAGATTATTGTACATTGGAAAACATTAGTTCAGGATAGGGATGTAAGGAGAGCTTATGTCCGCACGGCCATGGACCTATGGGTTGATAGTGCCGGTGAGTTAGTTTGAGGATGTAGATTATTGTACATTGGAAAACATTAGTTCAGGATAGGGATGTAAGGAGAGCTTATGTCCGCGCGGCCATGAACCTATGGGTTGATAGTGCCGGTGAGTTAGTTTGAGGATGTAGATTATTGTACATTGGAAAAGATTAGTTCAGGATAGGGATGTAAGGAGAGCTTATGTCCGCGCGGCCATGAAGCTATGGGTTGATAGTGCCGGTGAGTTAGTTAGTTTGAGGATGTAGATTATTGTACATTGGAAAACATTAGTTCAGGATAGGGATGTAAGGAGAGCTTATGTCCGCACGGCCATGGACCTATGGGTTGATAGTGCCGGTGAGTTAGTTAGTTTGAGGATGTAGATTATTGTACATTGGAAAACATTAGTTCAGGATAGGGATGTAAGGAGAGCTTATGTCCGCGCGGCCATGAACCTATGGGTTGATAGTGCCGGTGAGTTAGTTAGTTTGAGGATGTAGATTATTGTACATTGGAAAACATTAGTTCAGGATAGGGATGTAAGGAGAGCTTATGTCCGCACGGCCATGGACCTATGGTTTGATAGTGCCGGTAAGTTAGTTTGAGGATGTAGATTATTGTACATTGGAAAAGATTAGTTCAGGATAGGGATGTAAGGAGAGCTTATGTCCGCACGGCCATGGACCTATGGGTTGATAGTGCCGGTAAGTTAGTTTGAGGATGTAGATTATTGTACATTGGAAAAGATTAGTTCAGGATAGGGATGTAAGGAGAGCTTATGTCAGCGCGGCCATGAAGCTATGGGTTGATAGTGCCGGTGAGTTAGTTAGTTTGAGGATAAAGATTATTGTACATTGGAAAGCATTAGATCAGGATAGGGGTGTAAGGAGAGCTTATGTCCGCGCGGCCATGAAGCTATGAGTTGATAGTGCCGGTGAGTTAGTTAGTTTGAGGATAAAGATTATTGTACATTGGAAAACATTAGTTCAGGATAGGGATGTAAGGAGAGCTTATGTCCGCGCGGCCATGAAGCTATGGGTTGATAGTGCCGGTGAGTTAGTTTGAGGATAAAGATTATTGTACATTGGAAAACATTAGTTCAGGATAGGGGTGTAAGGAGAGCTTATGTCCGCGCGGCCATGAAGCTATGGGTTGATAGTGCCGGTGAGTTAGTTAGTTTGAGGATGTAGATTATTGTACATTGGAAAAGATTAGTTCAGGATAGGGATGTAAGGAGAGCTTATGTCCGCGCGGCCATGAAGCTATGGGTTGATAGTGCCGGTGAGTTAGTTAGTTTGATAAAGATTATTGTACATTGGAAAACATTAGTTCAGGATAGGGGTGTAAGGAGAGCTTATGTCCGCGCGGCCATGAAGCTATGGGTTGATAGTGCCGGTGAGTTAGTTAGTTTGAGGATAAAGATTATTGTACATTGGAAAACATTAGTTCAGGATAGGGATGTAAGGAGAGCTTATGTCCGCGCGGCCATGAAGCTATGGGTTGATAGTGCGGTGCGTTAGGTAGTTTGATAAAGATTATTGTACATTGGAAAACATTAGTTCAGGATAGGGGTGTAAGGAGAGCTTATGTCCGCGCGGCCATGAAGCTATGGGTTGATAGTGCCGGTGAGTTAGTTAGTTTGAGGATGTAGATTATTGTACATTGGAACGATTTAGTTCAGGATAGGGATGTTTAAGGAGGAGCTTATGTCCGCGCGGCCATGAAGCTATGGTTGATAGTGGCGGTGAGTTGTTAGTTTGAGGATGAAAAAATTATTGTACATTGGAAAACATAGTTCAGGATAGGGGTGTAAGGAGAGCTTATGTCCGCGCGGTCATGAAGCGTAGGGTTGATAGTGGCGGGTGAGTTAGTTAGTTTGAGGATAAAGATTATTGTACATTGGAAAATATTAATTCAGGATAGGGGTGTAAGGATGAGCTTATGTCCGTGCGGCCATGAAGCTATGGGTTGATGAGCTGCGGTGAGTTAGTTTGAGGTAAAGATTATTGTACATTGCAAAACATTAGTTCAGGATTGTAGGGATGTTAGGAGAGCTTATGTCCGCGCGGCCATGAAGCTATGGGTTGATAGTGACCGGTGGAGTTAGTTGAGGTAAAGATTATTGGTATCAACGGAAAACATTAGTTCAGGATAGGGGTTTAGGAGAGCTTTGTGCCGTGGCCTTGAATCTATGGGTTAATAGTGCCGTGCGTTGTTTGATATTGTACAT
>JASPKZ010006614.1:0-65920 GCA_030220185.1 Diploptera punctata | reverse complement strand
TTGAACTCATTCTTTCAAGATGGTGTTTCCAATTTAGTTGGTACTGTTTAATATATTCCAAAATTGGCGTAGTCTTCAATTCTTTAAGATATCGGGTTTCCTTTTCCGATCCCATCTGGTGTAAACCGCTGTTTCTGCGCATGAATCTCATTTTACAAGCCGTTATTCTGCTTTCATGTTGTTTTCTTAGTGTCCATGCTTCACTACACCATAGGTTAACACTGGTAAGTTCTAATTTATATCTAATATTCTAAGTTATCATCTTAATTTACATGTATGTGTGGATTGAAAGAGTTAAAAAAGTAGAGCCTCGTGATTTCTTGTTTTCTGTATGTATGGTGTATCATATATTTTTCCATTTGACTTTATGAATTCCAGATTTTTGCTGCCTTGAATCTTATGTCTTTTGTATGATTCGACAAGATGTATCATTAAGTTATGTAGGTAGGAAATAACACTATGAGGTTTATTTTAATATTGTTTAGTTGTTTCTTGACTCACCTCATTCTTCTTAACTCCCACGCAGACTCGAGTTTCTTCACTTCATTTGTGACATTCTCATTGCTGTATTACGTTCACAACTGAACGTAATACAGCATTGAGAATGTCACAAATGAAGTGAAGAAACTCGAGTCTGCGTGGGAGTTAAGAAGAATGAGGTGAGTCAAGAAACAACTAAACAATATTAAGATGTAACATTTTTTTTAAATTTTACAGAGACATCATTTTGCTCAAGCAGTATGCATTTTGAATACTGAAGACTGCAATATATTGAATGGTGTACCTGAAGAAGATTATACACAATGTTTAAATTTAGTACAACGTATGATCCTAGGTAAGATATTACCACAGTTAAATATGGGAAATAACATTATGAGGTTTTTAATTCGTAAATTAATGAGTCATTTTTTACATCTTACCTCATATTTTATGTTTCTTTAAACACGGGGACTAGTTCTCAAGAGAACCATCTCTCTCATTTTCAACCGACATTATGACATTATGACTACTGGATTTTCGGTGGAATCTCCATCAATAACGTTGCCATCTGGTGTTGATTTGATGAACTTCAAGATGAGGTCACGTCATCAGGAATCTCGAAATTCATGGATCTAAATTTGTTCTTCTGAATATATATCTTCTCCCAAATTGTCGATTCTAAAGGTTTTTCCAAATGTTTTAAAAGTTGGGCCTCTTTTTCAATTTTATGAACGTGTCCTCATCTCGAAGTTCATCAAATCAACACCACATGGCAACGTTATTGATGGAGATTCCAACGAAAATCCGGTAGTCATAATGTCGTTTGAAAATGAGAGAGATGGTTCTCTTGAAAACTAGTTACCGTGTTTAAAGAAACATAAAATATGGGGTAAGATGTAAAAAAATGACTCATTAATTTACAAAAGATATTACCACATTTACATGCATAATAGACACAATTTTTTTTTCAAGTGTTGTTGTAACAAAAAGCTGGGATGGGTGCAAGGAAAAAAATTTAGTGAAATAAAAGCTAGTATTAAAGATGTGCCATCTAATGATCGATAGCATGTGTATCGATATAGCAACCACTACTAACGAAATGAAAAGTTGTGTGGAACAAAAAGTTCATAGCCTTGGTGCAAGGGAATTCATGTAATACAGTAGAGAAATAATGCATGTTTGAATCGGAATGCCTGGTAGCTTAGTGGTCAAAGAGCACTGATGTACAAGAACCAGAGACATCGGGTTCAAATCCTGATTCAAATAAAATTTACCATTTGATGAGAAGCGATAAATTAAATATCTAAGATCAAAAATAAGCTTCTCTGGCTATAAACGTAGTGTGATTCCCATTGAAGTCTTCTTGATAAAGAAGCCATTAGAGGTGTGTGTGGAATGAAATGTTCATAGCCTTGGCACGAGGGAATTCATGTATAAAGGAAAGAAATAATGTGCGTTTAAATCAGAATGCAAGATAGCATAGTGGTCAAGAGTGCTGGTGTACAGAACCAGAGACATTGGGTTCAAATCCTGATTCAGGCGTATATTTTTCTCTATTTCTTCCACTTACTTGTGTTTTGCACTCTTTTAACTTTACTATCTAACCTCTCTTGGTTAACTCTTGTTTTCTTGACACCGACGCTATTAGGGCATCCGAGGGCTAGGGAGTCTTTCCTTTCTTCCATTTCTTCTTTCCTTTATTTTCTTTTCTTCTCCAGAAAAGCCTGACCAGAGGCTATAAGATGGCAGCCCCATCACTGGTCTTGCCTTCCTTTGGCCAGCAACCAATCGAAGGGACTATTATTATGCTTTCAAGTCTTATACGAGAATTTCCCTCAAACGCTAGAGGGAAAATTTTCTATAGGATCGTAACAGGCCTTGGCCTAATACTTGGAAGGAAGAAGAAGATAGAATTAATCACAAATAATTTACATATCTATTATGTTGCACATATGAATTTCTATAGTTAGCAGTTGCATAAACATATGAGAAATGGGTGGTAACAGAAGGGAATACACCAAAGTCAAGACACTTTTTTACTATTATACCGTAATAGGTATTATTAACATAGCCTTATTTGAATCACTATCAGCTGCCACATATTAACAATCCTCTTCATCCTTATCTTATAAAATATTGTCTTCTGTCCTATCTGTTGCATTTGATATGCTAATCAAGAAACTGTTTGTGATTATTTCTGACATTATCATGTTCCATGCCCATCTTATTCACTCACACATCACTTTAATCAATAGTTGTCATATTTTTGCTGTCAGCGTCATCTCATGGTCACCACTTGTCATCCACTCTGTGTATAATTTGCTCATTTGATCCTTGAATGGTTTAAAATATGGTAAAAAGGTAAAGTGATTGCACTACAGGCCTCAGGAGGTCCTTGGGGTAGTGGGAAGTTAAGGCCCCATTTTTTCTAGACAATCGACACTTGGTGTCAGCCCTGCATGATGGCCGCCTTTACCTCCAGAACAAGCGCCTGGTACTCATTTCCATTAGAGGCTGAGTCAACCCCAGGACTATAGTGCTGCCAGGAGATTTGGGTCAGTTTAAAAATTCTGACTCCACCGGGACTTGAACCCTAGACCTTCCATCTTGTAGTGCAGTGCCTTAACCACTATGCTATGGCGTGCACCCTTAAAGTAGGGTCAGAGTAATATTTAAGAATTTCACCTCACAAATCTTGTGTTTTTCCACGATACCAGTTTCAAACGGAATTCTGTCTGTCGTTAGTAAATTCTCCGACTGATGAAATCCTTCCACCATCAACATCTTCCAAGCTGCCATCTGTGGTCAAGTTTATAAACTTTGAGATTAGATTTTGTTTGTTAGGAAATCTCAAAGTTTATAAACTCGACCATAGATGGCAGCTCGTAAGATACTAACAGAGGAAGGATTTCATCAGTTGGAGATTTAACTGATGATGGATGGGATTCCATTTGAAACCGGTATCGTGGAAAAACACGAAATTTGTAAGGTGAGATTTTTTAAATATTACTCTGACCATATTTTAAATGAATATTACCTCATAATGTAATTTTATAGGATAAATCACTATGAGGTTTAATTTAAGATAAATTAAAATGTTTCTTATCTCTCCTCATAACCAATCTTCTAAGTAGATTGCGATTTCAAAGCCTTTAGTAGCTTTATCTTTAGTACCATCTTGACGACTGATGTTATGTCGATTGGAAGAACCACTTCTTCCCTCTGTTGGTGGACTGATAAACCTCCGGATTAAGTCAGAATCCGTGAGAATTTCAAAGTTCATAAGTTTTCCTTTGTTCCTTTGTTAACAATGGAAAACTTATGAACTTATTCCTGCAAATCCTGACCTGATCCAGAGGTTCATCGGTCCACCAACAGAGGGAAGAAAAGAAGTGTTTCTTCCGATCGACATAACATCAGTCGCCAAGATTGTACTGAAGATGAGACCGTTATGGTCTCGAAATTGCGATCTACATAGAAGATTAATATGAGGAGAGGTAGGAAACATTTGATTTTATCATAAATTAAACCTCATTGTGATTAATTCCTATAAAAGTTAAAAATATGGTAATTTAATTTTAGTCATAGTTTTCCTCTTGAAAATGACATAGGATAACAATTTTTTCCATCCATTTTCACTGTTAGCATCACTGCAACTTTTTCTTACAACTGATTGTGCTTTTCAATACACTACTTTCTTCTTTAAATCAAAACTAAAGTGAGAAGTAACATTATGAGGTTAATAGTGAGTGGAGAACATATTTTTAACGACTCACCTCATATAATTTTAAATTTCTTTGATACCGGCGGTTTCAGACAATATCTTGTCCCTCTTCAGTCATGGTTTCCATGAGAAAATATATGAGGAGAGGTAAGAAACATTTAATTTCACCATAATTTATCTGTTATTCATATTTTAAACATTATAAAGGTAGATATTTAAATTTCATGATTTGTTGAACCTTTTTAAGAATAAATCATTATGAGTTTTAATTTATGATTAAATTAAAATGTTTTATACGTCTCCTCATATCCAGTCTTTAAGTAGATCGCGATTTCAAAGCCTTTGCGATCCACTTAGAAGACTGGATATGAGGAGATGTATGAAACATTTTAATTTAGCCATGATATATTTCAATATTTCAGGAACAGACTTAGCTGTACATATTAAAGAATTTGATGAACAGCAGAAGGTATTAAGTGAATTTGACAGAAATAATGAACAGCATCGACATCATCTTCTTTGTTTATTTATGACAGCTGCAGACTTGAGTGATCAGACTAAAACATGGACAGTATCCAGAAAAACAGCCGTAAGTACCAGCATGACCCATTTCATAAAAATCAATAAAATCTATTCAGTGAAGTTTTACAGAGGGGAAAAAAAACAAAGTTCCCATTACAAAATGATCCCTTGATGACTATGAAACCCTTGAGAAACCTTTCCTTACATTTGGAATATCAGTTTTGGAAAACTTAATGTTTTATTTAGGAAATAATATTTGAGGTCTTTTAATAAAATTATTACGAGTCTGCATTATCTTTGAGTTTGTATTTTTATAACATTCTTACCTCATATGGTGTTTTGTCGGACATATGTTTCAAAGCCTTCGATTTTTCAACTGACCCAAATCTCCTGGCAGCACTATGGTCCTGGGGTTGAATCGGCCTCTAATGGAAATGAGTATGAAATGGATTGATACTGTAACAGACCACTAGGTCTATCACATGAAAGGAAGAAGAAGAAGAAGAAGAAGAAGAAGAAGATGTTTCAAAGCTGTTGCTCCATCATCAGCGGTTGTACAAACTGATTTCTTCTTATATCTTACCTCAATATTAATGTTGGTTTGTTCTTGAACATGTTTCGATTAGTCTTCTAATCATCCTCAGCATCATGGCCAGATTGGTTGGATTTATGTTGTAAACCCTGGATGTCGATGTCAGCTCCCTCCCTTTAGAAATATTAAAAATGGTGAAATTGGAAAATCAGCTATAGCAGCACATAGTTTGTTGTAGAATCATAAAATTGAAAAAAGAGGCCAAACTTTTAAAACATTTCGAAAAACCTTTAGGATTGACAATTTGGGAGAAGATATATATTCAGAAGAACAAATTTAGATCCATGAATTTCGAGATTCCTGATGAATGTGACCTCATCTCGAAGTTCATCAAATCAACACTAGATGGCAACGTTATTGATGGAGATTCCAACGAAAATCCGGTAGTCATAATGTTGGTTGAAAATGAGAGAGATGGTTCTCTTGAAAACTAGTTTTTGTATTTAAAGAAATATAAAATATGAGGTAAGATGTAAAAAAATGACTCATTAATTTACGAATGTCCAAAAGAACTCAACTTTGTAACAGACTGACCTTATTTATTAAGAAGAACCTCATAATGTTACTTCCTATTGTAATTTATTAATAAATTCTATTAAAACATCATTATAGGCCTTTCAGGACACATTTCATCTTCAGCAGCTGATAAAAGTTTAAAAGTATTTTATAATATAAGAGTTAACACTTCTAAAATAATGTGACTTCAGATATTATTTTGTCGTTAAAATTCATCGGAGAACATTTTGTTTGAACAACTTCCCTCATAGGATTCATGCTTCCATGATACCGCAGTTTCAAACACAGTCGTGCTCATCCTCAGCCATAACTCTGACTGAGGATGAACACGACTGTGTTTGAAACCGCGGTATCATGGAAGCATGAATCCTATGAGGTGAGTTGTTTAAACAAAATGTTCTCCGATTAATTTTAATGATTATACTTCATAATGTTTACTTCCCAACATTAATTTAATATTATTTTATCGTTTTAACTGTAGGAGTTATTCTATTATCTACAGGAATTGGTATACAGGGAATTTTTCTCACAAGGTGATATGGAAAAGGAAATGGGCACGTCTCCAATAGAAGCAATGGACAGAGAGAAGGCTCACATTCCTTCACTACAGATACAGTTCCTAGAAACTGTAGTAATCCCATGTTACCGGTAAGTCAGTCCCTACGAGTGTTATTAGCTGATATGTTACTGAAGCTGAAACTAAATTAGGCAGAAGATATAAAAAAAAGAATTTGAGTAGATCATCTCTGAAAGAGGCTGATTGTAAAAAACAATATCATTGAGATATGATTATACTTATTCATTATAAATCAATGTTTTAACATGTCTTTGTCTTGAGCTTTCAATTTATATTAATTATATTATTTTCAGATGATGTAACATTTCTCACTGAAAGATAAATTATATTTGAAGAGAAAAATTTTTGCCTAGACCGAGACTCGAACCCGGGACCCTTGGCTTTCCGGGCCAAGTGCTCTACCAACTGAGCTACCGAGGCAAGTTATGATCTAGATGCAAATTTTTCTCTTATATACGTTGTAATTCCCTATCGCCAAATGCTTTTGAAACCATTGCTTCTATCTTTGCAAATGGCGGCTTCTTAGTTAAGAAGCCTTAGCCTTACTAGCTTTATAAAGTAATGTTAAATTCCCAATAAATGTCTTCTTAATTAAGAAGCTGCCATTTGCAAAAAGATAGAAGCAATGGTTTCAAAAGCATTTGGCGATAGGGAATTACAACGTATATAAGAGAAAAATTTGCGTCTAGATCGTAACTCGCCTCGGTAGCTCAGTTGGTAGAGCACTTGGCCCGGAAAGCCAAGGGTCCCGGGTTCGAGTCTCGGTCTAGGCAAAAATTTTTCTCTTCAAATATATTATTTTCAGTCTGTTTTACATCTTACCTCAATATTAATGTTGATTTGTTCTTGAACCTGTTTCAATTATATCATAATCATCATCAGCATATTGCCCAGACTGGTTACATTTATGTTGTACACCCTGGATGTCGATATCAGCTCCATCCTGTGATTGGCCAAAGAACCTCCAAACAAGGTCACGCTCGGTATTTCAAAATTCATAACTCTGTTTTTATTCTTCTCAATATAGATTGTTTCCCAAATAGTCAGCTCTTTTGTATTTTCCTACTGTTTTAATAATAATATCCATCCATAGTATTTCTGCCCAAAGGCAGGTCCTTTGCTGCAATCATAGCATTTTCATGCTATGCTTGCAGCTTTACTAAGGAATTGTAGCTGTGGTAGCTTCCCGTTGCTTTCCACACCGGTGAAGGATGATGATGATGGTAATGATAAGGATGATGGTGGTGGTGGTGGTGATGATGATGGCCATATGATTTCAGGGACTGTTTGGGCCTTAAAGTTTTCCTGACATTTGTCTTACAGGTGAGGAAAAACCCCGATAAAAACCTCACCCAGAAAAACTGCCCCGACCGGGGATCGAACCCGGGCCCACTGCGTGACAAGACAGCACGCTACCTCGAGACCACAGTGGTGGACAATAATAATATAATTAATAATATAAATCTGGACACGAAATTATTAAAACAGTTAGAAAATACAAAAGAGCTGACTATTTGGGAAAAAATCTATATTCAGAAGAATAAAAACAGAGTTATGAATTTTGAAATACCAACTGAGCTTGACCTTGTTTGGAGGTTCATTGGCCAACTGCAGGATGGAGCTGATATCAACATCCAGGATGTACAACATGAATGTAACCAGTCTGGGCAATATGCTGAAGATGATTATGATATAATCGAAACATATTCAAGAACAAATCAACATTAATATTGAGGTAAGATGTAAAACAGACTGAAAATAATTTAATTAAAATATATAAGAATTAAATAAATCATGATTATTTCTTACCTCATACTTCTATGTTCCTTTAAACACAGTTTTTTTTAACACTGCAGTATCGGCGACTTCTTGTCACCATCGTCAGCTGTTTTCCCGATTGTCAATTTTTTCTCTTGTTGATAATTATCCAAACTGCCATCTGATGTTCTTTTTAAGGAATTATTTCTGTGTTTAAAGGAACATAGAAGTATGAGGTAAGAAATAATCACAATTTATTTAATTCTTATGAATTGAACCTCATAATATTAAAAATTCCCAAATTTAATATCTATCTATCTATCTTTGGGTTTTTACAGCTGCTGCCGTCTTCCCGTGCCAAACCTCCAAAGCCTACAGTCTTGGGCATCTTCGATGCTTAGACCTCTCGCTTGCATTACTGTCTTCATGTTTTCCTTCCATGTTATCTTTGGTCTCCCTCTTTTCTTCTTTCTGTTCGGATGCCATTCATATAGTTGCTTCAGCCATCGCTCATCTTCCATTGTTAAAACATGTCTTAACCACTCTAATTCCTTCTCCTCAATTCTTTCAATTATGCTTTCTTCTGATTCCATTGTGTTTCTAATTTCCTTATTTGTGACATGTTCTAATTTAGACTTTCTGGCACTTCTACGTAAATAATCCATTTCTAGAGCTATTAGTCTATTCTTGTATTACTTATTGATTGTCCATATCTCACTTCCATCCCAAATTTAATATATAAAATTAATTAAAATAACCTCAAAATGTTACTTCCTAAAATAAAATATTATATTAATTATTTTTGCAGGTTTTTAACCAAGTTATTTCCTGAAACAGAATACTGTATAAAAGCAGCTACATTTAACAGAGAATGCTGGATAGCTGCAAATGACATTTTCAGCACACAGTGGATGAAAGGAGGTTTTGAATTATTGTCTAATCCTGACCTCGAAGAAAAAATAGATACGACGATGAGAATGAAGTAGAAGATGCAGCCTAAAAGTAGGGTGATACTCGGTACCTGTGCTAAATTTACAATGTTGGTAAAAGGTAATATTTTTTAAGTTTTAATTTTGTGATGTAAGACATTAAGTAACTACAGGAACTTGGTGAAATTGTCTTATAGGTTTTAAGGCTCTGATTTGCCAGACATTAACATTGCTAGGTAAAAAAAAAATCTGAATTGGTGACATAATGGATGGATTTCTCAACCAATGTCTGAACCATGACTCCGGTTTTACAATTTTTTATTGTTTCCATAACACCTATAAAAATTACTTATTTTTGGAATTTACACTATGAGGTATATTCATTTAGGTAAAATTTATCGCTCACCTCATATCTTTCTTATTATTTTAATTTAAACTAGTTTCTGAACTTTAGTTTCATCATCAGTATTCTCCACGACCGTTGTTCTGTCGTCCTGAAAGAGCCGTCTTTTGCTCCCTCTATTGGCAGACTGAAAAACCTCAAAACCAGGTCATTCTCCCCAGGAATTTCAAAGTTCATCAATTTCTCCTTTTCGCTCCTTTGAATGTAGATCTTTTCCCAAACCGTGAGTTCTTTTGGTTTTTCTATTTGTTTGTATAATTTAGCTTCTTTTTGATAAGATCTGAAAAACATGTTATCGAAAAGAAGGCTAAATTATTAAAACAAATAGAAAAACCAAAAGAACTCACTCTTTGGGAAAAGATCTACATTCAAAGGAGCGAAAAGGAAAAATTGATGAATTTTGAAATTCCCGGGGAGAATGGCCTGGTTTCGAGGTTTTTCAGTCTGCCAATAGAGGGAGCGAAAGATGGCTCTTCAGGAGATGGAAAACGGTCATGGAGATACTGACGATGAAACTGAAATTTAAAGTTCCGAAACTAGTTTAAAATAAAATAAGAAGAAAAAATGAGGTGAGTGATTAAATTTTACCTAAACCTATAAAAATGACTGAAAATTCACATAAATTGTTATGAAACCATAGACATGATTCAGACATTTGTTTTTGTAATTAACAGCCATAGATTTTCAGCTTTTATAGTTGTTATGGAAACAATGAAAATAGGAAAACTGTGGTCGTGATTTTAGACTTCAGTTGAGCAATCCTTCCAATGAACCTCAAGCCTGAAATAGAAAGCTTCTAAGCAAAATTTGTCTTTCCTTTCATGCAAAGATGTGAATTGCGAAACTAATGACCTGACACATTAAAGACAGTTGTTAAATAAATGCTAATTATTTATAAGAGATAATGCTAATTTGTAAAATTCTAGCCAATGTTTGGAACAATGTAATCTAATGTCACCATCTTAACATCTATATAGGTTACGGTAAAATTAAATGTTTCTTACCTCTCCTCATATAAATCTCCTAAGTAGATCGCGATTTTGAGACCATAACGGTCTCATCTTCAGTACTTTTTTGGCGACTGATGTTATGTTGATCGGAAGAAACTCTTCTTCTTCCCTCTGTTGGTGGACCAATGAACCTCTGGATCAGGTCAAAATTTGATCCAGAGGTTAATCGGTCCACCAACAGAGGGAAGAAGAAGAGTTTCTTCCGATCGACATAACATCAGTCGCCAAAAAAGTACTGAAGATGAGACCATTATGGTCTTGAAATCGCAATCTACTTAGAAGATTTATATGAGGAGAGGTAAGAAACATTTAATTTTACCGTAAATTAAACCTCATAGTGATTAATTCCTATAAAAGTTAAATGTATATAAGTTGTTGCAGTTATTTCATTTAATACTATCAGTAAACAAGTTTATGTTGTCAGCATTGTATATTATATATATATATATATATATGTTTATACATTATATCCTGCATGGGATACAGGTGCTCTCTAGCAGAAGTTTCTTCACCAAGCTTAATTTAGTTATGCTTTTTACCTATAGATGTCCAATGAGTGACATGTGGTTAGATCATCGCCTCAATGAGACATCTAGTAAGCAACTAAGGTATTTTAAAAATACAATAGGAAGTAACATTAAGAGGTTTTATTTAATAATTAACCAGACCAAACATCTTAATTAAAAAATAATTAACCAGACCAAATATCTTAATTATTAACTAAGGTATTACTTGGTTGGATGAAGGTCAGTTAAATTTTGGCACAGGGGCCTTTTTATTCAGGCTTTCAGTTCTTTTATGAGCCTGAAAATCTTCAGGCTCAAGACCCACGGCTTAAAGTTCCTCCGGAGGACTTGTCCGATGGGTTTTTCCATCCTAAATATCCATCCACTCCAGCCAGGTTTGAACCCATGACTCTCGGGACTAGAGGCAAGGAACATAACCTCTAGACCACTGCGGCTGTCAGCAATGAACTACTAGAAAATTACTAGACATAACTAGAAAATTGAGTAATGATAATAATGGAAAAAGTTAATTTTTCCTATAGTTAAATATGGGAAATAACATTATGAGGTTCTTAATTCGTAAATTAATGAGTCATTTTTACATCTTACCTCATATTTCATGTTTCTTTAAACACGGGAACTAGTTTTCAAGAGAACCATCTCTCTCACTTTCAACCAACATTATGACTCGTAATGTCAGTTGAAAATGAGAGAGATGGTTCTCTGAAAACTAGTTCCTGTATTTAAAGAAACATGAAATATGAGATTTTTGTTGTAAGCCCATGTTTTCCCTTTACAGAGATTTAGGCGCTCTCCCCCTACAAGGAAGAATTTGAACCATACTAATTTAGTTACACTTGTTTTCGTATAGATGTCTAGGACAGGAAAATTCGGTAAATTTTGCTTAGAGGCCTTTTCATTCAGGCTTAAGGATTTTTTACAAGCCTGAAAATCTTCAGACTCGGGACCCATGGCTTAAAGTCCCTCCCGGAGGACTAGCTCCTTGGATTTTTCCATCCTAAAAAATCCATCGACCCCGGCCGGGTTTGAACCTGCGACCCTCGGGACCAGAGGCAAGGAGCATAATCACTAGTCCACCGCGGCCGACAATATGAGGTAAGATGTAAAATGACTCATTAATTTATTAATTTTTCCTCTTTAGGGATAAAAGCTAGGCCACTGGGTCATTAATAAAATATCTATTGTATGATGGCCTTACAGCCTAGAAGACATTTTCATTGTTGAGACCGGCCATAGAAGTTCAACTTCTTTTATTATTATTTTTTTTTGCCTGCAAATTTTTAGACATATCTGATATTTGGCCTAATTCAATTTTACAGCGCTTAAGATTTTAACAACTTAGTTGATAATGATAGTTTTATCAGAATTTTGTAAGCAGTTTTTATGATTGAACAACAATTTCACCTGAAAATTGGTCCCTAGTTTCATCATAGAAGATTTGTTCCTCTGTTAGTTCTCTCATATCAGTATCCCAATAAATTGGTTTAATAATGCCATTGGCAACTCTTTAAATGATAGCTATAAAGAAAATCAGGGATTCAAATGGAAGGTACATTATTTAATAAATTCAGCCAGATTCTTGCATATGCAGATGATTTGGGATCTCGGTGAGAAGAATACCATACCCGTTATTGAAACAATGCTTGTGTTAACAACTCAAACATCTAAAATTAGTAAGTTATGTAGGTAGGAAATAACACTATGAGGTTTTATTTATTTTGTTTAGTTGTTTCGTGACTCACCTCATACTTCTTAACTCCCACGCAGACTCAAGTTTCTTCACTGCATTTGTGACTGTCTGCAAGACGAGGAGTGCCTGTGGACATCAGTTGTGAACTTAATACAGCATTGAGACAATGTCACTTATGCAGTGAAGAAACTCGAGTCTTCTGCGTGGGAGTTAAAGAAGTATGAAGGTGAGTTCCGAAACAACTAAACAAAATTCTAAACTTAAGATTGGCGGTACCTGAAACTAAGACCAAATTTATGAGTGTTTGTAGAAAAATGTACCACTTGGGGGGTCAGAAAATTGCTATGGAGAGTTTTGTAATTTCAAACAAATTGTTAACAGACATATGATATACCAATGAACTGCTTTTAACTAAAAATACAAATTAATTTAAAATTTTAAATAAATAGCTGAAATTGGATTAGTATATAAAACATATTATACCCTATCTTACCATATTAAAGAGCCATTCTATTCTTAGATGTACCAAATTCAGAATACAGATGAATCTGCTTTATATGTAACTTGGTTCTGCGTAATTTGGTTTTATACATAAATGTTTGTAATTCCCGGCTAAGTGCAATTGAAAAGTTGGCTAATTAAACCTTAAGATTTAAATTAAAATGTTTATACCTCATCTCATATCCAGTCTTCTAATTACTGGTTTCAAAGCTTAGGCAGCTTCATCTTCAGTAATTTTTGCCTACTGATGCTATTTCGATCAAGAGAACTGCTTCTTCATCCCCTGTTGGTGGACCGATGAACCTCCAGATCAAATCAAATCATAAGTTTTTCTTTCTTGTATTTTTGAATGTAGATTTTTTTCCCAAACCGTGAGTTCTTTTTGTTTTTCTATTTGTTTAATAAACAATTACAAATTAACATCTTTTTCAGACTTAGCATGAGCAGCTACTGCTGACTTTTCCACTTCACCATTTTTGACATTTATAAGATGTTCTTTCACCTTTATTTTCAATTTTTTTTTTATAAATCTTGTCAAAATCCCTGCATTTGATCTGATAAGTTCCTGATTTAAGATTAAAATGCTTCATACCTCACTTCATATTCAGTCTTTTAAGTAGACCGCGGTTTCAAAGCCTTGGCGGCTTCATCAACAGTACTTTTTCATTGACTGATGTTATGTCGATCAGAAGAATTACTTCTTCTTCCCTCCGTTGGTGGACCAATAAACCTCAGGATCCAGTCAGAATCTGCAGTAATTTCGAAGCTTTGTTTATTTTTTTTTTTAATGTGGATTTTTCCCAAACTGTGAGTTCTTTTAGTTTTTCTATTTGTTTAATTAGACTGGCTTTTGATTCAATTAGATGTTTTTCAGACCAAGCATGAGCAGCTACTGCTGACTTTTCCACTTCACCATTTTTGACATTTCTACAATATTCTTTCACCCTTGTTTTCAAATTTCTTGAACTCTCTTATAGGTCAACAGTACTATTCCACATGAATGGATGTCTGACTTGGAATGCTCTCTTGATACAGGGTTGGGCTCTGATTGCAAGAAAGGAAGGATATGTTGAAGTAGTCATCTTTGTGCTAAGATTTTGTGTGCACATCTTCTAATGCATATTAGTTATCAACTACTTCTATAAAAGAAGATTATTATTAAAATCTTAACTCATCATATGGTTAACTGTCTTCATCAATGGTTGTAATGTGCACTATATTTAAATTGCAGTTCAGTTTATAATACAATACTAATGTAATTTTGAATGATTAGAAGAATTTGGAAGATTGCTACAGCAATGGTAGCTTTATTGAAATACAACTACTGATCAAATATAATTTGTAATTTAATGCAGGAGCATGAATAGCATAATGAGCACAGCTATAAGATTTCATTGTAGATAGAGATGATAAGTGATAGGGATTTTTGGAAATAGATGGCAATATGGTTAGTCACTGACTGAAATGTGTTTCATTATATCTAATCTTTCACAAAAAAGAGTATTTTTATTATTAATTTCATACATCTCAATGATGGATAAATCATATTTAAAGAGAAAAATTATACGCTCAGACCGGGACTTGAACCCGGGACCCTTGGTTTTCTAGTCCAAGTGCTCTACCATTTGAGCTACCTGAGCAAGTACCGATCTAAACGCAAATCATTCTCTATATACGTTGAAATTCCCGCCCCAAATGCTTTGAAGCCTTTGCTTCTGTCTTTGCAAATGGCGGCTCCTATATTAAGATGACATATTTGGGAATTATACATTACATTATAAATGCCAGCATTTATAAATGCCAGTACTGGCATTTATAATGTAATGTATAATTCCCAAATATGTCTTCTTAATATAGGAGCCGCCATTTGCAAAGATAGAAGCAAAGGCTTCAAAGCATTTGGGGCGGGAATTTCAACGTATATAGAGAAAGATTTGCGTTTAGATCGGTACTTGCTCAGGTAGCTCAAATGGTAGAGCACTTGGACTAGAAAACCAAGGGTCCCGGGTTCAAGTCCCGGTCTGAGCGTATAATTTTTCTCTTTAAATATGATTTATCCATCATTGAGATGTATGAAATTAATAATAAAAACATCGAAAATAGCCGTACTGACATTTATAATGTAATGTATAATTCCCAAATATGTCTTCTTAATATAGGAGCCGCCATTTGCAAAGATAGAAGCAAAGGCTTCAAAGCATTTGGTGGGCGGGAATTTCAACGTATATAGAGAAAGATTTGCGTTTAGATCGGTACTTGCTCAGGTAGCTCAAATGGTAGAGCACTTGGACTAGAAAACCAAGGGTCCCGGGTTCAAGTCCCGGTCTGAGCGTATAATTTTTCTCTTTAAAAAAAAAGAGTATGCTTATATACAATTTTATGTACTCCCTAAGAAGTCATCGTGTATCCCAGGTTGAATATAATTTATTTAGAAAAGTTCCACACCCTAATTTTTTTAAAGGATTTTCAGAAAAAAGAACTGTATAGGTTATTCGGGTAAATACAGTTCTAAAATTTAATTACTGATAACGAAACCACCTGTTTGAAACTGGTCTAATTAGAAGAAGGATATGAGATGAGGTAAATAGAATTTATTTAAAATTATGTTTCATAGTGATAATTTGTTTTTTGAAGCATTTCTTCTTCATCCACTATTGACTTGCTAGGCCTGACATGGCTTCATTGGAGCCCCTATAGCTCACTTGTTTCAGTTAGTCTTGTCAGGATGATTCATATCGAGCTGATCAGGTCGATGTGCAGGTTCAACACCTGAAATGAGCTTATCACCTCCTACGACGTGGACATGGGGTCAGACTTGGGAGGCAAAAAAAAAAGCTAAAAAAGAAGGAAAACATGGGAAGATAGAGATGGTTAGAGGCATATTTTAATTGATCTTCCAAAAGGAGGACATGATAAGAGGATGATGAGTGATAGATAATTTGTGTAATAGTTCAAAATCCAATTATGTTGCTCTATATTTGTGATTAAATGCAGCAATAAAAACGTGTAGAAAGAAATAATGTTTTTTTAAACAAAAAAATCAGTAGATTTGGTTTATAAGAATTAAACCTCATAATGTTAAAAATTCCTAAATTTAATATATAAATGATTTGGTTTAACACTAATAATGGTAATTTACCACTTAATCAAGTTTATGTATGTGAATAATTACATAATCAATTGAGTTGGTGTTTACTTGATGAAAATCCATATTTATTAATTAAATAAAAATAAAACATAGTTTTATTTGATTTTCATATTTATTATATAATTCAGTGACAGCTGTTTCGGTACACTGTACCTTCTTCAGACATGTTAACAAATTATGAATTGTGTTCCAACTGATCTAAGCAACAATACAACAATATTTATTTAAATTTTTAAATTTAACAAAGGGGATTCATTCAAATCAAGTTGGAATTTAACAGTTTTTTTACTACTTTTAAATTATTAATTTCTACAGCGTCCAAAAGATCTAACTTCTTACCCTTATCACAAATATGTAAATTTCAAAATTTGGATCGAAACAATGATTAATTGGAATAGGTGGTTAGCATATTTTGAATTTTCTAATTTCTGTTATATGCTCTCATGAGAGCAAAAACTGTTAAATTCTCAACTTGATTTGAATGAATCCCCTTTGTTAAATTTAAAAATTTAAATAAATATTGTATTGTTGCTTAGATCAGTTGGAACACAATTCATAATTTGTTAACATGTCTGAAGAAGGTACAGTGTACCAAAACAGCTGTCACTGAATTAT
Organism: Diploptera punctata; assembly: GCA_030220185.1. Taxonomy (NCBI): domain Eukaryota; kingdom Metazoa; phylum Arthropoda; class Insecta; order Blattodea; family Blaberidae; genus Diploptera; species Diploptera punctata. The sequence continues at coordinate 48,928 of JASPKZ010006614.1, read as the reverse complement.
ATAATAAATATGAAAATCAAATAAAACTACGTTTTATTTTTATTTAATTAATGAATAATTACATTTTAGATCATCAGTTGTTCAACTTAACAGCCAGAAAATTACTAAATATCATTGTAAAATCAGTTAATGGTGGAACATTTTTTGACATTATTCTTATGGATCACACTAGGCTGATTGTATTATTTATATTATTTTTGGTCTGGACATCTTACCTCAATATTAATGTTGATTTGTTCTTGAACATGTTTCAAAACAATTCTGTTTTATCTTCAGCTTTCCCAGACTGGTTAAAATAACCTCAAAATATAACTTCCTAAAATTAAATATTGATTGTATTATAATACAGTACTAGCTTCTTTTTTCTAGTTTGTGGCAAAAAATTATCTAAATGTTAATATGAACCTGGTGTAATGTACATTGAAATGGATACTGATACAGATGAAATGTATGAAAAAAAAGGTTATTGTCTCTCTAATAGAATATAAGTCAAAGGTTAAATCCAGTCTCTGGACTCTAATATTCCTGTATATGCAGCTGAAAGAGGATAATTTATATACCTGCTAATACCATGTGGACAAATATCAGTGCAAAACACTCCTTTTTACAACTGCAAAGCACTAGAGCAGGATAATACAGACCATAAATATAAACTTATTTTGAGTATCAGATATAAAATGAAATTTATTAAATTATCAATGTTTTTATTTATTGGTTTATTTTAGGAAGTTTTTTTTTTTAGTCTGGAAACATCTTACCTCAATTTAATGTTCATTTGTTCTCTAACATGTTTCGATATAATCTTCTATATCATCATCAACTTACCCAGACTGATGAGTTTTATGTTGTGAACCCTGGATTCGATATCATTTCCCTCTTCTGGCTGGCTGAAGAACTCACGTTCAGCAGGAATTTCAAAATTCATAACTCTATTTTTGTTCTTCTCAATGTAAATGTTTTTTCCCAAATGGTGAGTTCCTTTGTATTTTCTAACTGTTTTAATAAGTTAGTGTTCAAATTTGTGTTTTTTGGCCCAAACATGAGCAGCAACTGCAGATTTTTCTATTTCCCCATTTTTAATATTTCAGAAACCTGAAAATTAGATTTAGCTCTTTTGGCACTTTCCGAAAATGATTTGCAACGATCAATTATAATTTACAAAAAATAGGGACCAGATTTAATATGGAAATATCATTTAACAAAACTAAAATTATGGTATTTCATGGGAAGGACCCCATACAAAGTAAAATCGGTCCCCAGAATAAAATTTTAGAGAGAACTATCAATTTAAATATCTTGGATATTATCTCTCTATCAGGGATGAAAAGGATATCCCCGAACAAATTACTAGTTATAATAAAAGTTTGGGAATTATTAATCAAGTTATGAAACCATCCCTTGTACAAAAAAACACCAGATTACATTTATATAACACTTTGGCTAGATCAGTGTTGACCTATGGTAGTAAAGCATGGACACTGAAAAGACAACATGAAAGCAGAATAACGGCTTGTGAAATGAGATTCATGCGCAGAACAGCATGTTACACCAGATGGGATCGGAAAAGGAACACCAATATCTTAAAAGAATTGAAGACTACGCCAATTTTGGAATAAATTAAACAGTACCAACTAAATTGGAAACACCATCTTGAAGGAATGAGTTCAAATTGGATCCCCAAAGCTGTTTATAATTATATACCAAAAGGACGAAGATCTATGAAACGCTGGAGGGAAAATTTTCTATAGGATCGTAACAGGCTTTGGCCTAATACTTGGAAGGAAGAAGAAGAAGAAAATTAGAACCAAGGAACACACAAGAAATATTAAAAATGGGGAAATAGAAAAATCTGCAGTTGCTGCTCATGGGTTGAAAAACACAATGTAAATTCGAACACTAAATTATTAAAACAGTTAGAAAATACAAAGGCACTCACCATTTGGGAAAAAATTTACATTCAGAAGAACAAAAATAGAGTTATGAATTTCGAAATTCCTGCTGAACGTGACCTTGTGTGGAGGTTCTACGGCTAATCGGAAGAGGGAGCTGATATCAACATCCAGGGTTCACAACATAAAACGCATCAGTCTGGGCAAGCTGAAGATGATATAGAAGATTATATCGAAGCATGCTCGAGAACAAATCAACATTAAAGTGAGACAAGATGTTTCCAGACTCAAAAAACTTGATTTTTATTTATTCTTCTAACATGACTTTTTTAATTGTGAATTTACAATAGGAAGCAACATTATGAGATTCTTCTTAATAAATAAGTTATCTTACTTCATACTGGTTGATTTCTTTAGGACTTGTTACAAAACATCTGTGTTCTGTCACCAGCTTGTCCAGACTGACGATTCTTACATTACCAGCTCTGGATATCAACTTCTGCTCCCTCTTTTTGTGGTCCAAAGAACTTGCATATCAAATCTCTCTCCCCAGAAATTTCAAAATTCATGATTCTCTCCTTGCTCTTCTGGATATAGATCTTCTGCCAAATGGCGAGTTCATCTGTATATTCTAACTGTTTTAATTATTTGCTATTTACATTAATTTTATGTTTTTCTGACCAAACGTGAACGGCTACTGCAGATTTTTCTACTTCCCCTTTTTTTACATTTTTTATGTGTTCGTTAATTCTAAAAAAAAAATCAACTCATGTTCAACTCAGGGTCGGGTCGAGGAATGAGAGGAGATGTTGCCCTATATTTATAGAGGTGTGTAAACTACAAGGGTAATGGCCAACCACTCCTGATGCACTGTCACGGGGCAGATGAATGAAATGAAATGGATGAGATGAGTATGGTGGAATGAAATTTGTGGCAAGGGAAAATGGGAGAAACCTGAGAAAAACCTACCCAATTTTGTTTCGTCCACCACGAAACCAACTTGAATTGACTGAGACTCGATCTCGGGACCCCAGCAGTGAGAAGCGAGCATCTAACCGCTTGCGCCACGGAGCCACCTTCCTTAGTTCTAATATTTAAATTCTCTTTACAATAGTTAAATTAACATAAAATCGATGTAAACACTAAATTATTAAAACAGAAAACACAAATGAACTCATCATTTGGGAGAAGATCTACTTCCAGAAGAACAAGGATAGAATCATGAATTTTGAAATTTCTGGGGAGAGAGATTTGATATGCAAGTTTATTTGACCACAAAAGAGGGAGTAGGAGCCGACAACGTAAGAATCGTCAGTGCGAACAAGCTGATGATAAAACAGAGATGTTTTGAAACATGTTCTAAAAAAATGAACTAATATGAGGTAAGATGACAATGACTCAATGTATTTATTACTATTTTATCTAGTAAAACACATATTTTCAATGTTTTTATTTAAATTTGTCAGTTATATTATAGGACAAATTAATATTTTAAGAGAAAATTGTTTGCCTAAATCAGTATTTGAACCAGGATCTCTGGATCTCGGCTATTCATCTGTAACTACTTTCAAGCAAAAACCTGCTATCATGTATTTTAATTTTAATTTTTTTTTGGCAAGCTGTAAACTGTTTCAATGCATAGAGTGCAGATATTAAATATAATAAATAGATTTAAGATTTCTGTGTGATAGAAGTGTGTGTAAATATGTACATATAATATGGAATAACGTTTGTTAGAATATGGATTAAATTATAGATAAAAAATCTTCTATAAATGATACAAAGAATTAAATTAATGTTTTTATTACCTCACCTCATATCCTTTTTTTCTAGACTGCAGTTTTGGAGCTTATCTCCATCATCAGTAGCCTCTGGTCGACTGGTGTTATGTCGTTTCTTGGCGGTTTTCTTCTTTCTTCTATCGGTGGACCGAATGAGACCTCTGGATCATTTCAAAATTTTGCGGGAGTTTTGAAATTCATGAGTTTATCTTCTTTTTTTTTTTTTTGGATGTGGATTTTTTCCCAGATGTGAGTTCTTTTGTTTATCTGTGTGTTTGTAAAAGAAAACGCCAAAAAAAATGACCATAACAACCGGTCGATCAGAGGCTACTGATGGTGGAGATAAGTCTCCGATACTGCAGTCTAGAAGAAGGAAAAAGGTATGAGATGAGTAATAAAAACATTAATTTAATTCTTAAATTAAAACCTCATCGTGTTATTTCCCTATGAAAGTTAAATGATACAAAAATGTCATATATCTTACCAAATTTTAATGTCATGTTTAAAGTACAAATACAGATCTTATTTAATAAAATTACTATGGAAGGTAACCAAACCAAACTCAACAACACCTGATTCAACAGTTAGAAAAGATTAATAATGATATGTAACATATTGAAACCGGTCTTGAAGAAATCTAGAAATATGAGGCGAGTCGTGGAAAATTCTAACTCTCTATTAATTAAAAATAAACCTCATAGTGTCACTTCCTTTAAATATTAAGTAGTATGAATCATTTATATTAGGTCCTGGGCTCAAACCCCAGTCTGAGCGTATAACATTGAGCAACAAAAGTAATCTTTTTTTTAATCAATTGAGTTGGTGTTTTACTTGATGAAAATCTGTGTTTATTAATTAAATAAAAATAAAACGTAGTTTTTATTTGATTTTCATATTTATTATATAATTCAGTGACAGCTTGTTTCGGTACACTGTACCTTCTTCAGACATGTTAACAAATTATGAATTGTGTTCCAACTGATCTAAGCAACAATATTTATCAAAATTTATTTAAAATTTAACAAAGGGGATTCATTCAAATCAAGTTGAGATTTTAACAGTTTTTTACTACTTTTAAATTTATTAATTTCTACAGCCTCCAAAAGATCTAACTTCTTACCCTTATCACAAATATGTAAAAATATTCAAAATTTGGATCGAAACAATGATTAAATTGGAATAGGTGGTTAGCATATTTTGAATTTTCTAAATTTCTGTTATATGCTCTCATGTGTTCCTTTATCCGAGAGATAAAAGGTCTACCAGTTTGTCCTATATAGACATTGTCACATGTGCCACACTTCAATTTATATACATCTGATAAATTTTTGTTTTGGTTTTATTGTTTTTTATTATATTTTGTAGAGTTTTATTAGTTTTAATAGCCCACATTAATGTTCAACTTTTTAAAGTGTTTTAGATATTTTATTTGAAAGTGGGCCTATGTATGACATTACGACATATTTCTTTATGTGTTTCTAAAAAAAAATTTGTAAACATATGGAAAAACAAACATATTTACATACTAATCTAAGCACAGATATTGTGTGTGTTAGGAACAAATAAGTACATCGTGTCCACAAATATAGTATCATACTTTAAACTACTACTACGTCGCTTTGGATAATCGTATCTAAATGAAATTGGTGACAATCAAAAGAGAAACTCAAAAAGTGTTTGCTATACCTCATAGACATTGAATGTGGCCCCCACGAGTGACGTTGCAGATAGGTTAAATGTGAATGTTTGCTAAATATCCAACAATGAACCCAAATTGACCACAAAATACATGATTAAATTTAGTTTAGTTTCTGTATTGTTGTCCATTATTCTCCATTGGTCCACCGCTGTGGTCTCGAGGTAGCGTGCTGCCTTGTCATGCAGCGGGCCCGGGTTCAATCCCCAGTCGGGGCAGTTTTTTCTGGGTGAGGTTTTTTATCGGGGTTTTTCCTCACCTGTAAGACAAATGTCAGGAAAACTTTAAGGCCCAAACGGTCCCCGAAATCATATGGCCATCATCCTTATCATTATCATTATCATCATCACCCTTCACCAGTGTGGAAAGCAACGGGAAGCTACCACACCTACACAATTCCCTAGTAAAGCTGCAAGCATAGCATGAAAATGCTATGATTGCAGTGAAGGACCTGCCTTTGGGCAGAATTACTATGGATGGATTCTCCATTGTTAACATGCACAAAACTTTTTGTGTGTTCCTCTTTTGATTGTCACCAATTTCATTTAGATACGATTATCCAAAGCGATGTGGTAGTAGTTTGTATGATACTATATTTGTGGACACGGTGGTATTATCTTCTGCTGAATCACATTAGAGTGATTAATGTAGCTCTCTATATTCTGGCTGACACTCATCGTGCTGTCATATGACAGGCATGCGTATGCAGGACAATTCAAAATGAATGAGACAAAAAAAAAAGGAAACATTTCTTTGAATTCTATTGAATTTGTTTTACAAAATCAAATATATGAGGGCGGATCGGAAGATAACGCACAATAATTTTTTTCTGCCTTGGTATTGCAGCTAGAATGTTGAAATTTCACAGAGATATAGTTTGAAGTTTTCACTACAGATGGTATTTTTTTCTCAGGTGCACCTCTTGCGAGAGAAGCTTGAACTATGCAACAAAGATGGCGTGCATGCTACAGTCGTCCACCTGTGAGGATCGGGAAAGTAACGCACAATATTTTTTTTTTTTAAAAAGTTTAATAGTAAAAAAAGGAAAAAAAATCACAAATGAACTTACATCTTTTACCTACTTTTCGACATAGTCACCAACTTTCTCAACACATTTTTTCCATCGTGTTGCGGGATTGTTGCTGTTGTCGGCCGGCCGGAGCGTGGAGAATCACTAAGGTTCACGCGTCCCTCTTGGAAGAATGTGCACCACCTGGAGACATTGCTACGGTCCATACAATCATCCCCATACACGCCACTCATGTCCCTGTGAATTTCACTGGGTTTATGCCCTTTGGCCTACAAAAATCGAACAACACTTCTCTGTTCCTCACAGGTGGACGGCTGTAGCATGCATGCCATCTTTGTTGCTAGTTCAAGCTTCTCTCGCAAGAGGTGCACCTGAGAAAAAATTACCATCTGTAGTGAAAACTTCAAACTATATCTCTGTGAAATTTCAACATTCTAGCTGCAATACCAAGGCAGAAAAAAATTATTGTGCGTTACTTTCCGATCCGCCCTCGTAGCATGAAAGGTTCAAGTTTCTGTTTGCAACAATGGAAACATATTTTGCTGATACTCATTATAGGAGCTATTAATCAAAATGGCGGATTTGGCTAGAAAAGGCATATTGTGGCTTGATATTTTTCAGTGAGACAGTGCTCTGTCACATTGACAAGAATGTCTAATGTAGTCATCCCAATGAGCATCTTTCACAATGCTGGATTGGCCATGCTGGGTTGAATGATGTGGTATTGATGTTGTGGCCCCCAACTGCAAATTAGATATATTCTAACTTAAATTCTACCTCCCTTAAAAATAAAACTTTACAAGAATAATAAAACCAACTGGAGCTTTAATAAATTTTATAATCCTATCATCTATATAATGGGAACATTTTAACAGGTCACCTGACCTTACAACATAAGATTTTTTATTGGGTCTATGTGGAGAAACGTGGTGTTTCACAGAATTTACAGTACAGGTCTATGTCAGGCTATCTTGGAACAAGAAATGGAATTTTGATGTTATATCTTAAATTAACACTTTCAAGAATTAAATATAGTTATATTGTAGGAAGAAAAATTTTGTTCGAAAAACAGGAGTTGGAACCCTGGATCTTTGATTCTGTACATCAGTGTGATAACTGTTACGCCATTCAAACTTCCGATAGAAATGTCAAATTTCTTTCCACTTATACAACTCCCTTTTATCCAAAGGCCAATAGCCCTTGCTATCAACAATGCCATCTGACGACTTCTATTCAAAGTATTTATATTCAGAATTTAAACATTACTTTTAAGAGGTGAAGCTTATTATTTTGATGTTATATTTTAAATGATTTACAGTATTCTATACACAATTTTAATATAATTGCAAAAAGGTTCAATATGGAAATCAATACAAAGAAAACTAAAATGATGGCCTTTTGTGGGAAATACCTTATACCTAGCAAAATTCTTTTGGATGAAGAAATTTTAGAACGAGTAAACAAATTTAATTATTGGGGTTATAATTTATCATTTCAAGATGAAGCTGATATATCAAAGAAAATCACAAATTTTATAAAAACAACGGGGATAATTAACAGTATAATGAAACCATCTTTAGTACAGAAGAACACAAGATTACAGCTTTATAAGATTCTCGCAAGACCTGTATTAAGATATGGTAGTGAAGCATGGACAATGCGAAGAAGAGATGAAAGCTGAATAACAGCAAATGAGATGTGATTTATGCGCTGTACAGCAGGCTACACAAAGTGGGACCATAAAAGAAATGAGGAAATTATGGAAGAGTTGGATGTAGAACCATTCTTTACCATATACAAAACTACCAGAACAACTGGAAAGCCCATCTTCAACGAATGCCGTCTCATAGAATTCCAAAAGCCATACTTTGTTACTGCCCCCAAGGCAAAAGATCGCTGGGACGTCCAAAAAAGTGTTGGATGGAAAATTCCTCTTAGAGACCGTAACAGGCCATATGGCCTAACTCGCCTCGGTAGCTCAGTTTGGTAGAGCACTTGGCCCGGAAAGCCAAGGGTCCCGGGTTCGAGTCCCGGTCTAGGCGAAAATTTTTCTCTTCAAATTTAATTTATCTTTCATTGAGAAATGTTAAATTAATAATAAAAACATCATATGGCCTAATACTTGCATGGATGATGATGATGATGATTTTAAATGAACTTCTTCCAGAATTGGATATAGTTCAATTTTAGAAAGAAAAATTACGTTTGAACCAGAATTTGACATTTCTATTGGAAGTTCGAATGATTTGTAACGGTTATCACACTGACATACAGAGTCAGAGATCTGAGATTCGACTCCCAGTTAGAACGTAATTTTTCCTACTAAATAAAAGAAATAGAATATCATATAGACATCTACTGTGTCACAAATGGAGCCCACATTAAACATCTGTGAATATCCATGGGAAACTTGGAAAATTAATCTTTCATGCTAAATTTGTATTTTTAAAATCAGTTCAATGCAGTAGTTACAGGAATATTTCTTTTTGTCTCATTCATTTTTTAATTACCTGTATATATATTCTCATTTATTAAGAATCCTGTATACTGTTGTATTGCTAGATATTGCATCTTTCTTTTCAAACATGTGTGTTCTGTGTCTCAAGTCTTTCTGATCTAACTGGCCTATAAATATATACATGTTCGCTTCGTGTATTTATAATTTGCCTTAAAAATGTAACTGTAGATAATTTATATTTTTTAAAGAATTAAAGTGATTAGAATTCAGTACATTGATTACTATTTTCCCCTCTTTCCTTGTTTAGTTATATTTAAGGGGGGGGGCAATGGGTGAAAAATTGACCATTTGAGATCAAAATTGGCATTTTTTTGTTTTTTGTACTAAAAAATAGCCTATACTCTAATGTATATGTTGGCAAAGTTTCAGAGGCCTATGGCGCTTCTAAGTGCCCTAAATTACGTCGGAGTTAAAAGGCTATGCCAGTTAAATACTACCTTTAAACTTGTTTTCCACACTTTTATTTCCACTCCATTTTTGTACATTCAAAATTGAATGGAATTCAGAAATTTTGTCGTAGAAGGTTCAAATTTTTACTGCATGTCCCAAAAACAATGGGTAACACAGTAGTGCATGGGTTTCATGTCTGAAGTAGTATTTTAAGAAATAAAACATAAAATGTATGCATTTATTAATCTTTTTTTTGTAATTCCACGCATGAGGTACAACATTATTTTTTTTCTACCTTTGTATTCACATTGTCCACCGCTGTGGTCTCGAGGTAGCGTGCTGCCTTGTCATGCAGCAGGCCCGGGTTCGATCCCCGGTCGGGGCAGTTTTTCTGGGTGAGGTTTTTATTGGGGTTTTTCCTCACCTGTAAGACAAATGTCAGGAAAACTTTAAGACCCAAACAGTCCCCGCAATCATATGGCCATCATCCTTATTATCATCATCATCATTCTTCACTGGTGTGGAAAGCAACGGGAAGCTACCACACCTACAATTCCCAAGTAAAGCAGTGAAGTACCTGCCCTCGGGCAGAATTACTATGGATGGATATTCACATTATAAGAATTCTAATGCATGATGTTTTTCTAAATAATTTAGGGGTCTTGTAGAAAAAAAATCAGACATTTTACTAAAAAATTGTGGAACCCATTTAATTATAATATATACAATTTAAAAAAAATTTAATATTTAATAACTCATAAAATAAATGTCTCACAAGAATGAAACTTAAACACATCATTATGTATCATGCAGTTAATGTTTGTACAAAAATTCAAGTCTCTAGCTCAAAAAATGTAGAAAATAAAAATTTCACCCATCACCCCCCTTAATTGATTTCTAAGAAATCCAGAGATATGTTACCATCTTTGTATGAGTCTGTCTTTGATATATACCTAAACAATGTCTATCAGTATTCCTAATCCACTTGCAACAGAACTAATTTGATATCTTACTACTTGCTTCCTAATATTCCTTAAGGTCATTTCCCGACGTGTCTTCCTAAATAAAACCTCTGTTTCTGAATGTTTCCATGTGTGATGTGTTTTTCTGTCTTTAATTTCAGGTTTTTAATTAATTTAAGGAAGATTACGAGTACAACATTGTATTTTTGAAAATAAAAATTACTGCTTGAACTGGGAGTCAAACCCTGGAACTCTGACTCTACGGGCCGCATGCAAATACATGAGTCTCTACTTAAATTACTTCCAATCACCGGTGAGCTGACTTTCTGTGAGCAAGTGCAAACATCGAATTAGCTACCCACTAATTAGTAATGCATGAAAGTCGTCATTTTTGTAATATTGGCAAGAAATTACCCAGAATTTTCAGCGATAAAACCACTTCCGTTATTTTCGTCTGCTAGAGGAATGCATTTACGCTTGCGTCCCACAAATAATACCGTATATGATGATGTCTGTGTCGTGCGATATTACGCCGATTCTCCTGTTCTTCCAGTTGAATTCTTTGGTTGACTCTATCAAATTCCTCTTCTCTGCGTATACCGAAAACATGATCGAAGTCTTCAAGGTCCAACATCTTGGATAAAGTAGCATTGTTTTGAAACTACATTGGTTCCCTTCGGGATTCTCACGATTCGTTTCTCTCTAAGTTACCTCGTCAGGTAGCTTACGAATTTCAACAATTATTATCGCATGAACAGATTTCTGAGTAAGCAAAATCGTATTAGGATACAACTTTCTCAGCAGAGAACGCCTTTTACGGTCTAATGCGTTCATAGATTCGACCCTATATGTAATAATGCTATCTGTTACACCATTCAAGACCCAATACAACAGTCAAATTTTCTTTCCTCTTATACAATTCTTTACTTCCAAAGGCAGATAGACAGCACTACCAACAATGCCATCTAATGACTCACAAGTATTTTTAATGAGAATTTTTACATTAATTTTAAGCAGTAAAGATTAATATTTTGATGTTATATTTAGTTTAATGCGGCTCCGTGGCACAAGTGGTTAAATGCTCGTTTCTCACCGCTGGGATCCCAAGATCAAGACTAGGTCACTCCACGTGGGTTTCATGGTGGACGAAACAGAGCTTGGGCAGGTTTTTCTTGGGGTTTCTCCCATTTCCCCTGCCACAATTTCATTTCTCCATACTCATCTCATCCATTTTGTTTCATTTTGTTTATCTGCCCCCGTGTTGGTGTGTCAGGCGTGGTCGGCCGGCACCCTTGTTATTCAAAGACTTCTATATAAAGGGCTTCATCTCATCTCGTCCCTCTTACTGCGTTTTTATAGATTCTGGCCTTAGTTTCTGTTTTTAAATGTTTATTTTTTCAAGTTGTATCATTAAGACATTAATAGAGTCCAGATGTTAGGCACTTAAAAATTTCAAAATAGCAGATAAAAAGGCACTAAAAATTCAAAATAGGCTCTTACAAAAATGGACTACAACATACATTTTTACAGCCTTGCATTAAAATAAAATAGCCCATATTTGTTATTTTGCCTAATGGGAGTGTATTGAGGGGCAAATCATCTACCTGCTAGGTTATTGCCTTATTGCCACTCTTACCCTAAAATATTCTAAGAGAGAATTTATAAAAAGAACACTTGAAAATTTTTATACAATGATATGTGTCATGAAGTTTTTCCATTTCAATTCATTTCATTGAAATACTTTTTTTTTAAATTATTTTTCACTGAGAGTAATTATAACATTCATTGAAATACTAAGTTGAACTTGAAAATTTTTATACAATGATATGTGTCATGGAGTTTTTCCATTTCAATTGATTTCATTGAAATACTTTTTTGAAAAATTATTTTTCACTGAGAGTAATTATAACATTCATTGAAATACTAAGTTAATTTCAAGAAAAAATGGCAAATAGGCATTTATAGGCATTGCAAGCTGAAATAGGCATTTTAGGCAAAATTAACTTAATGGATGTGGAAAGCAACGGGAAGCTACCACACCTACAATTCCCTAGTAAAACTGCAAGCATAGCATGAAAATGCTATGATTGCAGTGAAGGACCTGCCCTCGGGCAGAATTACAACGGATGGAACTTAATGGAAAACAACTCTAAGGTCTAGGAACTTATTTGCAGTCACTTTTACAATATCTATAATAAATAACTATAGGCATTTTCCCTAACATCCGGTCTGTAGACATTAAGGTATGAATCCCTGGGGGGAAGCAATATTTTGTTTTCAAAATTGAATTCTTTAGTAAGTTATTTTATATACTTATCAATACAAATATTTAGTAACAAAGGTGAAAGGTCATTTGATTAATAATTAAATGTTGGAATTTTCTTTTCAAATTATATGTAAACTTCTCTGATGGATAAATCATATTTAAAGAGAAAAATTATACGCTCAGACCGGGACTTGAACCCGGGACCCTTGGTTTTCTAGTCCAAGTGCTCTACCATTTGAGCTACCTGAGCAAGTACCGATCTAAACGCAAATCTTTCTCTATATACGTTGAAATTCCCGCCCACCAAATGCTTTGAAGCCTTTGCTTCTATCTTTGCAAATGGCGGCTCCTATATTAAGAAGACATATTTGGGAATTATACATTACATTATAAATGCCAGTACGGCTATTTTCGATGTTTTTATTATTAATTTCATACATCTCAATGATGATAAATCATATTTAAGAGAGAAAAATTATACGCTCAGACCGGGACTTGAACCCGGGACCCTTGGTTTTCTAGTCCAAGTGCTCTACCATTTGAGCTACCTGAGCAAGTACCGATCTAAACGCAAATCTTTCTCTATATACGTTGAAATTCCCGCCCACCAAATGCTTTGAAGCCTTTGCTTCTATCTTTGCAAATGGCGGCTCCTATATTAAGAAGACATATTTGGGAATTATACATTACATTATAAATGCCAGTACGGCTATTTTCGATGTTTTTATTATTAATTTCATACATCTCAATGATGGATAAATCATATTTAAAGAGAAAAATTATACGCTCAGACCGGGACTTGAACCCGGGACCCTTGGTTTTCTAGTCCAAGTGCTCTACCATTTGAGCTACCTGAGCAAGTACCGATCTAAACGCAAATCTTTCTCTATATACGTTGAAATTCCCGCCCACCAAATGCTTTGAAGCCTTTGCTTCTATCTTTGCAAATGGCGGCTCCTATATTAAGAAGACATATTTGGGAATTATACATTACATTATAAATGCCAGTACGGCTATTTTCGATGTTTTTATTATTAATTTCATACATCTCAATGATGGATAAATCATATTTAAAGAGAAAAATTATACGCTCAGACCGGGACTTGAACCCGGGACCCTTGGTTTTCTAGTCCAAGTGCTCTACCATTTGAGCTACCTGGGCAAGTACCGATCTAAACGCAAATCTTTCTCTATATACGTTGAAATTCCCGCCCACCAAATGCTTTGAAGCCTTTGCTTCTATCTTTGCAAATGGCGGCTCCTATATTAAGAAGACATATTTGGGAATTATACATTACATTATAAATGCCAGTACGGCTATTTTCGATGTTTTTATTATTAATTTCATACATCTCAATGATGGATAAATCATATTTAAAGAGAAAAATTATACGCTCAGACCGGGACTTGAACCCGGGACCCTTGGTTTTCTAGTCCAAGTGCTCTACCATTTGAGCTACCTGAGCAAGTACCGATCTAAACGCAAATCTTTCTCTATATACGTTGAAATTCCCGCCCACCAAATGCTTTGAAGCCTTTGCTTCTATCTTTGCAAATGGCGGCTCCTATATTAAGAAGACATATTTGGGAATTATACATTACATTATAAATGCCAGTACGGCTATTTTCGATGTTTTTATTATTAATTTCATACATCTCAATGATGGATAAATCATATTTAAAGAGAAAAATTATACACTCAGACCGGGACTTGAACCCGGGACCCTTGGTTTTCTAGTCCAAGTGCTCTACCATTTGAGCTACCTGAGCAAGTACCGATCTAAATGCAAATCTTTCTCTATATACGTTGTAATTCCCGCCCACCAAATGCTTTGAAGCCTTTGCTTCTATCTTTGCAAATGGCGGCTCCTATATTAAGAAGACATATTTGGGAATTATACATTACATTATAAATGCCAGTACGGCTACTTTCGATGTTTTTATTATAATTTCATACATCTCAATGATGGATAAATCATATTTAAAGAGAAAAATTATACGCTCAGACCGGGACTTGAACCCGGGACCCTTGGTTTTCTAGTCCAAGTGCTCTACCATTTGAGCTACCTGAGCAAGTACCGATCTAAACGCAAATCTTTCTCTATATACGTTGTAATTCCCGCCCACCAAATGCTTTGAAGCCTTTGCTTCTATCTTTGCAAATGGCGGCTCCTATATTAAGAAGACATATTTGGGAATTATACATTACATTATAAATGCCAGTACGGCTACTTTCGATGTTTTTATTATTAATTTCATACATCTCAATGATGGATAAATCATATTTAAAGAGAAAAATTATACGCTCAGACCGGGACTTGAACCCGGGACCCTTGGTTTTCTAGTCCAAGTGCTCTACCATTTGAGCTACCTGAGCAACTACCGATCTAAACGCAAATCTTTCTCTATATACGTTGTAATTCCCGCCCACCAAATGCTTTGAAGCCTTTGCTTCTATCTTTGCAAATGGCGGCTCCTATACTAAGAAGACATATTTGGGAATTATACATTACATTATAAATGCCAGTACGGCTATTTTCGATGTTTTTATTATTAATTTCATACATCTCAATGATGGATAAATCATATTTAAAGAGAAAAATTATACGCTCAGACCGGGACTTGAACCCGGGACCCTTGGTTTTCTAGTCCAAGTGCTCTACCATTTGAGCTACCTGAGCAAGTACCGATCTAAACGCAAATCTTTCTCTATATACGTTGTAATTCCCGCCCACCAAATGCTTGAAGCCTTTGCTTCTATCTTTGCAAATGGCGGCTCCTATATTAAGAAGACATATTTGGGAATTATACATTACATTATAAATGCCAGTACGGCTATTTTCGATGTTTTTATTATTAATTTCATACATCTCAATGATGGATAAATCATATTTAAAGAGAAAAATTATACGCTCAGACCGGGACTTGAACCCGGGACCCTTGGTTTTCTAGTCCAAGTGCTCTACCATTTGAGCTACCTGAGCAAGTACCGATCTAAACGCAAATCTTTCTCTATATACGTTGTAATTCCCGCCCCAAATGCTTTGAAGCCTTTGCTTCTATCTTTGCAAATGGCGGCTCCTATATTAAGAAGACATATTTGGGAATTATACATTACATTATAATGCCAGTACGGCTATTTTCGATGTTTTCATTATTAATTTCATACATCTCAATGATGGATAAATCATATTTAAAGAGAAAAATTATACGCTCAGACCGGGACTTGAACCCGGGACCCTTGGTTTTCTAGTCCAAGTGCTCTACCATTTGAGCTACCTGAGCAAGTACCGATCTAAACGCAAATCTTTCTCTATATACGTTGTAATTCCCGCCCACAATGCTTTGAAGCCTTTGCTTCTATCTTTGCAAATGGCGGCTCCTATATTAAGAAGACATATTTGGGAATTATACATTACATTATAAATGCCAGTACGGCTATTTTCGATGGTATCTTTACCTGTTGCTTGATAGAGGCATTTGTATGCTTAAATGACCCCACAAGCTATGCCGGTGGTGGTATTGCTACCAGAACAACATTCTATCGGACAGGTTGAAGGCAATAAGGCAGAGTAAAAGAGATACTTTTGTTGAATGAGTGACTATCTTTCACTGTAAAAATAAAACTGTCAGGAAACACAGACATGGGTTCCACTGGAGTATAATTTTCCAAAGATTATGTAAAATTTCCCCCATACAATTTTCTGGGCAGAGACTAGTTTGGAAGATCCATGGGAAAGGCTTATATTAAACATAGGGACATGTTCCTAGGAATATGGAATGTTAGGACACTATATAGTAGAGGAGCATTAGAAATATTAGTAGAGGAATTAGATAAATCTCAGAATTAAATTAATATTTTAATACCTCACCTCATATCCTTTAGTCTTCTCGACTGCAGTTTTGGAGCTATATGTCCATCATCAGTAGCCTCTCGTCGACCGGTGTTATGTCGTTTCTTGGCGGTTTTCTTCTTCCTTCTATTGGTGGGCCTATGGACCTCTGGATCAAACCAAAATTTGCAGGAATTTCGAAATTCATGAATTTTTCTTTCTGGTTTTTTTTGGATGTGGATTTTTTTCCAGACCGTGAGTTCTTTCTGTTATCTGTATGTTTGATTAGGCTAAATTTTGTATGAATTAAATATTTTTCAGACCAAGCATGGGCCGCTACTGCTGACTTGTCCATTTTACCATTTTTCACATTTCTAAGATGTTCTTTCACCCTTGTTTTCAAATTTGTTTTTGTTTTTCCTATATAGATTTTGTCACAATCCTTGCAGGAATATATCAGATCAAATGCAAGGATTGTGACAATCTATATAGAAAAAACAAAAAGAAATTTGAAAACAAGGGTGAAAGAACATCTTATAAATGTCAAAAATGAAGTGGACAAGTCAGCAGTAGAGGCCCATGCTTGGTCTAAAAAACATTTAATTGATACAAAAGCTAGTCTAATCAAACATACAGATAAACAGAAAGAACTCACAGTTTGGGAAAAAAATTCACATCCAAAAAAACAAGAAAGAAAAACTCATGAATTTC
Organism: Diploptera punctata; assembly: GCA_030220185.1. Lineage (NCBI taxonomy): Eukaryota > Metazoa > Arthropoda > Insecta > Blattodea > Blaberidae > Diploptera > Diploptera punctata. The sequence continues at coordinate 31,852 of JASPKZ010006614.1, read as the reverse complement.
GAAATTGCTGCAAATTTTCATTTGATCCAGAGGTTCATTGGTCCACCAATAGAAGGAAGAAGAAAACCACCAAGAAATGACATAACACCAGTCGATGAGAGGCTACTGATGATGGAGATAAGCTCCGAAACTGCAGTCTAGAAGAATAAAGGATATGAGGTGAGGTATTAAAAATATTAATTTAATTCTTAAATTAAACTTCATAGTGATTTTTTCCCTGTGAAAGTTAGATAAATCTCCCTTGGATTGCTCGCCTTGCTGCAAGGCTAGGAGAAGTTAGTCAATAAATAGGAAATTCTATTATATTATGGGATGCAGCAAGGCTGGAATATTATATTGTATTTGAAGAGAAAAATATATGCCAAGACTGGGTTTGAACCCAAAACCTTTAGCTTTATACACTAATGCTCTACCCTATAACCTATCCTAGGCCTCCAATCTAAACTCAGATTTTTCTCTTATATATTTCAATTCTCTCGAGCATCGAAGGTTATAAACCGTTGCTTGACACATACCAATGATGGCTTGTTATTTAAGAAGATTTTTAATGGGAATTTAACATTACTTTATAAAGTCAGTAGAACTTCTTTTAATGATTTTATTATAAATTTTAACATTTCTCACATTAATTGTATGAAATACTTACTTACTCACTGGCACTATCGAACCCATAGGTTCATGGCAGCGCGGACATAAGCTCTCCCTACATCCCTATCCTGAGCTAATGCTTTCCAATCATTCCCTGTATAATCTATTTCCCTCAAATCATAGTTAGTTATTCTCCCACCTCATTCTTGGTCTACCAACTGGGCGTTTTCCCTCTGGCTTTCCTACAAGAAGCTTCCATGCAAGTCTTTCATTCCCCATACGTGCAACATGTCCTGCCCATCACAGTCTACGAGACTTAACTGTTCTTATTATATCTGGCTTCCTATAAAGACAATGTAGTTCATTGTTATGTAGTCTTCTGCATTCACCTGTCTGTTCATCTCTCTTTGGTCCAAAAATTTTCCTAAGTACTTTATTCTCAAATACTTGTAATCTCCTTTTCTCCCTTAAAGTAAGAGTCCATGTTTCGCACCCATATAATATAACTGGTATCTTTACCTTGTGGTGGAGTGGCTTGCATGCTTAAATGATCCTGAGAGCTATGCCGATAGGGTTACCCATGCCAGACTTGTCGAACGTGATAAGCCAAACAAAAAAGTACCTTGGGCGAAAGAGTGACAATCTTTCACCGTAAAAATACAACCGTCAAGAAATGCGGACATAGGTTCAACTGGGGTAAAATTTTCCGGAGGTCAAATAGTCCGCCATTCGGTTCTCCAGGCGGGGACTACTTCAGGGAACCCATGCTAAAGGCTCAAACACAGGGACATGTTCATAGGAACATGGAATGTTAGGACTTTATATTGTATGAAATATAACATTTAATTAAATTGTATACATAGTTCTTTGTATTAATGCATATGACCTGGTATGATTTCATTCCATTTGGGTCAGCAGATGAAGCAATACATTTTTCCCAAATAATTACCATATATCTCGGCAGATAAGACGATAGTTGAACCATAAAGAAAGCTCCGAAAATCCAGGGTCGTTTTATAGGACAAACTTACTTTTTTCCGTTACCCATGCCGGACTGGTCGAAGGTGATAAGCCAGACGAAAAAAGTACCTTGGTCGAAAGAGTGACGATCTTCCACCGTAAAAATACAACCGTCAAGAAATGCGGACATGGGTTCAACTGGGGTAAAATTTTCCGGAGGTCAAATAGTCCCCCATTCGGTTCTCCGGGCGGGGACTACTTCAGGGAACCCATGTCAAAAGGCTCAAACACAGGGACATGTCCCTAGGAACATGGAATGTTAGGACTTTATACAATAGCGGGGCACTGGAGATAAACGCGGGAATTAGATAAATCGCCCTTGGATATAGTCGCTTTACAGGAAGTTAGGTGGCCAGGAGAAGGTAGTCAGGAATCAGGAAGCTTTGCATTGTACTAAAGACTTCCATGGAAGCTTCTTGTAGGAAAGCCAGAGAGAAAACACCCAGTTGGTAGACCAAGAATGAGGCGAGAGAATAACATTAACTATGATTTGAGGGAAGTAGATTATACAGGGAATGATTGGAACGCATTAGCTGAGGATAGGGATGTATGGAGAGCTTATGCCCGCGCGACCATGAACCTACGGGTTCGATAGTGCCAGGGAGTAAGTGATAATAATAATAATAATAACAACAATAATAATAATAATCCATAACAGCTATAACAGGGCCTACAGCCCGCACGACCTTCATGGTTCTTCCATTTGCTCGCGATACAAATAAGTTTGGGCGGCTCTGGGATAGACCATGTAAAATAATGGATAATTCAAGAATTCCAAAAAAAAAAAATGGTGCAATATAAACCCAAAGGAAATCGTCTACCAGGAAGACCCCTTAAAAGACTGCTAGATGGGGCCAAAACAAGTCTACAAAGGTCTAATTCGTGACGGATGATGTTGATCATTGATAAAATTCATGATAAAACTACATTGAGGTCTTAATAATAAAATTATAATATAAAATATCATATGTCATTATCATATATAATTGGCAGATAAATTTGGACTCACATTTCAAAATAAGAAATAAGCTCTTAGACACCTTACTTTTTGCAGACGACCAAGTTCTAATATCTAGCTCAGAAGATGGTCTACAGAAATCACTCTTTCAATTAAATAACATTATACAGAATTATAATTTCAAAATATCAATAAGTAAAACGAAAATCTTAGCTTTAAAGGGCACGAGTTAATAGTAATTTATAATTACCTACAAAACTTCTCTGCATGTTTGTTGTTTGTGTTGCATGTCTTACAGTAATAAACTAACAGTAATATATCTATTTTCAATTTTTGACCCTTAAACAAGTGTATATAATCTACCATTAAATTGAAACAGGGCATTTTTAGAATCTATATATCTTAATATATAAAAATTTCGTGTCACGTTGTTTGTCCGCGATGGAATCCTAAACTACTGAACCGATTTTAATAAAATTTTGCACACTGTGTGCAGTTTGATCCAACTTGAGACTTAGGGTAGTTTATAACTAAATTTATAGTCGCATTATTTTTTATTGCAAATTATTTGTTTATTATTTAACAAAGAGTTATAATTATCTGTGAGTTCCATACGATTCTAACAGATGGCGGTGTAAGATAATTTGGTAAGGTAATTAGTTCATTATTTAACGAAGAGAGATCCAGATGGCTGTGCTTTTTGTTGCAACTGTGGATTTCAATTGAATTACAAATATTGATTATTTCATAATTTAAGTGTGTTCAGTGTTTATTTTATTTTCAATATTATTAATTTCGTGTGTAAGTATTAGTTTTAAGTAATCTGGCTAAAAGACAGCAACTTAATTGAAATTTTTAACGTATACCTTAGCCACAGCAACGCGTGGCCGGGACTTCTAGTACAATATATGAATCGAATAATAAACGAATGCAGGGAAACACAACGGGGATATATACCCATCAATAGGAATCTCAAACTCGATGCTACTCTTTTTGCAGACGATTTAGCTCTTCTGGCACTTTCCGAAAATGTTTTGCAACGATCAATTTATAATTTACAAAAAATAGCTGCCAAATTTAATATGGAAATATCAGTTAACAAAACTAAAATTACGGCATTTCATGGAAGGACCCCATACAAAGTAAAATCTGTCTCCAGAATAAAATTTTAGAGAACTAATCAATTTAAATATCTTGGATACGATCTTTCTATCTGGGATGAAAGGATATCCCTGAAAAAAAATTACTAGTTATAATAAAAGTTTGGGAATTATTAAGTTATGAAACCATCCCGTGTACAAAAAAAAAAAAAAAAAAAAAAAAAAAACACCGGATTACGTTTATATAACACTTTAGCTAGACAAGTGTTGACCTATGGTAGTGAAGCATGGACACTAAAAAGACAACATGAAAGCTGAATAACGGTTTGTGAAATGAGATTCATGTGTAGAACAGCGGGTTACACCAGATGGGATCGGAAAAGGAACACCGATATCTTAAAAGAATTGAAGACTACGCCAATTTTGGAATATATTAAACAGTACCAACTAAATTGGATCCCCAAAGCTGTTTATAATTATATACCAAGAGGACGAAGATATCTGGGCCGTCCTATGAAACGCTGGAGGGAAAATTTTCTATAGAATCGTAACAGGCCTTGGCCTAATACTTGGAAGGAAGAAGAAGATATATATATATATATATATATATATATATATATATATATATATATTACAAATGCCCCAGGTTTGTTTTCGACATTCCTGGTTTCTCTCCTGGCATGGCGTACTGTAAACCCACTTCTGAATTTGGTGCGCCTGAAGGCGGGTTACGTTTGCCCCGATGATATGATGGGTGATGATGATGATGATAATGGTGCGCCAGGAGAGTCCCTAATCCTAAGCTTAACCTAAGATGAATATGAATGATGATGATTGCGATGGCCATATGATTTCGGGGACCGTTGGGCCTTAAAGTTTTCCTGACATTTGTCTTACAGGTGAGGAAAAAACCCCGATAAAAACGTCACCCAGAAAAACTGTCCCGGACCGGGGATCGAACCCGGGCCCGCTGCGTGACAATGCAGCACGCTACCCGAGACCACAGCGGTGGACATTATATATATATATATATATATATAGACTATATATATATATATATATATAATCAATTGAGTTGGTGTTAATTGTTAATTTGTTAACAGTCTGAAGAAGGTACAGTGTACTGAAACAGCTGTCACTGAATTATATAATAAATATGAAAATCAAATAAAAACTACGTTTATTTTTATTTAATTTTATATATATATATTATATATATTATATATATATATATATATATATGGAATGATAAGAAAAATAAATGCCTGGACGGGATTCGAACACCGGATCTCTGAGTCTGTACCTCAGCGTGATATCCATTACACCACCAGGCGAATCCAATTGAAACACTTATTTTTCTATATATATATATATATATATATATATATATATATATATATATATATATATTATATTCTCCATTATCCCGTCCAGGCATTTATTTTCTTATCATCCATATTAATCTTACATTGCTCAATGTTAAACATTTAATTATAATATATATATATATATATATATATATATATATATGGGTATCAAACTACCGCTTGAGCAAACTCATTCGGTATTTATTATTATTATTATTATTATTATTATTATTATTATTATTATTATTATTATTATTAATTTACCTATAAAAAACTAGCTTTTCCACTTTAAAGTTATGAACTTGTGGTATTATTCTCCACACAGGCAGTTCGCACGCCACTGATAGCCAGTTGTTGATATTGCCGCATCGGTATGTCATAAAAACGAATTTTCAGATGGAGTTGGAGGTGAATAGAAAATAATGATACAAAACAAGGGAATGAGTAAATTTTGGCAGCATACTAATAATAGTGCATTGTTATTCTGTGACTCGAACTCTGGACAATGTAATGAAAATACAATTTGATTAAAATGCTAATAAGTAAGCCGAACATGTGATGTTGATTTACTATGTCATGTTTCATTAGATGGCAGCATTGATGGCCCTACAAGGTCGCAGACGGTTGAGCCAGGCTCGGAACCAAACTATAGGGGTGTTACGCAGTTGGTGTTTGGTTGTCAGCGTCGCTAGCAGCATTATTCGTTAGTCTCGTACACAAACAGTAAGTAAATATATTTTACTGATTATCAATTCTAATGACTACATTTTTTCAAGTCATGAATATAAGCTTTAAACCTATGATGTTGAAACCAATCAATGCCCTACAATAATGTAACATATTGACATAGTTTTTATATATACCGGCATACAGTTATGTAATATGTTTGCAGTGGTGAACAAAAAGTATTTCCTTCCTTGACAGAGGGCGTTGTCACTATTAAAAATATCGAGAACAATATATCGATTAGCATAACAGTTTTAGAGAACTGTAAATTGAGTAATTATTAAGTTCTTATGTCCACCTCTGTGCTCGAGTAGCGTGGCTGCCCGGTCCACGCAGCTGGCCCGGTTCATTCCCGGTCCGGGACAGACTCCTGGATGAGGTTTTTTCGGGGTTTTTCCTCTCCTGTAAGACAAATGTCAGGAAAACTTTAAGGCCCAACGGTCCCCGAAATCATATGGCCATCATCATCCTTATCATCCTTCACCGGTGTGGAAAGCAACAGGAAGCTACCACACCTACAATTCCCTAGTAAAGCTGCAAGCATAGCATGAAAGTGCTATGATTGCAGTGAAGGACCTGCCTTCGGGCAGAATTATTATGGATGGATGGATGGATGGATGTCCACCGCTGTGGTCTTGAGGTAGCGTGCTGCCTTTTCACGCAGCGGGCCCGGGTTCGATTCCTGGTCGGGACAGACCCGATGAGGTTTTTTCGGGGTTTTTCCTCACCTGTAAGACGAATGTTAGGAAGCTTAGGTCCCAACGGTCTCCGAAAATTATCGACCATCATCATCCTTATCGTTATCATCATCCTCCACCGGTGTGGAAAGCAACAGGAAGCTTCCACACCTATAATTCCGTAGTAAAGCTGCAAAGCATAGCATGAAAATGCTATGATTGCAGTGAAACACCTGCCCTCGGGCAGAATTACTATCGATGGATGGAAGTTTATCATCGGCATCAAGAACTAGGCCTTCTGGACCGCTTCGTTTCCAAGTAGTTCATCCCATCTCTTCAATAGCCGGCCTATATTTATTTTTTTCCTTTTGAATTATATAATAGAACAGCTTTTTATATCCTCGAGTCTAGCATTCGTTGACTATCTCTCCAGTTCATGTATTTTTTTCTTTAACTAACACTCGCTGGCACTATCGAACCCGTAGGTTCATGGCTGCGCGGACATAAACTCTCCATACATCCCTATCCTGAGCCAATGTTTTCCAATCATCGCCTGTATAATCTACTTCCCTCAAATCATAGTTAATGTTAATCTCCCTCCTCATTCTTGGTCTACCAACTGGGCGTTTTCCCTCATGTTTTCCTACAAGAAGCTTCCATGCACGTCTTTCATTCCCCATTCGTGCCACATGTCCCGCCCGTCGCAGTCTACGAGACTTAACTGCTCTCATTATATCTGGCTTCCTATAAAGACCATGTAATTCATTGTTAAGTAGTCTTCGCCATTCACCTGTCTGTTCATCTCTCTTTGGTCCAAAAAATTTTCCTAAGAACTTTATTCTCAAATACTCGTAATCTCCTTTTCTCCCTTAAAGTAAGAGTCCATGTTTCGCATCCATATAATATAACTGGTAGAATAATACTCCTGACGCGACAAGCCTAGAAGGCCCTTAGCCAACCACCCGGCTGCTGGCCTCATATCCACATGTGTTAATCACAGAGGTAGATGATGATCAGCCAGTGTAGGGATGACATGTGGTCAGCATGTCGAGTCCCCCAGTCGTTATAGCTGGTTTTCCTCAACCTGGAGTCTGCTATTTATATAGCTACCCAAATACCTCACGCAACGGCCGGGTTCTCACAACGCGGCCCGGGTTCTATCCCCGCTCGGGACTGTTTTTCTGGGTGAGGTTTTTACTCACCTGTAAGACAAATGTCAGGAAAACTTTAAGGCCCAAACGGTCCCCGAAATCATATGGCCATCGGAATCATTATCATTCATATTCATCTTATCATCATCATCATCCTTCATCGATGTGGAAAGCAACGGGAAGCTACCACACCTATAATTCCCTAGTAAAGCTGCAAGCATAGCATGAAAATGCTATGATTGTAATGAAAGACCTGCCTTCGGCAGAATTACTATGGATGGATGGAAATACCTCACGATGCACCGGTCCCATACTGGCCGAAATACCATGAGAAAAGTTCTTCCCCATGGAGACTCAAACCAGCGCAAATCCCATAGCTCTGCGCAAAGGCTTCGTGCCTTAACCACTCGGCTACGGCGCGGGACGGTAGAATAATAGTTTTATATATTTTCAGTTTGAAGTTTTTTGAAAGGAGTTGGGACGTCAAGAGTCTTAACATATGAAATTGATTCTGTATTTAATCCTTCTCTAATGTGTTTCTTCTGTGGTCTACTAATTTATAACATGATACAATCATTTATGATGATTCCATTATTAAGTTTATACAAGTAGGATATTAACAAAAATTCAATGATATTCTAGTACCTGAAGGAACATATCAAAATATTATTTTTATAAGACATATCCGTACTTGAAAATTTTGTTAGCGCCCAAAATATTTTTCTTTCGTTATAAGGTAGTGAAAAGAAAATTATCATTACACATACAAAAAAAAAGTAAAATATTTGGAAAAACTCCACTTAAACTAGCATGAAATATTTTCGAAGTCCTATAGAACAATAGTGCGTATGCGCCAGAGTTTATAGAACCAGCGATAACCTACAATCGAACCACATATCGATTATTATCCTCGATTACTATGCGTCGCTATGAAATTTAAATGACCAATATTTGCAATAAATCCCCAAATCTATGTTAAAAAATATATTAATAATATTAAAATTACCAAACGTTTATTAAAAATGGGTGTACACTTACTTATCACTCCCTAACGCTGATGCAACCAGCGATAGAAAAATCATAGACTAAGTAATATACTCTGTGGAGAAAATAGCAGTTAGCATCATAATATTGTCTGTCATAATATTGTGATTTGCATATTTAAATAAATACTTGAAAATTGTCTAATAATGTTTTAAAAATTGTTTGAAAAAGTTTAAAATATTAAATAATGTTAGTAAATACAGAAGAAGAGCTATAGTTTACAACAATATAACTGAAAAATCAAGCGCCAGTAGAAGTGCAGTTGAGCCAAATATTTTATTTGTAGTTGTACAGTGTTATTAACATCTTACTTTCCCTACATTGCCATTAAATGACCTTCAATTTGAATCTCACTCTGTCATCATTATCCCTCATCTAATCCTTTCTCCTATAAATTGTATCTTACACACTTCACCACTGTAGCCTTGAGTTAGCATGCTGCCTTGTCACGCAACGGGCCCGGGTTCTATCTCCGGTTAGGACAAGTTTCCTTGGTGAGTTTTATTCGGTTTTTTTCCTCACCTGTAAGACAAATGTCAGGAAACTTTATATGATGATCATTCATATTTGACTTAGATAAAATTTTGTATTAAGACTTCTCCTGGTGTAACATTACCATCATCATATCATTGGGGCAGCGTAACCCCGCCTTCCAGACGCCCCAACCTCAGAAGTGCCAATGCCAGGAGAGAATACCAGAAATTTCGAAAATTGTGATATTGAATAAATATATAGACTGTGGTCTCGACGTAGCGTGCTGCCTTGTCACGCGATGGACCCGGATTCGATTCCCGGTCGGGACAAGCTTCATGGGTGAGTTTTTTCGGGTTTTTTCCTCCATCTGTTAAGGCAAATTTCAGGAAGAATTGAGGCCCAAACATTTCCCGACCATCATCATTATCATTCTTCGCCGGTGTGGAAAGCAACGGGAAGCTACCACACCTATAATTCCCTAGTAAACCTGCAAAGCTTAGCATGAAAATGCTATGATTGCAGTGAAAGACCTGCCCTAGGACAGAACACTGTAAATAAATAAATATATATATATATCAATAGTAATTCAGCTCGAGAGCAGGTCTTTCACTGCAATCATAGCATTTTCAAACTGTGCTTTGGAGCTTTACTAGGGAATTGTAGGTGTGGTAGCTTCCCGTTGCTTTCCACACCGCTGAAGGACGAAGGATGATTATAATGATAAGGATGATGATGGCCATATGATTTCGGGGACCGTTTGGGCCTTAAAGTTTTCCTGACATTTGTCTTACAGGTGAGGAAAAACCCCTATGAAAACCTCAGCCAGAAAAACTGTCCCGACCGGGGATCGAACCGGGCCCGCTGCGTGACAAGGCAGCACGCAACTCGAGACCACAGCGGTGGACTATATATATATAATACGTTGCTATTGACGATACAATTGTTATTTATCACGCTCGCCCTAGAATTGAGAATCACTGGTTCAAACTCGGCCAAGATCGAGTGATTTTGCAGGGTATTGTGTACCTCGGAACGCAAATAAAGCCTGGACCTCGCGTCGTAGATTTATGGCGCATAAGTGCGAAATAGGCCCACGTTACCACCGACAAGGGAACTGTCAACCATTGCATGCCGAAATTACCTTGAAATTTCATCCAGAGAATCTTTTTGATGTGCAAAAGCCATGTGGAAAAAATGCCTTTTGGAAAAACTACACTTAAACTAGCGTGAAATATTTTCAAAGTCCTGTACAACAACAGTGCGTATGCGCCATAGTTTATAGAGCCAGCGATAACCCACAATCGAACCACATCGATTATCATCCTCGATTACTATCCGTCGCTATGAAATTTAAATGGCCAATATTTGCATTAAATCCCCAAATCTATTATTAATTTATAAATAATATTACAATTACTAACGTTTATTAAAATGGTTACACACTTAGGCTACTTATCGCTCCCTAACAATGATCCAACCAGCGATAACCCAAAACACCGATAGAAAAATCATAGACTAAGTAATATACCCTGTGGAGTTAGCATCACAATATTGTCTAATAGTGTCATAATATTGTGATTTGCATATTTAAATAAATACTTCAAAATTGTCTAATCCATCCATAGTAATTCTGCCCGAAGGCAGGTCCTTCACTGCAATCCTAGCATTTTAAAGCTATGCTTGCAGCTTTACTAGGGAATTGTGTAGGTGTGGTAGCTTCCCGTTGCTTTCCACACCGGTGAAGGAGGATGATGATAATGATAATGGTAAGGATGATAATGATAAGGATGATGGCCATATGATTTCGGGGACCGTTTGGGCCTTAAAGTGTTCCTGACATTTGTCTTACAGGTGAGGAAAAACCCCGATAAAAACCTCACCCAGAAAAACTGCCCCGACCGGGGATCGAACCCGGGCCCGCTGCCTGACAAGGCAGCACGCTACCTTGAGACCACAGCGGTGGACAATTGTCTAATAATGTTATAAAATTGTTTGAAAAAGTTTAAAATATAAAAAAATCTTAGTAAATACAGAAGAGCTATAGTTTACGACAATATAACTGAAAAATCAAGCGCCAGTAGAGGGGCACTAGAGATATTAACCCGTGAATTAGATAAATCACCCTTAGATATAGTCGTTTTACAGGAAGTTAGATGGCCTGAAGAAGGTCGTCAGGAATCAGGAAGCTTTGCATTATCCTAAGGAGGTGCAGAAATACCTGAATTCGGAACGGGTTTTTTAGTCCGAAGGAGGATCCTATCCGCTATCCGATATGCACGAATGGGGAATGAAAGACGTGCATGGAAGCTTATTGTAGGAAAACGCCCAGTAGGTAGACCAAGCATGAGGTGGGAGAATAACATTAACTATGATTTGAGGGAGGTCGATTATACAGGGGATGATTGAAAAACATTGGCTCAGGATAGGGATGTATGGAGAGCTTATGTCCGCGCTGCCATGAACCTGCGGGTTCGATAGTGCCAGTGAGTTAGTTATAAAGATGGTGATTTTAGGTTAGTTTTAGCTCAACGTGGCATTTAACTTGAGGCATTTTTCACGTTTGTTTTGGGAAAAAGTTAACATAAATATTTGTCTTTGCAACGATAAATCGTTTTCCGCTTTGTATTTGAATTTATATAGATAGTGTCGTGGCATAAAGTTAGCAAAATACATCAAATCCGCATGTTTATTTACGCTCGGATATAAGCTCTCCATACATCCCTATCGCGAGCTGTTCTCCAATCATCCCCTGTATAATCTACTTCCCTCAAATCATGTTTAATGTTATTCTCCCACATCATTTTTGATCTACTTACTAGCGTTTTGTCTCTGATTTTCCTACAAGGAGTTTCCATTCCCCTCTTTCATTCCCCATTCGTGCGACGTAACAAAGTAGACCTCATGGCTGCATAATCTACTTCCCTCAAATAATGTTTAACGTTATTCTTCCACCGCATTCTTGGCCTACCTAATGGGCGCTTTGCCTTTGGTTTTCATGTCCGTCTTTCATTTCCCATTCGTGCGACATATTAAATAAATAAATTACAAGGCGCGACAGGTCTACAAGGCCCTTAGCCTACCAGCCGGCTGCTGCCTCACATCCACACGTGTCAATCAGAGGTAGATGATCATCAATCCAGTGTAGGGGTGGAATGTGGTCAGCATGACGAGTCCCCCAGCTGTTATAGCTGGTCTTCTCAACCTGGAGCCGCTACTTATCGTAGCTACCCAAATGCCTCACGATGCTGGGTGGGCACCGGTCCCATACTGACCGAAATTTCATGAGAAAATTTCTTCCCCCATGGAGAATCGAACCAGTGCAAGTCCCGTAGATCTGCGTCAAGACTTCCTGACTTAACCACTCGGCTACGGCGCGGGAGATATAGCCTGTTCCATCCATAGTAATTCTGTCCGAAGCCAGGTCCTTCACTGCAATCATAGCATTTTCATGATATGCTTTGCAGGTTTGCTAGAGAATTGTAGGTGAATTGTAGGTGTGGTAGCTTCCCGTTGCTTTCCACACCGGTGAAGGATGATGATGATGGCCATATGATTTCGGGGACCGTTTGAGCCTTAAAGTTTTCCTGACATTTGTCTTACAAAAGTAAAGTAAATTGATCCCACAACAGGCCCGGAGGCCCTTGGGGTAGTAGGAGGTTAAGGCTCCCACTTTTTCTAGACAATCGGCACTTTATGTCAGCCGGGTTGTCAGCCCTGCGTGACGGCCGCATTTACCCCCAGAACAAGCGTCTGGTACTTATTTCTGTTAGAGGCTGAGTCGACCCCAGGGCCATGGTGCCGCCAGAGGGTTTGGGTCAGTTTAAAAATCCTGACCCCAACGGGACTTGAACCCTCGACCCTCCGGCTTGTAGCTCAGTGCCTTAACCACTACGCTACGTGCCCCGACATTTGTCTTACAGGTGAGGAAAACCCCCGATAAAAACCTCACCCAGAAAAAACTGCTCCGAACGGGATCGAACCCGGGCCCGCTGCGTGACAAGGCAGCACGCTACCCTCGAGACCACAGCGGTAGCCAAATAAAGTAGACGTCAGGGTTGCTTTGCTTGTACGCAAGCAAATTAAAGATAAGCTTTTAAACCTTCACTGTCATTAGGCTGTATCACACCATATAACCTTGACGTGAATTCCGCGGATACGACCTTGCAGTGCAGTGGTTGCTCGTGGTAAAGGAATAATATAAATTAATAAATTATGTTAATTATTCAAAAATACATCAAGTGCGCATTAATAGTTACGGTTAGGGCCAGTATTTTTACACGCTTTATATTAGCTTGACCTGTATCTATCTATCTATCTATCTATGTAGCGGAATATTTCAACGCGATTTTCACCCACTTAAAATAATTGGATCGACTTGAAACTTTGTATACTTGTAGAGGACCCGTGACAATATAATAATTTCATATTTTGTTTCTAAAATCCTGGCCAGAATATCCAAAAATCAAAAAACTGAAAACTGGTATAATAGGTTGCGGACTTGTCGACTTTTTAGTCAATCGTTGTAAGAGCTCAGTTGGTAGAGCAGTGAACTCTTAATGTTATATAATTTCAGTAATCCATCCGTCGCTGGTTCAACTCCGGCTGGGAGGTTTTTTTATAGAAGAGTATTACTTTTAGCTCATACTATAATAGTATCGAATTTAAAGATATTTACATTTTTATCTTATTCTGTAAAATATTAAAACTAAAAAATAAAAAATAAATAATAGTTTTAACTAAAAGAACACGCTTTATTAGAAAACTAAAAAATGAAAAATAATTTTAATTTCCAATACGCTTGGGATAAAATAAAGTGGTCAACAAAAAAATCATCTCCAACACATATAGAATAAAATTAGAGTTATCGACAAAAAGAAAATAATTTTACCATCAAAAGCGTGGGGTGCTTTTTATGATTTTTACATTTTCTTCTTAGAGAGCTTACTTTTACCAATATCTGTTTATTATCAAATATATTAATTGATATAGAGCACCCCATGCTTTTGATGGTAAAATTATTTTGTTTTTGTTGATAACTCTAATTTTATTCTATATGTGTTGGAGATGATTTTTTTGTTGAGCACTTTATTTTATCCCAAGCGTATTGGAAATTAAAATTATTTTTCATTTTTTAGTTTTCTAATAAAGCGTGTTCTTTTAGTTTTTAAAACTATTGTTTATTATAATGTAGCATATAGTATAAATATACATGTGCATGTCAACAATGGAGAATAATGGACAACAATACAGGAACTAAACTAAATTTAGTCATGTTTTTTGTGGTCGATATGGGTTCATTGTTGGATATTTAGATGTCTGCAGCGTCACTCGTGGGGGCCACATTCAATGTCTATGAGGTATTGCAAACACTTTTTGAGTTTCTCTTTTGACTGTCACCAATTTAATTTAGATACGATTATCCAAAGCGACGTAGTAGTAGTTTAAAGTGTGATACTATATTTGTGGACACGGTGTGTGTGTGTATATATATATATATATATAGATAACACGCTGAAGTACCAATTACGAGTTCCGGGTTCAAATCCCGCCCAGGGATTTATTTTTCTTATGTCATATTAAGCTTGCATTGCTCAATCTAAAAAATGCAATTATAGTATATATATATATATATATATATATATTATATATATATAGGATATATATATATATATATATCTCCATCCATAGTAATTCTGCCCAAAGGCAGGTCTTTCACTGCAATTATAGCATTTTCATGCTATGCTTGCAGCTTTACTAGGGAATTGTGTAGGCGTGGTAGCTTCTCGTTGCTTTCCACACCGGTGAAGGATGATGGTGGTGATGATGATGATAATCATAAGGATGATAATGGTCATATGATTTCGGGGACCGTTTGGGCCTTAAAGTTTTCCTGACATTTGTCTTACAGGTGAGGAAAACCTCGATAAAAACCTCACCCAGAAAAACTGCCCCGGGCCCGCTGCGTGACAAGGCAGCACGCTACTTGAGACCACAGCGGTGGACATAAATAAATATACACGCTGAAGTACCAATTCAGAGTTCCGGACTCAAATCCCGTCCAGTCATTTATTTTTCTTATGTCATTTAAGCTTGCATTGCCCAAAGTCAATAATTTAATTATAACATCGATAAAGCGTCACTGCTATAAAGTAAAATATTCTCTTTAATTTCATCATCATCATCATCACTCCAGGGATTAGGCAATTGCCCGTTCCGACTTCATAATGCATCAGCCCAACGTCTTCCTCTTGCTTGATAATTTCTTGCTAACAATGGATATCTCTCCTTACTCATTCCATCCATATGATCAATCCATTTCTGTCTGTAATTCGTGACCTTATCCAATAAAGGCTGTACTTTCAATTCTTCTCTTATATCCTCATTTATTATTCTATCAAGTCTTGTACATCCTTTTACTTGTCTTAGGAACCTCATCTCCGCCGTCTGTATTCTATCCTTCTGTTTTTTCATTGGAGCCCAAGTTTCACATCCATGCAATATTGTGGGAACCGCCATAACATTATACATTTTTATCTTGGTTTCTTTTCTAATTTTATTTTTGAATGTTATCTGTATTGTTCCACACACCGTCTGAAATTTATTTATTTTGGAGTCAATATCTCTTTCCACATTGTAGCCAACATCACAGCCCAAATATTCTCTTTAATTTGCTTACTTATTATAGTAGCTAGCTACCAGATGGCAGAATGGCTTCTGTGCAGGAGTCGCCATTTTCACAAATTTAACGCTGACGACGTAATAATAACAACAAACAAATTACTGCAGACAGGATATGAAACTTTCACAGTTTTTATTTCGTTATAGCAAATAATCACGCATCCAATTTCGTTTGTAAATCTATACCAACTGCTTAAAACCCCGTCCATCATTTTGGAACACGGTGTAGGCCTATATTATATGCTCTAATTCAGAATTTAATAGTAGAGGAGGTTAATTACAATATATTTATTTAGGAAAAGTAATATTTATTTTAAGGAATCGTGATTAGCATGTTCACCTCTGTTTTAATGTTCTTGGGTTCAATCACGGCCAGGATCGATATTTTTTTAAGGGCGTAAAACATCTGAGTATGGATTCCTTCAAAACAGAAGTAAACCTGCGAGTCTTATATAGGTAGTAAACATTTACTCAACCCTGAAAAAGAAGCTTTGAGCATAATTTATTGGCTATTTCACTCCTAGATTTGAAGTGCGACGTTTTTGATT
Organism: Diploptera punctata; assembly: GCA_030220185.1. Lineage (NCBI taxonomy): Eukaryota > Metazoa > Arthropoda > Insecta > Blattodea > Blaberidae > Diploptera > Diploptera punctata. The sequence goes on along the minus strand of JASPKZ010006614.1, from coordinate 15,521 downwards.
TCAGTTGTTAGAGAACGTAGTTCTTCCTCCTTCCAAGTATTAGGCCAAGGCCTGTTACGATCCTATAGAAAATGTTCCCTCCAGCATCTGGGAAATTCTCGTATAAGACTTGAAAGCATAATAATAGTCCCTTCGATTGGTTGCTGGCCAAAGGAAGGCAAGACCAGTGATGGGGCTGGCATCTTATAGCCTCTGGCCAGGCTTTTTTGGAGAAGAAAAGAAAATAAAGGAAAGAAGAAATGGAAGAAAGGAAAGACTCTCTAGCCTAATAGTGTCATGCTATGCTTTGTAGCTTTACCAGGAAATTATAGGTGTGGTAGCTTCCCGTTGCTTTCCACACGATGAAGGATGATGATGATAGTGATAAGGATGATGATGATGGCCGGATGATTTTCGGGGACCGTTGGGCCCTAAGCTTCCTGAAATTTGTCTTGCAGGTGAGGAAAAACCCCGAAAAAACCTCACCCAGGAGCCTGTCCCGACCTGGAATCGAACCCGGGCCCGCTGCGTGACAAGGCAGCACGCTACCTCGAGATCACATCGGTGGACATAATTTCAGTACAGAGAATGTAATTTTCTTAACAGAACTCCAAGCTATACTCTGGCAGATGTTTTGTAACGTTAATCTAGGATTATGTTATTAAAGCAAATACATCTAATATATTGGATTAGGGTGTGCCAGTGAGTAACACAATTGAAGCACATTCACTTTTATCTTGGATTTTTATCTCTCATCGCTATCTATATCAGGGTTGCGGGCACACTTTGCACTTCTAAGTTACGCTTATACAGTTACTTGTTGTCTAATATTTAATTTTTCTCTATTTATTTAAATTATATTACGTAGTAATCGTTTTTTCTCGTTTTTACACGCTTTATATTAGCTGTATCTATCTATCTATCTATCTATCTATCTATCTATCTATCTATCTATCTATCTATCTATCTATCTATCTATCTATCTATCTATCTATCTATCTATCTATCTATCTATCTATCTATCTATCTATCTATCTATCTATCTATCTATCTATCTATCTATCTATCTAATCTATCTATCTATCTATCTATCTATCTATCTATCTATCTATCTATCTATCTATCTATCTACTATCTATCTATCTATCTATCTATCTATGTAACGGAATCTTTCAACGCGATTTTCACCCACTTAAAATCATTGGATCGACTTGAAACTTTGTATACGTGTAAAGGCCTCGTGACAATACAATAATTTCATATTTTGTTTCTAAAATCCTGGGCAGAATCATCAGAAAATAAAAAAAAGTGTCTTTGTATCTATGTAACGGAATCTTTTTAACACGATTTTTACCCACTTAGAAACATTGGATCGACTTGAAACTTTGTATACTTGTAAAGGACCCGTGACAATACAATAATTTCATATTTGTTTCTAAAATCCTGGCCAGAATCGTCAGATAATCAAAAAAAGTGTCTTTGTATCTATGTAACGGAATCTTTGAACACGATTTTCACCCACGTAGAAACATTGGATCGACTTGAAATTTTATATACTTGTAAAGGACCCGTGACAATACAATAATTTCATATTTTGTTTCTAAAATCCTGGCCAGAATCATCAGAAAATCAAAAATATGAAAACTGGCATAATAGGTTGCGTACTTGTCGGCTTTTTAGTCAATCGTTGTAAGAGCTCAGTTGGTAGAGGGGTGACTCTAGTGGTACACCCTTCGACAAAAAAATGAGTCATCTCTTGAACGCACATTTCTTCTAAGTCATACTCGGCACAGCGCGGGGTTCAAACTAGGAAACTTCATAATTGTGCAGTCCCTGAGCTACTGTGTTATATGGCATGAACTGAAGACTCTTCTACGTGTCCCGATAGCTCAGCGGTAAAGCACGCGGTCACTGTTTCTGTTAATGAAGATCGCGGGTTCGCGTCTTCAATTACGCAGTTTTTTTTTCGTGATATTCGTATTAAACGTTTTATGAATTAAATACATTTTATTTCGACATTTGAATTAATCTGTACTTATTTTTTTATACCGTTGAGGTTATAACAGTGTTAAATTATATATTTTTACACGCTTTATATTTGCTTGACCTGTATCTATGTAACGAACCTGTATCTATGTAACGGAATCTTTGAACACGATTTCCATCCACTTAAAAATATTGGATCGACTTGAAACTTCGTATACTTGTAGAGGACCCATGACAATACAATAATTTCATAGTTTTTTTTCTAAAATCCTGGCCAGAATCATCGGAAAATAAGAAAATAAAAACCTGTGTATTAGGTTGCGGACTTATCGACTTCTTAGTCAATCGTTGTAAGAGCTCAGTTAGTAGAGCGGTGGACTCTAGTGGTATATAATTTCAGCAATCAATAGGTCGCTGGTTCAAATCCGGGCAGGAGGTTTTTTTAGAAAAGTATTAAGCAATTAAATTTTCATGGGATTCCGGTTTATGATAATCAATTAAACTAAACATTTAAAAAATAAATAATAGTATAAAAACTGAAACAACACGCTTTATTAGATAACCAAACTAAAAAAAATAACAATAGTTTAAAAAACTAAAACAACACGCTTTGTTAGACAACCGAACAAAAAAATAAAAAAAATAATTTTAATTTCCAACACGCTTGAGGAAAAAAATTAAAGTGGTCAACAAAAAAATCATCTCTAACACATCTAGAATAAAACTAGAGTTATCTAAAAAAAAATAATTTTACCATCAAAAGCGTTGGGTGCTTTTTATGTTTTTTACGTTTTCATCTTAGAGACTTTACTTTTACCAATATCTGTTTATTATCAAATATATTAATTGATAAACAGCACCCCACGCTTTTGATGGTAAAATTATTTATCCCAAGCATGTTGGAAATTAAAATTATTTTTCATTTTTTTAGTTCGGTTTTCTAATAAAGCGTGTTGTTTAATTTTTTTAAAACTATTATTTATTTATATATCTTGTACATATTATATCTAATTTGTTAAATCTAGAGTAAGTCAAAATACATTATAATAATAATTGTATTGTATTTATAACATGCAATCGTTTATGTTCCTTGCTATTTAGATGTAAGACTTTATATTTTTTTGTACTTTTTAAAAACCTGGTTGAGTGCAGACAAGGCCTTAAGCCCTTAACTCTGCCAGGTAAAGTAAAGCTATTATTATTATTATTATTATTATTATTATTATTATTATTATTATTATTATTATTATCATATTGACTTTCCATATCAAGAGATAATGCTTCAGGATCTTTGACGACAGAATTTGTGGAAATATAGATCTCACAGAGAGGATTATTTCTTTGACATGTAAACCATGTTGTCTAATGACTCGTTCAGCGATTCTTAGTTTATAAAATATAATCCATTATATCACTTATTGCCTAAAAGCTGCAAACATTTAAGAGAATATGTTCAGTGTGTCTAGTGTATTTATAACCGACTCCCTCTGGCGAATATGGTTAGAGACAGCGTGCACGCATACAGTCATTCTTCCCTGACTTCGACTGGTTGGCATACACAATACTCCTGACTTCTTCCAGAGCAGGGCCGTTAAAGAGTACTCACTAAGGTACAGCTCGGGACCAGGCTCTGTGTGTTTGCGGGGGCAGTGTGGGGAGTGAGAGGAGGTACACTTCTCTGCTTCGCATAGTACTAACAGCTGAGTCAGCAAATTCCTTTCAGACACACGGAGCTTGGTCCCGAACTATAGTGTGAGAAGATGTCCCTCTCCCTCTTATTCAACCCTACGTGGAATAGGCTGACAAGGTAAGACAATCCTACTACTCACTTGTCAGTTGTATTATTTCATTCGGAGTGCACCTGCATGCAGGTAGGAGGGGGCGTCTCTTTGCGCCTAATGAGCACTATTTAACGGCCCCCTGCTCCAGAAATATAAGTCAAGGGGTTATCGCGCTGATCTTACAACATATTCTCTTCTCTCTCTCTCTCTTTCTCTCTGTAGGATTATTGAGATATGCTCTTACAGCAACGGCTGAAATGTGACGGGGCCCCATCATGCTGGAGCTACATTTCCCTTCGCGTTTTAAATTAACAAATTTCAAATTTTCCCTGAGCAATGACAATGTTTTCTAAGGGACCCAAAATGTACTGATTCGTTTAAAGTGGCATCAAAAAAGGGTGAAATTGCTTAACAATTATGCTCCCTTTGAAACTTGCCATTCCTCACATTTTATCGCAAAGTTCCTGAATCGCTGTGTTATTTGTAGTTACTGATCTGCCGATTTATCATTGTGAGGGCAGTGAGGAAGTTTTGCTCTCTTCATTGGATCTTCGGTTGTATTTTAGCGGGGTGTACATTTTCATTTTTCCTGGGTAACGGTTTTTTCAGGGGTTTACATCTCCTATAAGACAAATATCAGGAAACTTTAAGGCCCAAACGGTCCCCGAATATCGTCTGACCATCATCATCATTATCACATTCTCCATCTTTAATATGAATGTGTGTGAATGGTGTATTTCTTCTTAATCTTGTGTTGTCTCGGAGGAGATTCTACATTCAGCTGATCACACATTAGGGGATGACCTCTATATCCTTGTGTGGTCATAAACGTATGTGTGTGTTTCCATACTTTGAGATGAAATCCCTCTCTCGACAGGTCTGGGTGGCCTATGTCACGTAAAAGTACCTATAAGGCGAAATGTTAAAATGCGGTAATAGAATGGTACATTTCTGTTGTCGGTATTTTTACATGCTTTATATTAGCTTGACCTGTATCTATCTATGTAACGGAATCTTTCAACAAGATTTTCACCCACTTAAAAAGATTGGATCGACTTGAAACTTTGTATACTTGTAACGGACGAATGACAATACAATAATTTCATATTTTTTTTCTAAGATCCCGGCCAGGATCAATCAGGACATAAAAAAAAGACCGGTAAAATAGGTTGCGGACGTATCGACTTTTTAGTCTATTGTTGTGGTAGCTCAATTGCTAAAGTGGTGGACTATAGTTGTATATATTTCAGTAATCCATAGGTCGCTGGTTCAAATCCGGCCCGAAGGTTTTTTTTAGAAGAGTATTACTTTTAGCTCATACTACAATAGTATCGAATTTAAAGATATTTACATTTTTAGAAAACCAAACTAAAAAATAAATAATAGTTAAAAAACTAAAACAACACGCTTTATTAGAAAACCGAACTAAAATATGAAAAATAATTTTAATTTCCAACACGCTTAGGATAAAATTAAAGTGATCAACAAAAAAATCATCTCCAACACATCTAGAATATAGCTAGAGTTATCTACAAAATGAAATTACCATCAAAAGTGTGGTGCTCTATATCAATTAATATATTTGATAATAAACAGATATTGGTAAAAGTAAAGTCTCTAAGAAGAAAACGTAAAAACCATAAAAAGCACACCACGCTTTTGATGATAAAATTATTTTTTTTTTGTAGATAACTCTAGTTTTATTCTAGATGTGTTGGAGATGATTTTTTTTGTTGACCACTTTAATTTTATCCCAAGCGCGTTGGAAAATAAAATAATTTTTTAGTTCGGTTTTCTAATAAAGCGTGTTGTTTTAGTTTTTTTTAACTATTTGTTATTTTATTAGTTCATTCATCACAGTTATTGTGGAATGTACACTTAATATATCTGTTTTTATGTTGATATCGATTGTAATCGATTTTGCTTAAGTTTGTTTGATACAATACTCAGGGCTTTAACGAATGACACTGTTGTTACATTTCAGTAACGAATCCAATAAGTAATTTGAAAGGAGACAGAAAACCTATCCATCAGGCGACTCTATTCTTGCCAACCTTATTGATAAAAAAAAATAAGGTTTATCGGTTCGTATACTCTGCGGAAACAAATTCTATTTACATAGCCTACTTCGAGAGATTAATCAAGGATGTTAATCAAGTGTATTGATCTACGGTATCGTTTCCCAACCCGTGGTTCGCGAACAGGGGGTTCGCAAAATATTTCAAGGGGTTCGCCAAAATTTTTCCGTAATGGCGGGTTTCGAGGTTAGGCCTATTAATTCTTCCCTAATTTTTGCGACATTATCATAATATAATAATAATAATACTAATAGTAATAATAATAGTAATAGTAATAAAGGTAAAGTAAAGTGATCCCACAACAGGCCTCAGGAGGCCCTTGGAGTAGTAGGAGGTTAAGGCTCCCACTTTTTCTGGACAATCGGCACTTTATGTCAGCCGGGTTGTCAGCCCTGCGTGACGGCCGCCTTTACCCCAGAACAAGCGTCTGGTACTCATTTCAGTTAGAGGCTGAGTCGACCCCAGAGCCATAGTGCCGCCAGAGGGTTTTGGTCAGTTTAAAAATTCTGACCCCAACGGGACTTGAACCCTCGACCCTCCGGCTTGTAGCTCAGTGCCTTAACCACTATGCTACGGCATGCCCCATAGTAATAGTAATAATAATAATAATAATAATAATGACAATTGTGGTGGATTTAAATTTATACTTTGTCATTAATAATTTTTTTCTCTTTTTTTTTTTGTATATCTTGTACATATTATACATTTCCGATTGAGGATCTTTCCACTTTTCAGCGGTTGCCCTTTTACCAGCCGGCTGCTGACCCTTCACATCCACATGTGTCAATCACAGAGGTAGATGATCAACAGCCAGTGTAGGGGTGACATGTGGTTAGCATGTCGAGTCCCTCAGCCGTTATAGCTGGTTCCTCAACCTGGAGCCGCTACTTATTGTAGCTACCCAATTGCCTCACGATGCTGGGTGGGCACCGGTCCCATACTGGTCGAAATACCATGAGAAAATTTCTTCCCCCATGGAGACTCGAACCAGCGCAAGTCCCGTAGCTCTGCACCAAGGCTTCCTACCTTAACCGCTCGGCTACGGCGCAGGACACATATTATACATTTAATTTCAGGGGTCCTCATCTAGGAGATATGTGGATGGCGACCACAAGGTGCCCAAACTGTGCAAAACATTTCTTCCACTTACTTGTGTTTTGCACTCTTTTAACTTTACTATCTAACCTCTCTTGGTTAACTCTTGTTTTTTCGACCCCGATGCTATTAGGGCATCCGAGGGCTAGGGAGTCTTTCCTTTCTTCCATTTCTTCTTTCCTTTATTTTCTTTCCTTCTCCAGAAAAGCCTGACCAGAGGCTATAAGATGGCAGCCCCATCACTGGTCTTGCCTTCCTTTGGCCAGCAACCAATCGAAGGGACTATTATTATGCTTTCAAGTCTTATACGAGAATTTCCCATACGGGAAAATTTTCTATAGGATCGTAACAGGCATTGGCCTAATACTTGGAAGGAAGAAGAAGAAGAAGAATTTGTTAAATCTAGATTAAATCAAAATACTTTATAAATATTAATTGTATTGTATTTATAACATGTAATCATTTATATTATTTTAATTTAGGTGTAAGACATTCTCAATGATTATGATTGACACATTCTGGATGTGAAGCCAGTACTTGGCTGTTAGGATAAAGGCCTTCTAAGGCTGTCATACTATGGAATTTATTAATTCTGTTAGTTATTTAACATGTTGAAATATTTTCATTACAATCTTTTGACTTTGACTCTTTCTGTGCCTTGTTTAAATTAGATTTGTTTAAATCTATTTCCTGTTTGCTGTCCATTAGTTTTATTCTGATATGGTGTAATATTTATGTGATCACATGATCTGTTTGGTGTGTGTTCTAATAATTTTTGTGATTTTTCAGATCTTCAACATGGCTCCCACCTACAAACTTATCTACTTCAATGTTAAAGCACTGGGAGAACCCATTCGTTTCATTTTATCTTATGGTGGATTGCAGTTTGAAGATTACCGTTTCGAACGAGAAGATTGGTTGAAACTGAAACCTTGTAAGTGTCATAATATTTTAAAGGTACAGCAGTGTCTTCTCATGTCTTATAAAATGGAGAAGAGATAAATATTTTGTATTAACCAAAATCTTACGCTTAGATATCGGGTATGACAATTAAATTTCATACTGATGCTATAAAAAATATACTTCTACTATAATAAAATTGGGAATTTTTAACATTATGAGGTTTTATTGATAAGAATCAAATGAATCATGAATTCTTCTTACCTCATACTTCTAAGTTTTTTTAAACACAGCACCGCAGTATCGACGACCATCGTCACCATCATCAGCTGTTTTCACAACTGTCAATTTTTTTTTCTTTTGCCGGTCATTATCCAAAATGCCATCTGGTGTTCTTTTGAAGGAGTCATTTTCTAAACTGCCATCTGTTGTATTCTTGAAGAACTTTGTAATCAAGCTTGGTTCGTCCGGAATCTCAAAGTTCATGGTTCTAATATGGTTTTTTGAATATATATCTTTTCCCAAACTGTTAAATCCAAAAGTTTAGATAGATGTTTCAAAAGTTTTGCTTCTTTTTCAATTCTATGAACTTCGAGATTCCGGATGAACCAAGCTTGATTACAAAGTTCTTCAAAAATACAACAGATGGCAGTTTAGAAAATGACTCCTTCAAAAGAACACCAGATGGCAGTTTGGATAATGACCAGCTTAAAAATATACTTACTGAAAAATTTACTCGGAAATGTTGTCTCCTTTGAAGTATTCCCCTTTCCAATTTCTATAGCCTATCATTAGATTTATCTGATTATGGAGAATACCTTCCTCGGTTTATTTTACTAGCATATACTGAGTTCCGTTGAAACATAAAAAATTGGGACCACTAGAGTTATTGATATAGCATCATAATGTACAGTGTGTTCTCAGAATGTTAACATTGAATATGTTTGTAGCAATGCCATTTGGAAAAACTCCAGTTCTGGAAATAGATGGAAAGCAGACTCACCAATCAGGTGCTGTGAGTCGTTACCTGGCTAAGCAAGTTGGCCTCTCTGGGAAAGATGACTGGGAAAACCTGGAGATTGATATGATTGTGGACACCTTTACTGACTTCCGTTTACGTAAGTTATTTGATTAGCCAGACTGAAAATTATTTAATTATTAAGGTACAATATATACAGTATATATATATATATATATATATATATATATATATATATATATATATATATATATATATAAATGAGTGAGTTTGTCTGTTGTCTGTCCTTTATGGACTCAAAACTCTTCTTCTTCTTCTTTCTTCTTAAACTTAATTTGTAGGATTTTCATCCTGTTTATTTCCAAAATCACTCCTCGGAGGAAGACGTAATGGATGTGCATTCACTGTCTATCCATCTCTTGGCTGGTCTTCTTTAGCTCTTTTTGCAAGCCGGTTTCCTTCCATTCTTTCTATATGACCCTTCCAATATTTTCATCTATCTATAATAAATTTGGTTATGTCTTGAATATGGCATTTGTTCCTAATTTCTGTGTTGTGTATTTTATCAAATAATGTTTTCCACTGAATAGTTCTTAAGATTTTCATTTCGCATGCACTTATTATTTGTTTAGTTTTTGTTGTATCAGCCCTAGTTTCTGCTCCATATACGATAACTGGTCGAACTATCTTTTGTATATGCGGATTTTGCTTTCTATTGACATATGTTTGTTTGCACCAAATTAAATCTTTCATATACCCTGATATTTGTGCTGCTTTATCAGCTTGTTTCTTTAATCTTTTATTAAATTTTTAGTGTTTGTTATTAATACACCTAAATAATTAAATTCTGACACTTGTTCTATAATTTTTCTTTCCACTTCTAATTTGCATCTTACTGGTTGTTTTGATATTGTTAAGCATTTTGTCTTATTCGTGTTAATTTCCGTATTGTATTTTCTGGCTTTTATATTAAATTGATGTAAAGACCTTGGTAAATTATCTTCAGATTCTGAAAGGACTTGACCTATTTGAATGGGTTTTCATCTCATTTAGAGCATGGGGTGCTTTTTATGGTTTTATGTTTTCTTCTTGGAGACTTTACTTTTACCAATATGTGTCTATTATCAAATATATTAATTGATATAGGGCCGCATGCAAATACATTAGTCTCTACTCAAATTACTTCCAATCACTGGTGAGCTGACTCACCGTGAGCAATTGCTGAGATCGAATTAACGGCCGACTTACTTACCGGTCATGCATGAAAGTTGACGTTTTTGTAATATTGGCAACGAATTACCCAGAATTCTCAACGATAAAACCACTTCCGTTATTTTTGTCTGCTATAGAGGAATGCATTTACGCTTGCGTCCCGCAAATAATACCGTATACAACGATTCCTCTTCTCCGCGTATACCAAAAACATGATCGAAGTCGTCAAGGTCCGACATCTTGGATAAAGCTGCAAAGGTTTCAAACTACATCGGTTACCATCGGTTCCCTTCGGGATTTTCACGATAAGTTTCTATCTTGAGCTATGATCTGAAGGTACCTCGTCAGGTAGCTTACAATTATTATCGCATGAATAGAGTTCTGAGTAAGGAAAATGTATTAGGATAAAACTTTCTCAGCAGAGAACGCCTTTTACTGTCTAATGCGTTCAAACATTCAACCCATAGAGCACCCCATGCTTTTAGAATTAGAATTAGAATAGATTTATTTAGCCTGGTGGAGTTAAGGCCATGTGGCCTTCTCTTCCACTCACCAGAACAAGCATATGTTACATATGAATACAAAAAAAAATACAATAATAGTCATATTAAACAGGACAAACATATGTTACACATGAATACAAAAAAATTACAATAATAGTCATATTAAACAGGACAAACATATGTTACATATGAATACAAAAAAAAGTTACAATAATAGTCATTGAACAATTAATTATCTGTCATATTGAATAATAATGAAATTAATGTCTAATAATAGAATGAAACTAAATACAATTAAAATTAAATTTGATGGTAAAATTATTTTTTTGTAGATAAATTTAGCTTTATTCTAAATGTATTGGAGATTATTTTTTTGTTGACCACATTAATTTTATCCCAAGCATGTTAGAAATTAAAATTATTTTTCATTTTTTTAGTTCAGTTTTCTAATAAAGCATGTTCTTTTAGTTTTTTAAAACTATTATTTATTATGTATGAAACAGTAACACTGAAATGACGTACATAGCAAACATTATTGCTATTGTTTTAAGGGATGTTGACCGACGAAAATAAAACTTTCTCATTTCCTGTGAAGTATTAGAGAGGATTAACCAATCAATAACTGCTGTCACTTTTGATAATGCATCGTAGCCTGAGAGAATGAAGAGAGAAAACATTCTTCTAGTACTGATGCAAAATTTAATAATGAAAATTAATATTATTTGTTTCATTAATATTGTGTTAGAGTTTTAAAGTACTTAATAAAATTTTAATGTAAAAAAAGGCAAGATTTGAAAACGCCAAGCAACAAAAAAGAAACTTTTTTTTGTCTCAAAAAGAAAAAATGTGTGATTCTGATAGTATTTTTTCTCCTGAATTCAAATATGATATCGGTTTTTCTCCATCATGCAAGGTTTCCGAGAGACAGGCATTTATAATTTCAAACACTTTATTATTTTCTACATTCGTAACTACACAATATTTGAACATTCAGACTCACGTAGAAAGTAAGAAATGACGATTTTCTGCTATATTTCGCCTGTGGAGCATCCCTCTTGATGGTCCAACAATAATCGGCCAGCATATTAGGATTCCATTTGCCTTGATATCTCTTTTCCATAGCTGAAATCTGATGAAAGTGTTCCCCGTTTTATTTTACAATGGACAAATGGGTGAAAAAACGTTTATTAAAAAAATAATTATTTAAATCCATTAATTGAAATTGAAATAAAAAATTGTGGGTGATGGAGAAATTCCGAATACATATTTGAAAACACGATAAAAAACTGCATTAAGTACAACTATTGGTACTCATGAGACAAAAATCATGTTGACCAGTGAAATCTGTTCAACATTTTTTATACCTATTCCAAGCTTAGTTCCAGTTGTAATATAAACAAAGCAGATGTATGACTGCATTTTCATTGGTCAAATAATGGTTTTACCTTTAAGGGTGTAGGAAATGTAGTTCACTCTTTAACATTCGAAATAAAGGAAATAAAAATAATAAAATATATATTATCTAGCACATGTCTTTATGAGTTATATGGTCAGTCTATGAGGAGGATAGCCCAGGTTTGGTCCTAGGCAACGGTAACCTTGAGACTTTTTTTTTATTAATTTCTATATAGTCTCCTCTCATTCTCATTTAGCCTCCTGTGTAATGAGTGCCAGGTATTTTCTGTATAAGTTGTAGATATAGTAACTTTAGCTCCTACTGATGCCATTGAATAAAAATCAAAGATCCATTCATCCCTAAAAGCCTTATGACCTGTTAAAGGAGAATCTTTATCATAAGCAATGCCACGAGTGATTTCCAATTTATCTAGAGAATTTGGAAATCAAGAGTGGCATTTGTTAGGACTATTTAATGAATAAAATTAAGCTGTTTATTCACAAATCATTATTTAAATATAGTTATTTTAAATATTTATATATTTAAGAATTAAATTAATGTTTTTATTACCTCATCTCATATCCTTTTTCTTCTATACTGCAGTTTCGGAGCTTATCTCCATCGTCAGTAGCCTCTGGTCGACCGGTGTTATGGCGGTTTCCTTCTTACTTCTATCGGTGAACCGATGAACCTCTGGATCAGGTCAAAATTTGCAGGAGTTTCAAAATTCATGAGTTTGTCTTTCTCATGAATTTTGAAACTCCCGCAAATTTTGACCTGATCCAGAGGTTCATCGGTCCACCGATAGAAGTAAGAAGGAAACCGCCAAGAAACGACATAACACCGGTCGACCAGAGGCTACTGACGATGGAGATAAGCTCCGAAACTGCAGTATAGAAGAAAAAGGATATGAGGTGAGGTAATAAAAACATTAATTTAATTCTTAAATTAAACTTCATAGTGTTCTTTCCCTGTGAAAGTTAAATAAATTTATATATTTAATGTAAACATTTGAAAACAAATGATAAACATTATGTTTCACTTGTTTATCACTGCAACCAGATCATATTATTTATTGCCAAAGGATCACAATATTGTAAGAAAAAATGAAACGCATAAAACTGTAGATTAATTAATTTCTGATGTCCTGTTATGTAAATATGTCAATTATATTTTTCTGGGAAGTTATTACCTGGGAAAAAATATGTTTAAGAAAGTGCAAACAGTGTTTTTTTTTTGTGGTATAATCAATTGGCATAAATGGTTTTTATATTATCTCCCGTAACCACAATAAAGTTACATTCGTGCACTATATATACAATCTAGTAGCCACATGTAGTCACTGCAAAATAATGCTATGACCTATTCAGAATGTTAAAAAGAAGGAGCTTGATTTTACAGTGATAAAGTTAAACTGATCAAATTGAGGTGAAAAACGACTGTGATTGGTTATAAATAAAAAATCATTGAAATGTGATTGGTCATTGACTCCCATTAGGGGCATGACTTGGTATTACCAAGTTCACATGTAGAGGTGCTCAGTTTGGTTATAAAGATTCAAAAGTTAAGTAAAATAAAAAGTTATGTTAAATAAACATTTTAAAATAAATAATAAACTGTTGGATACAATAATATTTGCTGATGATCAAGTAGTGATTTCCAGTTCAGAAGATGATCTACAAAGAGCTGTTTTTAATTTTGAAAAATAAGTGCCAATTACAATTTAAAAATTTCAAAGAATAAAACTTAAAATTTTAGCATTTAAAGGACATGATACTAAGAGCAAAAATAGTAATTGATAATAAAATTTTAGAGCAGGTGAACAGTTTTAAACATCTAAGTTTCAATTATCATATGTTAAAATTGAAGATATTAATGACAAAATAAATAAATTTAATCTAATGTGTGGCACTATTAAAAGAACCCTTAAAAACACAAGAAAAGAAACAAAAATTAAATTTATAAAGTAATGGCTGTTCCTGTATTGATGTATGGATCAGAATGTTGGACGATCACTAAAAGACAAGAACAAAGATTGGAAGCAGATGAGATGTGATTTTTAAGAAATATAGCAGGATATACTCTGCTGGATAAGAAAAGAAAATAAAGATATAAGAAAGGAACTAAATATTTTCAAACTTACAGACTGAATAATTAAATTTAGGAACGACTGGAAAGAACGTATTGATAGAATGCCAGAAGGAAGATTTCCAAAATTATTGCTAAATTATAAACCGCACGGAAGGAGAAATGTTGGTCGCGCACACAGAAGATGGTCTGAACAATTTTAATAATTCTAGCTTTCATGAAACGGAACGAGCGAACAGGCTTAATCCTTGGTTGATGATAAAGTTATGTTAAATTATATATATAAAAATATTGAGTGGATTGCACAAACCAAAGTAATCATAACCCCGATTTTCCAATTTTTTTACTGTTTCCTCAACAACTATAAAAATAACTTAAGATCCACAGAAATTGTTATGAAACAATGGTCATGATTCAGACATTTGGTTCTGCAATTAACAGCCGTAGATTTTAAGTTTTTATGGTCGTTATGGAAACATTAAAAAAATTGGGAAACCAAGTTAATTTAGATTCAGTTGTGCAACCCATCATTAAGTCAATTTAGTTTTAGTAATATTGTTTTTTGTAATGACTTGGAATTATTCTGAAATAACTATAATTCACATTTATGAGCATCTGCATTACAATTAGTCATGTATTTTTCAACAGAATGTCAACATGTGAACTTAAACTGAATGTCCAAACATTCTAGATGACTCAGTTTATGTAATGTTTTAATGAGTTCATAAATACAAAAAATTCATTCTGATTTATGTTCTTTTATACACATTAACTTTTGATAACATTCCTTGAACTGCAAAGATAACAGTCCATTAATTTATTTTAAATGCCATAATACAGATAGCTCAAGTAGTTAATTTTTTATCTTTAATGACTGTAAGACTTTTATAGGATTATATTTGTATGAGTATAATTATATAAATGTATTTATAGAAGAAAAACAAAAAATGCTTTTTCTTCTTTTTTATTTATTACATATTTATAGACGCTATACAATGAACCTATAACCATCCATAGTAATTCTGCCTGAAGGCAGGTCCTTCACTGCAATCATAGCATTTTCATGCAATGCTTGCAGCTTTATTAGGGAATTGTAGGTGTGGTAGCTTCCCATTGCTTTCCACACCGGTGAAGGATGATGATGATGATGATGATAAGGATGATGGCCATATGAGTTCGGGGACCATTTGGGCCTTAAAGTTTTCCTGACATTTATCTTAACAGGCGAGAAAAAACCCCGATAAAAACCTCACCCAGAAAAACTGCCCCAACCGCGGAACCAAACCTGGGCCCGCTGCGTGACAAGGCAGCACGCTACCTCGAGACCACACCTATAACAACAGTCAACAAATTCAGATATCTAGGCATAACCCTACAAACAACAGGGAACTCGTTCAGATACCACATACAAGAAAGGACAGCAGAAGCCACGAAAGTGATGTATAGAATAAAGAACATTGCATCCTTATCACTAACGTCAGCCACTACACTTTTCAACATGACAATATCCCCAATAATCACGTA